>SJYA01003171.1:0-111893 GCA_006410615.1 Neotragus moschatus | reverse complement strand
CCTCCCTGCCTCTCATTGGCCTGCCCGCCCCCCCCCCCACCCCGCCCCGCTGGCCTGAGCCAGGTCCCTCTTCTTTCTCCCACAGCCCCCAAACCCCAAAGGGGCCTCTGCCCCATGCCTGGAGGAGAAACCCTCAGGGGGTTTTCTGTGAGGTCGAGAAAGGCAGGTCCTGCTGAAGGAGTCAGTTTTAGGCACTACCAACCCTTGTAAAGGATCCAAAAGACAGTTGTTTGAAAGCAGGTTGAGGGACTTCACTGGTGGTCCAGTGGCTAAGACTTCCACTCTCAATACAGGGGCCCAGGTTCAATCCCTGGTCAGGGAACTAGATCCCACATGCCACAGCTAAAGATACAGCATGCCACAACTAAGGCCCAGTGCAGCCAAATGAATAAAAATAATATATTGAAAAATGTTGAAATAAAGTGTTTTGTCCTTTAAAAAAATGTCTGGTGAGGGGATGAATCAGTAGAACACAGAGGGGGTTTTAGGGTTTAGGGCAATGAAATTATTCTGTACGACACTGTAATGGTGGATGCAAGTCATTACACATTTGTCCAGACCCATAGAGTGTACATCACCAAGGAGGAACCCTGACGTCAACTGTGGACTTTGGGTGATAATGAGGTGTCAGTGTGGGTTCATCTATTATCACGGACACCCCACTCTCTGGTGGGATGTTGATAGTGGGGAAGGCTGTGTGTGTGGCAGGAGGGGGTGGGTACATGCGAAGTCTCTGTACCTTCTGCTCAGTCTTGCTACTACCGTAAAACTGCTCTAAAAAACAAAGCCTAATTTTCTAAAGTATACTGGTGCCCTAGTACCAACCAAAGAAAAGAAATGTGCTATTTATATTATCCTTATGAACTCGAGAAATTTATGTATTTGATATTTTTCAATTCATTATCATTAATGCTTTTCTCATTAAAAATGCTATTATATATTCTGTAGTTTAATTGACCACAGAATATATTGCTATATTGCTTAAATAAACGTTTGTCTTGGGGGAAAAAAAAAAAAGAGCATGGTCTGGGCCTGTGAGAGAAACCGTGTGGGATTTAGGAAAACAGGCCGACTGGATGGGACCAGATAAGGGCCCTCCCTGGGACGGAGGAAAGGGTTTCTGAGACGCTCCGACCTGTACTGTGTTTCCCTCCCAGGCTGTCTCCTTTCTTCTGCCCAGCCCCCAGGTCCCCAGCCCCCAGCTCTAGGGCTTTTCCACAAGCTTAGGGCAGCCTTATAGGTNCGACTGGATGGGACCAGATAAGGGCCCTCCCTGGGACGGAGGAAAGGGTTTCTGAGACGCTCCGACCTGTACTGTGTTTCCCTCCCAGGCTGTCTCCTTTCTTCTGCCCAGCCCCCAGGTCCCCAGCCCCCAGCTCTAGGGCTTTTCCACAAGCTTAGGGCAGCCTTATAGGTCTCTGTGCGTTGGCGTGCTGTCACTGAGGCCCTCGGAGCTCCAAGCCTTGGAGCTGTCCCCCCTGCCCCCCCGAACCTGTAAATGAAGCGGATGATGTAGTAGCAGAGCAGAAAGATGAGAAACTCGCCATAGAGCAGTTTGTAGACGCTGCCTCGCCAGCACAGCAGCAGGCGGGAGAAGGAGCCTAAACGCGCATTGGCCACTTGGCTCGAGTAGGTGACGGTCATGGCCAGGCACTGGGCTGCGGCCGGTGGGCTTGGATCCTGGTGGACAGACAGAGCGGGATGCTGGTGGGGGGGGGGCAGGAGGGAGCAGGGACCTCTTCAGAGTCTGTCCAGGACTCATGAGTGACCCTTCCCTGCTCTGGGCCTCAGTTTTCTCATCTGGACCCTGGGAAGTCCCCTCCAAGAAGCTATGGAATTGAGCTCAGGTGCTGTCCTTAGCCTTGGCATGGCGGCTCACAGAAGTCTGTACCCTTTAATTGTGCTACAAAGGCAGTAACACAAGTGTCCAAAAACCTAAGTGTGGGCTCCTTCCTGTGTTCTAAGCCCGTCATGTTCAGTGGCCCCCAGCCAAGCTCTGCCAGCCACCCTGGAGTGAGAACTGGTAAGGGACATGGTCGGCCTTGGCCACCACCCTGTCCCCAGTGCCCGGAACAGAGCTTGGATGGTAGAGACGTTACTGAATGGTGACCCCAGGGCCTTTCCACCTGCTGATCCTCGTTCCTGGGGGATGCTCTTCCTAATCTAACTGTACGGCCCACTCCCACTTTAGATCGTTTCCTCAGAAAGGATGTCACCAGCCACCCTACCTGGAAATAACACCCTAGTACCACCAGCCCTCTCTTCTCCTCACCTTGCTCGATTTTTTTTACATAACACTTACTGTGTTACACTTGTGGTTATATTCTGCAGGCTATCTGCATGTTTACTGCTTATTCCCTCCTGGGAATGGAAGTGCTCATAGCAGGTGCTCAAAAATTTTTTTCTGAAGCAATGACTGGCCACCATCCCCTTACCTGCTATGGTGCAGCCGCACTGGCTGTCTCTGTGCCTGGTTTTCCCTAAGCTAGTTACTCCCACCTCAGGGCCTTTGCACAGACACACGGGTGCCCACACACCTGTGTGTACCCGCCAGGTGCACATGTGCAGGGTCATCCACCCCAGTGGCCCTCAGAGCCCCAGCCCAGCCTGCTGGGATAACCCCTTACTTACAGTTGGGGCTCCTGGCTGGTCAGGCGATCCCACAAAAGGTCTGGCCACAGGACTGGTGGGACTCTCTGGGTTCCTAGGGCCAGTGCCCCGACCACACTTAGGGGTTGGCACTGCCCACGTGTGTGTTATATGGTCACTTGACTCCCTAAGCCAGAGGCCCTCCACAAAGGAGCCCTTGTCTTGGCCCCCTCCTCGTAATCCCCCCTTAAACAGCAGCATCGCAGTCCAGCCAAGGCCTCTCTAATTCCTTCCGGAGGATGGGGGGTGGGGGTGGGTTGAGACCAGGGCTGGATTGAGGGCAAGCCCCCTCCACCTTGGGCCCTGATGATCCTGCCATTTCCTCTGGGCCCTAAACTGAGGGGTGTGTTTCTGACCCTTGAGGTCTTGCAGGGAGAGCAAGATCTTGTGGGGAAGAGGGGGCCTTGGGCCTTATTTCCAATGCCAGGAGCCGTCAAGAGAGGGGAGACTTTGCCCAGGCCCTGTGGGCTTGTGCAGCACTTTGGGTATCAGAAAGAACACTGGACCACAGTCAGAACTTCTGGCTTCTAGCCCTGGCTCTGCCACCTGAGGAGGTGACCCTGGGTGGCCCTCTGCTCCTCCCTAGGCCTCAGTGTCCCTTTCTGAAAAGGATGGTGATGCTTTAGAACTCCACGCCCTCAGGGAGATGACAAAGTGCTGCATATACTCGTGAGGAGCTCTGATTGGCTGGTGGTGACATCATAGATTATTCGGGCTGTGATTGGCTGGCAGGGCCCAGTTAGTAGGTTGCTTTAGAGCCATGGCAGGAGAAGGCGGGGCAAGGGGGCTGCTGTGTGGGGACAGGGCCTGGTGCGGGATGACACAGCAGTGCTTATGCTGTTGGCTCCCAGCCAGCCCGTGCAATAGGGGAGTGCGTGCCCAGGTCCCCAAGGAAGGCTGGTTAATATCTCAACAGCTGGTTCCGTGCATTTTAATACATCAATCCATACGTGGGAACTCTAAGCCGCTGCAAGTGATGGGGTCTAGGATGTATCTCCTCTCGTATTAAGTGAAAGCTTGAAGCAGAAGTGGCTCTTGGTCCTCGGTGGCTGTAAGAATAATCTGGAATGTTTGTTAAATATTGTGGCTTCTCAGGATCTTTCTCCAGAGCCTGATTCTGAGACCTGAGGGATTCTGTATGTCTAACAAGCACTGGGGGAATTATCATGCCAGTGGGCTCCCAACCACACATTCCGAAGCCCTGATATACAATGTGACCTTGAGCCTTAAAATAAACCCACTCCTTCCTGCCCCCTCCCCCTCTCCTTCACTTTCCCCTTCCCTCCCCACCCCCACACCCCGCCCCAGTGTTAAAGCGGCTGAGACTGCAGGTGATATTTGTGTGGGCGTTCTGGTCTTTATAATTCTCTGCCTGGAAAAAGAAACAATTCCACAGCGACCTTGGGTGCTCTTCTAATCACAGCAAACAACTGTGCCATTACTATGGTAAGGGAGTCTCTTCAGAGATCAGGGACCATCTTCCAGGAGTATTGCTGCATCTCTGTGGCCTGTGCTGTGGGAGATATCTTTCCCATCACTGTCCTTAACTGACCTGGGGAAAGGGGCAGGTTTACCTGAGCCTCAGTCTCACCTGTGAAGTGGGACAATAATGCCGACCTCAGCAGCCAGGTGAGAATGTTGGATGCGAAAGAGAGTTCTTGTGTCTGTTAACTCTCCCTGGGGAACATCCACGAATCCCTGGCGCCTCTGCCCCGCCCTCCAGAGTCAGCTGGTCTCGGTGGTATTTTCCAAGTTCCCCAGGTGAGTCTAGTGTATGGTATGGGTTGAGGATCACTACTTTGAGAGAATTTTTTTTCCTTCCTTGTATTCCCTCTTCCCCCACCAACACATGACAACACTCAAGAGGAAGAGCTTTCCACTTAGCACGTGATTAATAAACATTTAAAGTTAAAATTGAAACATATGCCTGCCACCACACTTGGCCTAAGGACGGACGCTCTCTCGGTGTTGGAACAAATGAACCATTTGCCTTTGTGCAATCAGGTTCCTGCCTCTAACTGTGGTGGCCACCGGAGGGCGCCCTTGACCAGCTGGCTTTGGCCCGGGAAGCCTGGTTCACTGGTCTGTGTGGATGGTGAAATTGGCGCTGGATGGCACTTTGATCTCCTTGACCCTGACCAGCAGCCACAGAGCCAGGAGAGGCAGTCGGGAGACACTGGAGTCCTCCCTTCCTTTCCCTGAACCTCGGGTTCCTTGGCAATGTGTCCCAAATCCCAGCAGGACCAGTTGACTGAGTTGCCCCAGGACATCCCCAGAGACACCCCATGAGCAGCTGCTCTTGGTCACACCCCACTCCTAAGACAGGCACACCCCAGGCATAAGTCATGGTCTTTCCCGCCAGGTCTCAGTCATGTAAATGTCCCCAGCCAGGCAGACATGGCTTGGGCACACAGAAAAGCCACCATGAGCACTGACTGACCCAAGCCATCCTGGACGAAGGTCCCAGGACGGCCCCCTGCAAGGATGGGGCCCAAACGCACCCGTGGCAGTCTCTTCTGCTTTCCATTCCACAGTCAGCCAACAAACCATTTCTGGAGCCAGAAGGGAGCCTAATCCGATTCCTGCCTTCAAGAATTCTTGACTGGACTTCCCTGGTGGCCCAGTGGTTAAGAATTTGCTGGCCAACGCAAGGGATATGAGTTGAATCTCTGGTCCGGGAAGATTCCCCATGCCACGGGGCAACTAAGCCCGAGTGCCACAACCGCTGAACCCACACAACCTAGAGCCCAGGCTCCGCAACGAGAGAAGCCACCGCAACAAGAAACCCGTGCAACATAACAAAGAGTAGCCCCCGCTCCAGCAACTAGAGAAAGCCTAAAAAAAAAAAAAGAAAGCCTGCATGCAGCAGTGAAGACCCAGCACAGCAAAAATAAACAATTTTAAAAAATCCTGGTTAATAAAAACCAGGATAATGCTTAAATAGCTCTAACACAGAGGGACAAGGCCTAATATCTATGCCATGTGCACAGAGCTCAGGGAAACTTTTACAGAGATGGGAGCATTTGAGCTGGGCCTTGAAGTATGAGTAGGAGCTTGTCTGAGTTGAGAAGAATGCAAAAGCATTACATATCAGGGGAACAGCCCATGAAAAGCAACAGAGGCATTACTGAGAATCCACCTTGTACACAGAAGAGGACACTGAAATTCAAAGCCTGCTTTGTCCAAGGTAGCATGGTTATAAAGTGCCAGGCTGGGATTGGAAACTGAGTCTTCTGATTTTAAATCCTGTGCCTTGTCTACCAACCTGTTGTCATCTTTCTAGTGGAGGTCAGTTTCTGAGCGGTGAGGTCTCACTGGTTAGGGTAGTGGGGTTGAAAAGAGGTCTGAGGGATGGGGGATGCACAGAGGGGCACACAGAGGGGGACTCTAACTGCAATAGAGATCATGCCTTCGAACCCCTCAGCAGAGCGCCATCTCTGGGGCAGACGTAGCAGAGCTGGGCAGATGCATGGAGATTCCAGAGGTGGAATGCCATGGCTTTCTCATCTAGGATCACCATGGCAACAGGAGCATCACAGAGGGCCTGCCACTGTGCACTTCCAGGCCCTGTCTCAGCTGGGCAGGAAGGAGGGGACCCAGCTTGGCTGGGGGCACTGGCAGGGGGCCCTGAGGTGAGTCAGCCAGGCCTGGATGCTGCCTCCAGGCTCTGTGTAGGGCACCTGCCAGCCCATACCCCTCTCTTGGGCCAATCACTGTACGAACAGGGCAGAAGCCAAGAAAGGAGAGGAGAGGTCTTGGCACAGCTGGACAGGGGAGCGGAGGGATCCTGCCAGCCTGGGGCCTGGAAGCAAGACAGTTGACAACACCTCTACCCTGGAGCCAGCAGCCCTGATCCCTGAAGGGTCAAACAGACTCCACAGTCACAGATATGAACACATGAGCTCTGGCTACTGCAGGAAGACAACAGGGACCAGGAGAGGCAGAGAGGCTGGGACACACTCAGATCCAGCTTTACCAGTGACAATGGAATAGCGTGGAACAGGCCAGAGCCGGCCCAACTACTGATGCAAATCCAGAGGACTCATCACAGCCTTGGGGAGAACCCTGGGATCTCCGAGTTACCCCATCCCCATGGACTCTGTCCCCCTGAGGTCAGCCAGGTGAGACACAGACCCCATCCACACCCCCCAACCCACCAGCTCAGGATTGGGGCTAATTGGCAGGGGAGGAGGAAGAGGGGCCTCGCAGGGGGACTGCACTGGGTGTGAGAGCACAAGGTGCTGTTAGGCATTCCCCATGAGCCAGGAGCCTCAGCTTTCTCATCTGTCAAATGGGCATGTAAGCAGTTTCACAGGCTGTAGATAAAGAAACCAAAGCATAGAGGCAAAAATTGACTTGCCTTGAGTCATAGAGAATTAGAGTCAGAGCTGAGATGTAGGGGCAGGTCAGAGTAGTGTGTCTCCACTGTTCCAGCAGATTCCTGAGGTTCAGCTCCGCAAGCAAGCACTAACTGTTGGCTGAAACTGGTGTTGTTCTGGGCATTGTAGGAGGGAAAAAGAACAGGGAACAATGCTTTCCTCCATGTCTTTAGCACTTACTGGATGCCAGGCAGTGCGTATGTGTGCTGTCCCCTCAGTTGCGTCCAACTCTTTGTGACCCCATGGACTGTATGAAGCCTTACCAGGCTCCTTTGTCCATGAGATTCTCTAGGCAAGAACACTGGAATGGGTTGCCACGCCCTGCTCCAGGGGGATCTTCCCAGTCAGTGCACTAAATACTTCTTAGCAATGATCTCAGCTCATCATCAGAACTGGAGAATAGGACATTGTCCACCTGTGACAGGTGGATGTCAAGCCCAGAGAGAAGGTAAGTAACCTGCCTGTCTCCATTCAAACCCCAGCCTTCTTGGTCCCAAGCCCTTGCGGTAATGCCTGTGTAAGCTGCCTCCTGTTTGGACCAGACTGCTCTGAGTCTGTGTAAGGCTTCGAGGCAAGCCTTCCTCAGGAGGTGGCCAGACCCAAGAGCAGTGGGAGTGGATGACACAAGGGCAGGTAAGAGTAAGCCATGGGGACCATCAGGACTACTGAGCAAGCTGCCTTGAGTAGCCTTGACCGGCCTCAGACACAGGGTGCCTGGCAACCCCAGGTCCATTCTCTCTCCAACGCAGGCCAGGGCTCCAGAGCCAGCAAGTAAAACTACAGGACAGTCAGTGGCATATGAATTTTGGATAAACAGTGAATAACTTTTTAGTGTAAATATGTCCTGCACTACACAGGTTCCTGGGGGAGGGCATCTGGACGCAATGGCCCTTTCTATGGTAGCATCTCGGCTGCAGAGAATTGCTCCATCCAGCGCCCCCTCCTTCCTACTGTTGACCTCTGGAGCCTGGCTGCTCAAAGGAAAGAGGGGTTGTCTGCAGTCCAGGTGTAACAATATCATTTAGAAGTTTTATTTTGTTGGAATATATTTTTCTAGATGAGATTAACTTTTATTTATTTTTGGCTGTGCTGATTCTTTGTTGCTGTGTGGGTTTTTCCTCTTATTACAGGGAATTATTATTATTATCCACAAGGGAAGCCCAAGAATACTCAAGTGGGTATAGCCTGTCCCTTCTCCAGCAGATCTTCCAGACCCAGGAATCGAACCAGGGTCGCACCGGCATTGCAGGCGGATTCTTTACCAACTGAGTTATCAGGGAAGCCCCTTATTACAGGGAGCAGCAGCTACCCTCTGGTTGGGGCGCACTGGCTTCTCATTGCACTGACTTCACTTGTTGTGGAGCACGTGTTCTAGGGTGTGTGGGCTTCAGGGGTCTCAGTTCCCTGGCTCTAGAGCGCAGGCTCACTAGTTGTGGCACACGGGCTTAGTTGCTCCATGGCATGTGGGATCTTCCTGGATCGGGAATCAAACCTGCATCTCTTGCAATGGCAGACCGATTCTTTACCTCTGAGCCACCAGGGAAGCCCTGGAAGCTTTTTTCAGAAATGCAAACTCCCAGGCCCCACCCTAGACCTATTTAATTCAAATCAGTATTTTAACAGTGTCACAGGAGATCTGTGTGGACATGAAAGTTTGAGAGGCTAGCTTCAGACGATGACGAGAGAGAGAAGGGAGATTTATTACTGTACTATGTGCTTATTGTAAACAGGAAAATATAGACCGGCAAAAACACAAAAATCGCCCAGGGTATCATTTTGATGTATTTCATTCTAGTCTTTTCAGCAGCTTTTAGTTTATTCAACCATTACCAGTATCTAATTCCAGAACATTTCTGTCATCCCCAATGGAAATTTATTCTCATTACACAGTCACTTTCCATTCATTAGCAACCCATCCCTAGCAACCATTAATCTGCTTTCTATCTCTATGGATTTGCCTGTTCTCGACATTTTTATCTAAATGGAATCATATAGCACTTGTTCTTTTGGCTTCTTTCACTTACCCTGGTGGCTCAGAGGGTAAAGCGTCTGCCTGCAATGCGGTAGACCTGGGTTCAATCCCTGTGTTGGGAAGATCCCTGGAGAAGGAAATGGCAACCCATTCCAGTACTCTTGCCTGGAGAATCCCATGGATGGAGGATCCTGGTGGGCTACAGTCCACAGGGTAGCAAAGAGTCGGACACAACTTCACTTTTCACTCTCACTTTTCTTTCACTTAGTATAATGTTTTCAAGATTCATCCATTTTGTTGCATGGATCAGTACATTCCTTTTTGGGTTGAGTAATATTTAGTTGTATGGATGTTCCACAGTTTTTTTACTCATTCATCACTTGATGGATATTTGAATGGTTTTGATTCTTTGTCTGTTATGTACATTCATATACACGCTTTTTTTCTTTTTTTTTTTTTTACTTCTGTCTTCTGTGGACCCAAGAGTGAAACTGATGGGTCATATGGCAATTCCATGGTTCACTTTTCAAGGAACTACCAAACTGTTCTCCACAGCGACTATACCATTTTACACTCCTACCAGCACTGCGTGAGGATTCTAACTTCCCCACATCCTCTCCAACACTTTATTTTCTTTTGTTGTTTAGTCCCTAAGTTGTGTCCGATTTTTTGTGACCCCAGCGACTGCAATATGCCAAGGCTCCCCTGTCCTTGACTATCTCTTGGAGTTTTCTCAGACTCATGTTGAGAAGTTGGTGATACTATCTAACCATCTCATCCTCTGTCCACATTCTCCTTTTGCCTTCCATCTTTCCTAGCAGCAGAGTCTTTTCCAAAGAGTTTACTCTTCACATCAAATGGCCAAAGTATCGAAACTTCAGATCCAGCATCAGTCCTTCCAATGAATATTCAGGGTTGGTTTCCTTTAGGATTGATTGATTTGATCTCCTTGCTGTCCAAGGGACTCTCAAGAGTCTTCTCCAGCACGAAACTTCAAAAGCATCAATTCTTCAGTGCTCAACCTTGNGGGGGGGGTTCAAGATTGGGAACTCATGTACACCTGAGATGAAAAAATAAAAATTAAAATTAAAAAAAAAAAGAAAAATATGATTTAAAAAAATAAGAAAAAGAAAGACCCCCTGCACCACAAGTAAGGCCTGACACAGCCGAATTAACTAAATTCTTCATCTTATTAATATGGTATATTACATTGATTAATTTTCATATGTTGAACCACACTTGTTTTCCTGGGATTAGTATCAGTTGGTTATTTAGGGCAATATGGGGCTAGGGGAAAAAACAAGGTACTGTGGAATTATAATAAACCATTAGTGTGAAAGTTTTGATAACTGTAACACACTTTAGAATTTAAGGAACTTTTGTTTAATTAAAAAAAAGAAGGAAAATTTTTTTCTAGTATTTTGTTGAGTTTTAAATCTATATTCATAAGGGATATTGGCTTATAAATTTCTTTCCTTATGAGGTCTTTGGCTTTAGTATCAAAATAATACTGGCATAAACTAGGAAACACATTCGTTTATTTTTCTGGAAGAGTTTGAGAAGGATTGGTATTAATTCTTCTTTAAATGTTTGAGAGAATTCACCAATAAAGGAGTCTGGTCCTATCCTTTTCTTTATTGGACTTTCTTTTTTTGGTTACTGATTTAATCTCTTGTTATAGGCTTCTTCCAATTTATTTTATTTCTTCTTGAGTCAGTTTTAGTGGTTCGTTTGTACCTAGGAATTTGTCCTTTTCATCTAGGTAATCTGATTTGTTGATAAGCAATTATTCATAGTATTCTGTTATTATCCTGGTTATATCCATAAGGGTGATAGTAGTGTACCTCCGTTTATTCCTGGTCTTAGTGATCTGAGTTTTTTGTCCTTGCTCTAACAAAAGTTTCATCAATTTTGTTGCTCTTTTCAAAGAAGCGCTTCAGTTCTCACTGGTTCTCTCTGCTGCTTTTCTATTCTGTATTTCCTTTATTTCCACTCTAATCTTTATTATTTTCTTCCCTGGTAGTTCAGCTGGTAAAGAATCCGCCTGCAATGCAGGAGACCCCAATTTGATTCCTGGCTCGGGAAGATCTGCTGAAGAAGGGATAGGCTACCCGCTCCAGTATTCTTGGGCTTCCCTTGTGACTCAGCTGGGAAAGAATCCACCTGCAGTGCAGGAGACCTGGGTTTGATTCCCGGGTTGGGAAGATCCCCTGGAGAAGGGAAAGGCTACCCACTCTGGTGTTCCAGCCTAGAGAATTCAGGGCATGGGGGTCGCAAAGAGTCGGACACGACTGAGCGACTTTCACTTTCCTTTTGCTCACTTTGGTGTTGTTTTGCTCTTTCCTTTCTAGTTCCTTAACTTGGAAATTTAGGGCTGGGCTTGAGTAAGAGGTATGAGGTTGGAGACTCCATAGCCATCTTGCTGCCAAGGAGCACCAATCTGAGAATATAGTCAAGCCAGGATGCCGACAAGAAAGACACTAGATCTTAAGGACAAAGCTTAGCCCCTGAATCATCCACGTCTGAAAGCAAGTTCTGTTGCCAGACACTCAGTTACGTGATTCAGTAAATTTTCCTTGTGCTCATAAAAAAAATGTTGGAAGTTCAGATCATTGATCTGAAGGCTTCTTCTTCTTAATACAGATGTTTATTTAGAGCTATAGCTTTCCCTCTGAGAACTGCTTTTACTGCAGTTCTTGTAAGCTTTGGTATGCTGAGTTTTCATTTATCCCATANTACGTGATTCAGTAAATTTTCCTTGTGCTCATAAAAAAAATGTTGGAAGTTCAGATCATTGATCTGAAGGCTTCTTCTTCTTAATACAGATGTTTATTTAGAGCTATAGCTTTCCCTCTGAGAACTGCTTTTACTGCAGTTCTTGTAAGCTTTGGTATGCTGAGTTTTCATTTATCCCATATAATTTCCCTTATGATTTCATTTTTATCCACTGGGCATTTGAGAAAGGTTTTTTAGTTTGTTTTGTGGGGTTTTTTTTTTCTGTGCTGTGCAGCACATGAGACCTTTGATGAGGGATTGAACCCATATCCCCTGGAGTGAAAGTGTGAAGTCTTAACTGCTGGACTGCCAGGGTTGCAAAAGATATTAACAACAATTTCCACATATATTCCACAAAAATTTTCAGTGTTCCTTCTTATTAATTTCTAGTTTAATTCCATTCTGGTCAGAGAAAATACTTCATATGAGTTCAGTATTTTTAAATTTACTGAGACTTGTTTTGTTTTATAAATATGGTCTCTTTGAGGGACTGTTTCTTGTACTCTTGAAAAGAATGTGTATTCTGCTGTCTTGGGGTAGAGTTAGGTCTATTTCGTTTGTAGCATTGTTCAGATCTTCTATTTTCTTGTTTATCTTTTGTATAGTACAGTTGACCCTTGGACAATGCTAGGGTTGGGGCACCAATTCTCCATGCAGTTGAAAATCTGTGTGTAAATATATAGTTGGGCCTCTGTAAAGGCAGAAACATCACTTTGCCAACGATGGTCTGTATAGACAAAGCTGTAGTTTTGCCAGTAGTCATGTACAGGTGTAAGAGTTGGACCGTAAAGAAGGTGAGCGCTAGGTCTGAGAACTGAGGCTTTCAAACTATGGTGCTGGAGAAGACTCTTGAGGGTCCTTGGGACTGCAAGGAGATCAACCCTGAATATTCACTGGAAGGACTGATACTGAAGCTGAAACCCCAGTATTTGGGCACCTGATGCTGAGAGCAGACTCATTAGAAAAGCCCCTGTGATGGGAAAGATTGAAGGTAGGAGGAGAAAGCAGCAACAGAAGACGAGATGGTTGGATGGCATCAGTGACTCCATGGACATGAGTTTGAGCAAACTCTGGGAGACAGTGAAGGACAGGGAAGCCTGGTGTGCTACAGTCTACGAGGTTGCAAAGAGTAGGACGTGACTTCCAATTGAACAACAACAATTGTATCCACAGATAAAACCAACATATATTGTGGAGTACCATAGTATGCATTTATGTAAAAAAAGTCCACACACAGTCGGCCCATGCACTACAAACCCATATTGTTTATGGATCAACTGTAGTTCTACCCATTATTGAAAGTGAAATACTGAAGTCTTTATTATTGTCGAACTATTTCTCCCTTTAACTCTGTCAAGCTTTGCCTCAGATATTTTGGGGCTCTGAAGTTAAATGAATATATGTTTATAATTATTATATTTTTTGGTGGGTTGAGCCTTCCTTCTTTATATGATGTCTCTCATAATAATTTTGATCTTAAAGTCTATTTTTTCTATTACAGTCACTTCATCTCTTTTTTGTTGTTGTTGTTGTTAGTCTGGAATATATTTTCCTTCCTTTCACTTTCAACCTACTTGAGCTAAAGAAGATCTTATAGACAGCATACTGTTAGATTATATGTGTTTTTAATTAATTAATTTATTTATTTGGCCATACCACACAGTTTGTGGGATTTCAGTTCCCTGACCAGGGATTGAACGTGGACCCTCAGCAGTGAAAGCACAAAGTCCTATCCACTGGACCACCAGTAAGCTGTGAGGGCTTTCTCTAGCTATGATGGACAGGGCTATTCTTCTTTGCTGTGCACGGGCTTCTCATTTCGGTGGCTTCTCTTGTTGTGGAACACGGGCTAGGGTGCACAGGCTTTAGTATTTGTGGAGCACGGGCTTGGTAGTTACAGCACACAGGCTTAGTTGCCCCAAGGTATTTGTGATCTTCCCAGAGTAAGGATCGAACTCATGTCCTTTGCATTGATAGGTGGATTCTTAACCATTGAACCACCAGGGAAGCCCTGGGAATGTGTTTTTAATTCCTGAAGGATAGTTTCACAAGATACAGAATTCCTCATTAACCTTTTCACCCCTCCTTTCAAAACTTAGCCCACTACCTTCTGACCTCCAAGGATCCTGATGAAAAATATGAGTCTTATTGAGATTCCCTTGCATGTGATCAGTCACTTTTCTGTTGCTGCTTTAAGGATTCTCTTTTTGGTTTGAGCCTTTTACCATGAATAGAGCCTAATCTGTGAAACATCACCAAGAATACTAGCATATACATAATGGAAATATCGGAAGGAGAAGCAGAAGAGAAATTGGGGAAAAGAATATTTGAAGGGAAAATGGATGAAAGTCTCAGTTCAATGCAAGATGAAGTCTACACATCCCAGAAGCTCAGTTAACCCCTATTATGATAAACTCCAAACAGTTTATTTCCAGGGTTCAGATAAAACTGATTCTGACAGTTTTGCCTGTGTATTAGCTGTTTTTGTGAAGGAATGGACTCTTGGAGTTCCTTACTCCATTTTCACTGACATCCTCAGATTTTTATTTTTTTAAACACAGAATTTTTAACATAATAATTATTTCATATATAAACTTTGCATTTTTCACTTAATATTATACAACAAGCGTTTCTATTAGCCTGCATATTCTTCATAATTATCCATCTTAATAGTTCATTTAGCAAATATTTATTGGATACCATTTCCTTGGTGGTCACTCTACAGAGACTGAGTATATAGCAATGAATAAAACAAGACTCTGGCCTTAAGGAATTTGCATTCCAGAAGGTAGAGAAATGAGAGTCACATAAATATCCATTCCTTTTTACTGCTGTATAATATTCCATCATAAGAATATAACTTTGATAGGATGAAAAATATTCCTCCAGAGATATTGACTCCTAATCCCAGAAACCTGTAAATGTTATCTTATATGGAAATAGGGTCTTTGCAGATATGATTAAGGTAAGGATTTTGGTATGTGGNCAAATAAATAAAGAGGGAGTAAGGGGGGATTTGACTTGCGCAGAAGAGGAAAAGGCAATGTGATAATTGAGGCAGAAATTGGAGTGAAGCTAACAAGTGCCTGCAGCCACTTCCAGAAGTTGCAAGAAGGAAGGAACAGATTCTCCTCTAGGCCCTCCAGAGAAACACAGCCCTCGCGACATTTTGATTTTGGCCCACTCGTGCTAATTTGGGAATTTTGGCCTCCAAAATGGTGAGAAATAAATTTCTGTTGCTTTAAAGCCACCTAGTTTGTGGTAATTAGTTACAGTTGCCATAGAAACGAATGCAGATTTCTGGAACTGAGAGTGGGGTGCTGCCTGCTGTAACAGACAACTAAACATGTGGAGATGGCCTTGGAATTGGATAATGGGTAGAGACTGGNAAATGGTGAGAAATAAATTTCTGTTGCTTTAAAGCCACCTAGTTTGTGGTAATTAGTTACAGTTGCCATAGAAACGAATGCAGATTTCTGGAACTGAGAGTGGGGTGCTGCCTGCTGTAACAGACAACTAAACATGTGGAGATGGCCTTGGAATTGGATAATGGGTAGAGACTGGGAGAATTTTGAGACGCGTGATAGAAAAACGCCTAGATTGCCTTGGACAAGCTGTTGGTAGAAGGACGAACGTTTGAGGCTCTGCCAGTGCGTGCTAAGTCACTTCACTCGTGTCCAGCTCTTTGCCTCCCCAAGGACTGTAGCCCGCCAGGCTCCTCTGTCCGTGGGGATTCTCCAGGCAAGAATACTGGAGTAGGTTGCCATGCTCTCCTCCAGGGGATCTTCCCAACCCAGGGACTGAACCCATGTCTCTTATGTCTCCTGAATTGGCAGGCGGATTCTTTACAAAATGAGGGAAATGTGACAGGCAGCTGAAGGAGAGGCGATCTCTGCTATACAGTAGCAAAAGTCTAGAGGCATTGTGTCTTATAGTGGGGGAAAGCAGCACTTTTAAGTGATGAACTTGAATTTTAGCTGAGGCCATCTTGAAGCAAAACTTTAAAGATGTGGCCTGGTTTCTTTTTGCTGGTTATAGGAAAATGTGACAAGAAATGATATTGAGAAGAGAACTGTTATGCAAAAAGGAACCAGCACATCATGATTTTTGGAAACTTGGAGCCTGTCCAGGTTACAAAAATGCTAACATTAGGTGATTTACTGTTAGAAAACTGTTCTAGGGAGCAGGCCATAGATATGGTTGGACAGCCTTCTGCTAGTGTTGAGAATATTAGGTTTATGACCCATGGATCCTGTCAATAATCTCAGCAGAAGTACGAAATAAGAGATGACATTTTCCAGGAAAGATCTGCGGGGGGACTCTGACTTAATCATGTGAGTCTCTGTGACATACAAAGGAGACACACGAGTCCTCGAAGAATGTTATACCAGCAGAAACGCTGCCAGCTTGAACTGGAAGGAACTGTGAAATAAAGGAAGGCTGTTGTACTCCCCAGATTCTACTGGCGGGAAATAGGGTTACAAGACAACTCAGCTTCAGGCACTCACTTACCTGAAAAAAAAGGAAGAACAACTCAAAAAGAAGAGCCTCAGGCTGAGAAATCTCAGCCAAGGGTGTCCTAAGCCTTGGGAAGAACGAATGAAATTTGCCCTCTGTCTCTTCCATTTCCTCTCTTTTGGCATAGGAACGCCTATAGCTGTTATACTGAGCCTGTCCCACCACTGTACTTTGGGACAGACAACTTATTTCTAGTTTCATATTTTCAGAGACAGAGAGGGATTTTCTCCCCACAATAAATCATACCCAGAGACTCACCTATGCCTGGTTTAGATGATGAGATTAGGGATTTTGAACTGATTATATATCTAGAATTTGGACTTGAGTTGATATTTTGATGGGTTAAGACTTTTGAAGATGTTGAGATGGGGTAAATGTATTTTGCTTGTGTAAAACAAGAATCTTTGGGGGCCAGAGGGCATATTCTGCAAGGGTCATAAATGCCTCCCTTTCCCCAAAGATTCTAATTCCTGAAACTTATTAGTGTTACATTATGTGGAGTAACATATAATGAGTCTTTACAAATGTGATTCAGTTAAGGATCTTGAGAGGTGAAGATTATCTTGGGTTATCAAGGTGAACTCTAAATGCAATCATGTGTGTTTTAAGAGGGAGGAAGAAGGAGGCTTGACACAGACAAGAGAAGGCAATGAGAACATGATGGAGAAATGGTGAGGTCACAAGAGAAGAAATGCCAGTCACGCCCATAAACTTTCAAATTGTGGAGCTGGAGAAAACTCTTGTGAGTCCCTTGGACAGCAAGGAGATCAAACCAGTCAATCCTAAAGGAAATCAACACCGAATACTCTTTGGAAGGACTAAAACTCCAGTACTTTGGCCACCTGATGCAAAGAGAAGACTCCTTGGAAAAGACCCTGATGCTGGGAAGGATGGAGGGCAGGAGGAGAAGAGGGCAACAGAGGATGAGATGGTTGGATGGCATCACCGACTCCATGGACATGAGTCTGAGCAAANCGAATACTCTTTGGAAGGACTAAAACTCCAGTACTTTGGCCACCTGATGCAAAGAGAAGACTCCTTGGAAAAGACCCTGATGCTGGGAAGGATGGAGGGCAGGAGGAGAAGAGGGCAACAGAGGATGAGATGGTTGGATGGCATCACCGACTCCACGGACATGAGTCTGAGCAAACTCCAGGAGATAGTGAAGGACAGAGGAGCCTGGTGTGCTGCAGTCCATGGGGTCACAAAGAGTTGGACACGACTGAGCAACTGAACAACAACAGCCAGAAGCCAGAAGAAGCAAAGAACAAGTTCTCCCCTACAATCTCCAGAGGAAGCATAGACTTACGGACACCTCGATTTTGGTTCAGAGATACTAATTTTGGGCTTCCTGGATCCAGAATGGTGGAAGAACAAACTTCTGTTATTTTAAGCCTCTGGAGCTTGTTACAGTTGCTGCTGCTGCTGCTAAGTCACTTCAGTCGTGTCCGACTCTGTGCGACCCCATAGACGGCAGCCCACCAGGCTCCCCCGTCCCTGGGATTCTCCAGGCAAGAACACTGGAGTGGGCTGCCATTTCTTTCTCCAATGTATGAAAGTGAAAAGTGAAAGTGAAGTCGCTCAGTCATGTAGGATGCTAATATGATAACCCAATGCGTTTATCCAGTCTCTGCTCATTGGGCATTTGGATTGCTATTATGAACAATCTTGTATTGATACATGTTTCCTGGTGCAAATGTGTTTGAGGTGTACCAGTTTACACTCCTATAAACACTATAGTTTCTGTGGATTCACATTTTGTTCATCAGTTGGTGTAATTAGATTTCTTCATTGTTACCGATCCTATTGAGTATAAGGTAGTGCTTCTTTGTGATTTAATTTGAATTTCCCTGATTACTGATGATTTGGCTTGAGTAGCTTTTCAAAGTCTTATTGGCCATTTGTGCCTCTTCCTTGAAATGCATGTCATGTCTTTCTTATTTTTCTCATAAATGATTTTATGTTTTGTCTTTTTACTAGCTGTTACTTCTGGCATTTACATATTTTCATATTGCTAAATAACATGTATATTCTGACAGCTTTTTATTAATTGTTTAATCTTTTGACTTCTTTTAAAATAGTGCTTAGTGTGTCCCTGCCCAGCCGTGTCTGACTCTTTGCAGCCCTGTGGACTGTAGACCGCCAGGCTGCTCTGTCCATGGGATTCTCCAGGAAAGTAGGTTGACATCTCCTCTTCCAGGGGAGCTTCCCGACCAGGGATGGAAACCACGTCTCCTGCATCTCCTATATTGGCAGGCAGATTCTTTACCACTAAGCCACCTGGGAAGCCCCCTTAGTTAATAGAGAAGAATTTAATTCTTTGATATCACCATGGGTTAAAAAAATCGTATTTAGATGAAGATTTGGCATTAATATTTTTTATGCCTACTCAAATATTATTCATAGCTGAGCACTAAAACAATTATATTTAGTGCTGTTAGTTTTCCCTAAAGTTAGTAATTGTCATTTAAAAACTTTTTTCAGATTTCTTTGTAGCTATTGCTAATTCTTCCTACACTTTTCAGTATTTTCAATCACACCAGTTAATCTCTCCATTCCAATGATTTTTCCCTGGAGACATTATTCCTAGGGACTGTCTTTCACCTCTTCCTAGCCTGGTTACTCTCCTTATTGCCCCATAGCCGTTGTCCTGGGACCTTGCTGTTGTCCTTGGAATAGTCTTGCGCATTCTCCTGGTTGGAGTTCTTGTTTTCCTGTATCCTCTGTATTTCTTCCTTATGGTTTTGCTCTCCTGTTTTACTGGCACTTACCCCGTAACAGTTCTTGAGTTGAAAGTGGTGGGACAGTGGCAGAAGGTGTGTAATGACTGCTTGTAACATACCGGTTTGGGATCTTCTTTCTTCCAGTTTGGTCTGATTGTCGTCTTTGCTTTCACAAGATCCCCGCACCTGTCCGCAGGATCACCTGAAGACTCTGATCACCTGAAGACTCTCTTCCCTTCAGCCCTGTGTTGTCTTTCCAGTCTCCTGACCTATAGGGTTTTTTCCTTGGTTTCCCCCTCATTTTATTGGAATGCATCCTTCAGAGGTTCTTTTCTTTTTAAAAAATATTTATTTGGCTCTGCCGGGTCTTCAGCACACAACATGTTCAACCTTTGTTGCAGTATGTGGGCTCAGTTCCCTGATCAGGGATTGAACCTGGGTCCCCTGCATTGGGAGTGTGGCGTGTTAGCCACTGGAACACCAGGGAAGTCCCCTTCAGTGGTTCTTGAGAAAGAGTATGTGAAAGTTAAATTTTTTGAGACCTTGTGTATGTGGAATGATAATTTAGTTGGCATAGAATTCCAAGTTGGAAGTAATATTCCTTCAGACTTTTGAGGGCTTCCTTGGTGGCTCAGATGATAAAGATTCGGCCTACAGTGTGGGAGACCTGGGTTCGATTCCTGGGTTGGGAAGATCCCCTGGAGGAGGGCATGACAACCGATTCCAATATTCGTGCCTGGAGAGTCCCCATGGACAGAGGAACCTGGCAGGCTACAGTCCATAGGGTCGCAAAGAGCCGGACATGACTAAGCACGCATAGACTTTTGAAGGCATTTTTCCCCTTGTTTTCTTGCTTCTGGTATTGCTACTGAGAAGTCAAAATCCATTCTGAGTCTAGGTTCTTTGTTGGGATTATTTTTGTGTTTCTGGAAATTTGTAAGATTTTCTTTCTGTCCTCAGTTTCCTGAAAATGCACACTGATGTGTCTTAGTAGTTTCATGGACTCTACTAGGCACAATGTAGGCCTTTTTGAAAAATCATACAGTTCAGTTTGGGAAATGATTTTAAATTATTCACTTCATTCTTTATCTCCATTTTATTCTATTCTCTCTTTTTGGAATCCTCAGAATGCAGATGTTGAGCTTCCTAAATTTCTCCCTGAATTTTCTAATATATTTAACTTCTTTATCATTCAACCCTTCTTCAGAATTTTTAATTTCTGCCATCATATTTTTTAAAACACTATTATTTCCAAGATTTCCTTTTGTTCTCTCAATGTTCATTTCTATAAATTTGTGTTCTTGTCTCATGAATGCAATACCTTTTTCTTTCTCTGAGGGATATTAATGAAGGGTTTTGCTTTCTGTGTTTTTGTTTGGTTTGTTTTCCTTCTCAGAGTCTCTGTTTCTTGCAAGTGCTTTCTTTTTGCTTATTCGGTTTGATTTCCTTCGTGTTGGAGGCTCTCCTTCATTGTCTACGAGTTCTTGGCTGTCTGCTCATTATTAAGAATGAGAGCTTAAAAACCGATGGGACGCTCTAAGCGTGTTGAGTATGGGGCAGTTCACGGATAACACTAATCTTAGGATCTTAGTCCTCTTTTAGGTTGGCCTGAGTTCCCAGAGAAGGCTGATCCAACCTGCTGCCCGAAGAGTAAAAATCTGACTGCCACAGTTCTGACTGCCATAGACGGCAGCCCACCAGGTAAGGGAAGGGGATTGGGGAGGTGGGGGGTCGGGTGTCAGTTTTCAGCTTCTGTGCAGTCACTTAATCCCAGTCGTCAGTTACTCATGCAGTGTCTCTGTTTTACCATCTCTAGAAAACAGATTTTCGGTCATTTGCCCAGTGGCATGAAGTAAGGGAGGGGATAGAGCCACCTCGTTGCTTCTCAGTCAGCTTTGTTCTAGAGCTTCATGTTTTAGCCTTTCCTGCCAACTCTAGGGGGCTTCCCAGGTGGTGCTAGACGTAAAGAAACCCGCCTGCCAATGCAGGAGACTAAGAGAAGTGGGTCTGATTCCTGCGTGGGGAAGGTCCCCTCGAGGAGGGCCTGGCAACCCACTCCAGTATTCTTGCCTGGAGAATCTCGTGGGCAGAGGAGCCTGGTGGGCTATAGTTCATAGGGCTGCAAACAGTCTGACTGAAGAGACTTAGTATGCAGACACGCGTAGATATCTAGACTTCCTCTCGTCATTCAAAAATCTGTTTAGTTCTCTTTGATGATCTCTTGTTTATCCGAGGCTCATACACAACTTTTCTATACTGTATGTAAGACCTCAGTATCTGTTGTTCCACAGTATCTAACTCTGTTACGTTGTTTCTTCTGATTCTCACTCTTGGCACTAGCCTCCCTCTGTGCTGGTGATCGCTGATCCTGAGCTTATTGCTTGATATCAACCAATGGATCCTTCATATTTAAAATTGGACACTTTCCTTTGAAGGGGATTTGCATCTACTTCTGCCAGGAGCCAGAGGGTGCCACCAACTTCAGTCCTCTTTGTCTGGGATCCAGCGCCCCTGCCTCTCCCGAAGCCTCCTTACTTTAACTTTCTTTTGGGGTCAGGGAGTGGATTTTGGAGATCTTGGAAGACAAGGGCCTCAAGAAATCATGGCCTCTCTTTGCGGAATATTCTTCTGTAGCAAGAAAGTTTCTCACTGCTGTAAGTCCACCATATGAGAAGAAGCAGAAATCCTCCAATCCATTCCACACACATCCATAGGAGCCATCTTTTGGACTTGTAGATCTGATCACATCACACTCTTGCTTAAACCCTTTGATGACTCCCTTTCTTCCTGAAGTATAAAGCTTGAACTCCTTAGGAATTCCTTGGTGGTCTAGCGATTAGGACTCGGTGCTTTCACTGCCAGGGCCTGAGTTCACTTTCACTGCCAGGGCCTGAGTTCAATCCTTGGTCAGGGAACTAAAATCCCACAAGCTCCTTGGTGAGGTCAATTAAAAAAAACAAAAACATAAAGTTTGAACTCCTTGCCCAGCTTACAAGGCCCTATGTGATCTGGCCTCTGACTCCCTTACCAGGTTCATCTCTTTACTAGACCTCACTCCCGTTTGCAGACTCTTTCCCAAGCCCCAAGTCTAGGAGTTCTTCAATGTACTTCCCGTCCTTGTACCTGTCACATAGTGCCTAAAAAACTTAGACACGTGAATCGCCCTACACACCCTCCCCAAACCGTATACTCTGCATGAGTGCGGAAACTTGATACACCCACTAATATCTCCCCAGTACCCAGCACAAGTGCTCATTAAAGATTGGTTGAAGTGGACGAACACAGTTACCGGGTTCCCAGTGTTTTTCTTTACTTTTTTTTGGATGTAGACAGTTTTTTTTTTTTTTTAATTTTTAATTTTAATTTTTTATTTTTTTCCATCTCAGGTGTACGTGACGATGTAGACAGTTTTAAAACTTAAACAGTTTATTTATTTATTTTTGGCTGCACTGGGTCTTCGTTGCTTTGTGCGAGCTTCCCAGGTGAAGCGAGTGGGGGCTACTCTTTGCTGTCCTGCTGGGGCTCCTCATGGCGGTGGCTTCTCTTGTTACGGAGCACAGCCTCTAGCGTGCGTGGGTTTCAGGAGTTGTGTCACGCAGACTCAGCAGTTGCGACACATGGGCTTAATTGCTGTACAGTGTGGACAGTTTTTAAAGTCTTTATGGAATTTGCTGCAATCTTGCCTCTGTTTTCTGTTTTGTTTTGGTTTGGTTTTTTGGTTGCAAGGCATATGGGATCTTAGGTCCCCGACAATCGAGCCTGTGCCCAATACATGGGGAGCTCAGTCTTAACCATTGGACCACCAGGGAAGTCTCAGATCATGAGCTTTTGGAATCAGACAAATTTGGATGAAAACCCTAGCTCCTCCCCTTGTTCACTATGGCCAAACTCTTTAACCTTTCCAGATCTTGGTTCCTCATCTTTAAAATGTGAAAGTTGCTCAGTCACATGCAACTCTTTGCAACCCCATGGACTGTAGCCCACCAAGCTCCTCTGTCCATGGGATCTCCAGGCAAGAATACTGGAGTGGGTGGCCATTTCCTTCCAGGATCTTCTTCTTCCCCACCCAGGGATCAAACCTGGCTCTCCTGCATTGCAGGAAGATTCTTTACCGTCTGAGCCACCAGGGAGTGCTCTTTAAAACGCAGAGAGAATGCAATGAAAGAACCGCGTGGGTGGCTGCCAGGATGAGCTAAGTCTGATATCATGAAGTCAAAGATCCAAGCATAGTCCCCATCTTACATGCAGCCATTTCAGAAGGGAGTCACCAGCTGCCCTGGGGTCATACTCTCTCCCAATCATATTTGTCCATTAAGTTTGATGGTGGTGGTGGTGATTTAGTCACTAAGTTGTGTCTGACCCTTGCAACACCCTGGACAGTAGCCCACCAGGCTCCTCTGTCCAAGGGATTTCCCAGGCAAGAATACCAGAATGGGTTGCCATTCCCTTCTCCAGGGGATCTTCCCCACCCAAGGGTCAAACCAGCATCTCCTGCATTGACTGCGTGTGGATTCTTTACGGCTGAGCCAGCGGGGAAGCCCTGAAGGTTTGGCTGGTTTTAATTCCATTAGGTAGCCTGAGCTTTCCTGCTCTGGAGCATGAAGTGGGCAAACAGGTTTCACCTCAAGTAATCCACCTCAGCCCTCCAGGCACTTTGATGGGACTTGCGAATTTCAGTGGTTTTATCCCTGGGAAATGTTTAAGTCTCCAAAGAGACACCCCAGTGCACTCTGCCCCTCACCATCAGCACCTGGGATGATGCTGGGTCAAGCAGAGCAAGGGCAATCCTCCCAATTTTAAGGTGGGTAAATTTTAAGGTGAGGCTCAGACCATCTTCCAGACAGTTGGGTCTAGAACTTGTGTGTCTTCTCAAGGGGCTCTGGGAGGCCTGGGCAGGTGCAGTGGGAAACCTGGGGAGAGCTCTAACCCCAGAGCAGGAGGTGGCACAGGAACCCTGACTCTCAAGGCCTCCACCCCTTGTTCACAATGGGTTAGTGCCACTCTCGGCTGGTGGGGAGCTCTGTGTATTCTTCATGAACCTATAGGACTGTGCTCAAGTAGGTTATTTTGCCTGTGTTGTTTGGGGAGAGCAAGGATGACAATTCACTGGCTGGGGTGTGTGCGTGTGCTGTGTGTTGGGGGTGAGGATGGGGATAATCTGGACAGTGAGAAGAGCGAGCTTAGGGTCAGGAGCCCTGGGTTCCATCCCAGGTCTGTACCCAGCATGTTGAGTCCCTGGGTATGAGCGCCTCCCCCCCAGGCCCCAACTGCTCTGTTAAGTGGGAATGGTGGTAGACGGAACGATCGTGGTTGTGGGATCAAAACGCTGTCCTGGCCCGGCCACTCCCTGAGCCCAGACTGTCCTCTGGGCCTGACTTCACCCAACTGGCCCCAGCAAACCTCTGACACCATTCTGCTCCCTCCACCCTCTGTCCTGTCCTTCCCCCAGGGGCCTGACTCCAGCTCCCCACCACACAGGGGGCTGGACGGGCGGAGGTATCGGTCGGCCTGGGCGGGGGGCCTCCAAGCCCACAAATGACCTCTTGAGCCTCTTTCTGGAGCCAGCATCCTCTTTCCCCTCCTCTTGAAATCTGAGCTCAGAGATCCGGGGAGGACTCTCCCTGCCAAATACTCCATCCAGTTGTCCAAACACTCTGCACAGCTGGCGGAGGGAGGGGCCAGAGCCCGGCTCTCAGGGAGCCCTTGGGCGGTTGTTTTCATGGAAATGGCTGCATTCTCACTCGGAGGGCCAGCCCGTGGGTTGTTTTAAGGGGGTTCACCAGGACCAAGAGGATCAAGAGCCCCCAGTGTGCCCTCCTGTTCCCTGGAAGGAAGAAGTCGGGCAGTGGTCTTCCGCTGGTGGGAAGGATCCAGGTGCGTGTGGCCGCCTCACCCGGGAGGCGGCAGCGGGGGCTGGCAGCCTCGTGAGCGTCCCCTCGTGACTGGGCTCGGCGCGGTGGCCGGGGGAAGGGCAGGCGGTAACGACACTGAGAGAGCAGCCCGAGAGCTGACTTTGGACAACAGCTTTTCCAGGCGAGCAGCCCCAGACCTGGCTGCCTTGTGGATCTGACCCACCAGTGACCCGGGACGAGTCTCCGAGCCTCAGTTTCCTGACTTGCAACAGGAGAGGCTTTTGGGCTTCTTCTGCCTCTGATTTTCCTAAGTCACAGCCAAGGACAAAGTCCTCATAGCTCCCCCCTTCAGTGCCAGCTGTGCCTAAAAGTCCAGGAAGTGGCAAGACTTTTCCCGACAATCCCCAGAAC
Source organism: Neotragus moschatus (assembly GCA_006410615.1). Lineage (NCBI taxonomy): Eukaryota > Metazoa > Chordata > Mammalia > Artiodactyla > Bovidae > Neotragus > Neotragus moschatus. Next base: position 86,614 of record SJYA01003171.1, on the reverse strand, counting down.
AACTCTGACTCAGTTTCCCCTCAGAGAGGATGGCAGAGCGGGACCATAGCCTGTGCTCTGTCACCGGCCGGGCTCAGCCCCTTTGTCCCCTGCCATGTCAGGGTGATGGAGAGGCAACCCCCTCCCCTTCCTTCACACATCCTGTTTTTCATTGTTTCCAGGTGGGCCCAGAGGTTGCCCTGCAGAGGAAGGTGGAGGCACAGGAGAATTTAGCAGGGGGATCAGTGAGGAGCAAAAACAGGAAGGGGTTGGGAGCAGGCCATGGAAAATTCATTGCCAGGAAAGAAAGGCCAGCATCTGGTTTGCATTAAGCTGAGAGAGCTTCGAAGCCCAGAGCCTGAGTGGGAGATATTGTTATCCATCCACAGGGCAGGCGGGGTGTGACTGCTAGTCAGGAACTGGCAGCTTCTCCCCGCAGGAACTCAGGGGCTAACAGGAAAGAAGAGGGAAACCAAGGAAGAAGGCAACAGGAAACTCAGTCTCCACTGTGGCTGACATCTCATGAATGTTATCTTTTTTTTTGGCTGTACCATACAGCATACAATATCTTAGTTCCCCCACCAGGGATTGAACCCACCCCCACTGTAGTGGAAGCTTGATGTCCTAGCCACTGGACCACCAGGGAAGTTATCTGAGTGTTATCTTATTTGATATTCACAACTTCACAGGGGAGAATTGTCCTCATTTTATAGCTATGAGAACTGAGTCCCAGAGAGGTTAAGTGACTTGCCCAAGGTCACACAGCCAGGGAATGGCAGAACTCCAGATTAGAATTCAGGCCAAATGAGATAAGATGGAACATTCAAGCCATCACACGGGTGGATTGAGGCTGACTGTGTGCCAGGCAAGAGGCCACTGAGGCTGCAGCCCAGCCTCTGCCTGTGGGGTCACTCAGCTCATGTGGGGGCATCTGATGGTGCTTTGGGACACTCGTCAGGACACTAGGTGGACCATGTGACTGAGGGCTCCAGTCCAGTGCTGCAGAGGAAAAAGCAATCCAGAGGGGAAGGCTTCCTGGAGGAGGGGATATGAGCAAAAGAAAGAAGTTTATCAGAGAGGGGAGTGATGGCGTGGAGGCTGCAGAGAAGGGGATACTGTGAGGATAGTGGGAAGGAGGGGCATACAGGCCATGTCCAGGCAATAGCAGCTGGCCTGGTGTGCCTCAGAGGGTGATGGTACATTTCATAGTTGGGGAAACAGGCACCGTGAGCCTACAGTGCCCAAACGTCTGGAAGTGGTTGAATCCCGCCTGTCTGACTCTAGGTCTGTCTTCCTCCTGACGGCTACATTGACTGGTCCCTTTTGTTGGTAGTTAAATCTGCCCACAGTGCAGATGATTCCACCTTTATGGCAAAGCGAAGCAGAACTAAAGAGCCTCTTGACGAAAGTGAAAGATGAGAGTGAAAAAGTTCAAAAAACGAAGAACATGGCATCCAGTCCTGTCATTTCATGGCAAATAGATGGGGAAACAATGAAAACAGTGACAGACTTTATTTTTCTGGGCTCCAAAATCACTGCAGATGGTGACTGCAGCCATGAAATGAAAAGACGCTTGCTCCTTGGAAGAAAAGCTATGACCAACCTACACAGCATATTAAAAAGCATAGACATCACTTTGCTGACAAAAGTCTGTCTAGTCATAGCTATGGTTTTTCCAGTAGTCATGTATGGATGTGCGAGTTGGACTATAAAGAAAGCTGAGCATCAAAGAATTGATGCTTTTGAACTGTGGTGTTGGAGAAGACTCTTGAGAGTGCCTTGGACTGCAAAGAGATCCAGCCGGTCAATCCTAAAGGAAATCAGTCCTGTATATTCATTGGAAGGACCGATGCTGAAACTGAAGAACTGACTCATTGGAAAAGACCCTGATGCTGGGAAAGATTGAAGGCAGGAGGAGAAGGGGATGACAGAGGACAAGATGGTTGGATGGCATCACCGACTTGATGGACATAAGTTTGAGCAAGCTTTAGGAGATAGTGAAGGACAGGGAGGTCTGATATGCTGCAGTCCATGGAGTTGCAAAGAGCTGGACAAGACTGAGCGAATGAACTGAACGGAACTGAAGTGAATGCAGTAAACCTGGGTTTGATCTCTGGGTTGGGAAGATCCCCTGGAGACGGGAATGGCAACCCACTCCAGTATTCTCGCCTGGATTATCCCACGGACTGAGGAGCCTGGCGGGCAACAGTCCACGGGGTCACAACTGAGTGACTAACACTCAAAAGTTTTAAGGGGATATTGAGGGCAGGGACCACAGGGAGGCTGGGGTGGCGGTTTTACCTGAGGCCACAGAGCCAGCCAGTGACAGGGCCAGGGCTGGACAAGCTCTTTCCAACTTGCCGACCTGGGCAGAGAGGGGACAGACTGCCCTAACCATGGGCCTTGGAAAAGCCTGGGGCCTTGGGCACGCTAGAGCAAGGCTCCCGCCACCCTTTGAGGTATCTCGCCTTCCCTGGGAGGAGAGCCCTGCATCGTCCACTGCCCACTGAGCCATGGGAGTTAATAATTACTGGGTTTAAAGAGATAGAGGCCTGTCGAAGAGGCGCCTCCCTCACAGGCCGCTGCTCCTCAGAGATAGCAAAGGTTAGTGTGAGCCTCAGCCTGGGGGTGGGGAGAAGGCTCCTGCCACCTCCCTGCCTGGCCGACTCCGAGGGACCCTGGGTCTGGCCCTCCAGCCATGGACCCCGCAGAGAAGCCTGCTGAGTGCCCGGCCCGAGGAAAATGTCCTGTGTTCCTGGCAGTGAGCTCAGGGACTGTCCGCTACGCTCCATCAGGTCTGGGCCCTGCACTCGAGGGGAACTTAGGAGAGCAGCCCTGGGACACAGACAGGTGAGCTAGAGACCTGGGGACGGGGGAGTCTCACCACTCAGCAGGGGCCTTGGGGGAGGGGGAGAGGCAGGGCTCCAGACCGAGGCTGCCCCTAAGTCGCTTCAGTTGTGTCTCTTTGCGACTCTATAGACTGTAGCCCGCCACGCTCCTCTGTCCATGGGATTCTCCAGGCAAGAATACGGGAGTGGGTTGCCACGCCCTCCTCCAGGGGATCTTCCCGACCCAGGGACTGAACCCCTTACATTGAATGTCTCTTACATTGGCAGGCGGGATCTTTACCACTAGCGCCACCTGGGAAGCATAGAACTAGGAGGAATTTCAGGAGTCTTCTACAAGGTCAGCCACCAGGGAGGGCCCTGATTTGTCTCCTCTGACTTGGTGGTTGTACAAATGTAGCTTCTGAGGCTCAGAGAGGGCAAGACACTCATATCTTTGGTCACACAGTGAACTGAAGTCTAGATCCAGGGCCTAGGTCATCCAGGCTGGCAAGTCTCTCCCTGGTGGGGTCTGTGGCCAGGGCTGCCAGGCTGGGGATGGCAGGGGTGAGAGGGGGCATTTGTGGAAGGTGGTGACCTGGGGGGCAGAGGACACACCTTTCATTTTCCTTCTCCACTAGCTGCCAGGCATCTAATGGGCTCCCCACACTGCCCGACAGCATGGAGCTGCTGCTTCCAGAGATCCCTCTGGGTTCTGGGCTGTCTTTTCAGGAAATTGGCATAAGGGGCCACAGGCCTTCCTTCCCTGGCTATGTGACATCCAGAAGACTCCTTAACTTCTCTGAGCCCATGGTTTTCAACCGAGGAGCATTTGTGGGAGGAGATGGTGAGGCCTTGGGAGTCCTAAGCAGCTGCGTAGATCATGGGCTATTTTTGGTTAGTAATTAGGGCGGTGACAGTGACTCCTCACTTGTCCTTCCAAACCTTGCTCAAGGGTCTCCCTGGCTGAAGACTCTTCCCCTGGGGCTGTAGCCCTGGGCTGACACCCCTTCCACTCGTTATCTCCCACCAGTCTGGGTTACCACGGCTTGGGCCCGGTCTTATCTCCTGCTGGGGCTTGTGAAGACCTGGAGGGTAAGCTCCCTGTCCTGAGCTCCTTTTGTGTCATTCTTCCCGCTCCCCCAAAGAGTGAGCAGAGCAAGGTCCAGGAAGACAGCAGCTGCTCAAGACTTATTTGGTGAAGGATTTGTCAACAAACATAATGACAACTGCTTTGGGCGAGACCCTGGGCTAGACTGCGGTGGGTGGAGAAACACAGACCCAAGGAGGTCGCTGCCCTTGGGAAACCACAGTTGTGGAAGCAAAAGCCCTACAGAGTGAGGGAGAGAGATCTGGGCAGAATGAAAAGAAAGTCACAGAGGACTGCACAAGTCAGGTTCACTGCACAAGGTGCCAGGGGGCATGAGAGCAAGACATCAAGTCTGGCTTGCCCTCCACTCACCAGGTCCTGTTCTTGTTCCTTCCTAGTCCTGCCCACCTGGGAAAGGAAGACTGCTCTCTCTTTTTTTTCATTTTGGCCCAGCCAGACAACATGCAGGATCCTAGTTCCCTGACCAGGGATGGAACCCGGGACCCCTGCAGTAGAAGGGCAGAGTCTTAACCACTGGATCCATTGTTCTAGGGGTCCACTGTTCTCTATTTTGGATTAAGACACTATCCACTTTGCAAGGTGTGCCCTGGGAGTGGAGGTCCCTCCCATCTATCTTGCCCAATACTGGAGCCCCAGGGGTCACCGCGGGGTGGCTGAATGCACTGTCGTTGCTCAGTCGCAAAGTAGTGTCCAACTCTGCAAGTCTGTGAACTGTAGCACAGGCTTCCCTGTCCCTCACTGTCTCCCGGAGTGTACTCGGACTCATGTCCACTGAGTCAGTGATGCCATCCATCTCATCCTCTGTTGTGCCCTTCTTGTGCCCTCAAGCTATCCCAGCATCAGGGTCTTTTCCACTGAGTCCAGTGAGTTGAATGCATGCACGAAGAACGTGTGCATCCCCAGATGAAGACCCAACAAAAAAGCCTGGGGCCCCGGCCCCAGCTCCGGGTCCAAGGGTAGCGCCCCAAGTTCCAGCAATATGAACGAGAAGTAGCTCCTCCCAGTCTCCCAGGCCTTCTCTAGAGGAGGAGGGTGGGAGCCACAGTCCCTGGTAGGAGAAGTGGGGTTATGCTCTCACTGAATCAGCCCCAGGCTGGAGCCGAGGCCGATGATCAGGGCTCCAGATAAGTGACAGAGGGACAGAGGGGTTGAGGGACAGGACAGACCAGTGTTCAGGGAATTTGCAGATGTGCGTCCTGACAGGTGTGTGTGTCGGGGGAGAGGGGGTGGGTGCGAGTCCTCCAGAAAGCAGGTGGTGGGCAAAGGCAGGGGTGGGTAGAATCTGTTCAGAGCAAGAAGCGAGGGCCCCTAGTTTGGGGAGGGGCGGGAAGGTGGTTGGGGACTTGGACCAAAAGTGAGGCCTCCCTCAGAAGCAGCACTCAATAGGAGGGAGAAACTGGTTTGGGGGTGAGTCCCCCTTCTCACCAGNCAGAGGGAGCTGGGGGGTGGGGGGGGAGTGGTATTCCTGGGTGGAACCAGCCAGATGGGTGGTCCCAGGACAGGGCTCCTCCCAGCTGCAGCTGGGGAGTGAGGGAAACCCCAGAGGAGAGGCTGACGGGCTGGGAGTTTGATGCAGGCTGGATCCACTTTACTCCATGGCACCTAGCAAAGCTGGAGCTGAGATGCTAGGGGAGAAATTGGGGGAGAGGGGGAGTCATTTCCAGCAAGGGGCTCTGAGAGAATGGGCTCCCAGTAGGGGTGAGGTGTGGAGAGGCGTGAGAACTCTTAAAGGGAAAGTTAGGCAGAGCGTGGATTCTTTTGGAATTGCGCCCTGGGGGAAGGAGACTGAGCTTAGGGAGAAGGAGGTTGAGGTGGGCTGGTGACAGCTGGAGAGGATAGAGTGATCCTGCCGGGGGTTTAAGTGTGTTTGAAGAGCCTGGGTGGAGGGAGCTCGTGACCCCTTGCGTTGGGTACACCCAGGCACACACACAGCCACCGAGTTGTTGTGTGATCCTGAGCATATGGCCTCACTTCTCTGAGCCTGTAGGTTGTGTGGTGGGACTGATCTAGGCCCAGAGAGTGTCCTTTCCCGCAGGCATCCAGGCTGGGCCTGCCAAACAAGTCTGGGACCTNCGTTGGGTACACCCAGGCACACACACAGCCACCGAGTTGTTGTGTGATCCTGAGCATATGGCCTCACTTCTCTGAGCCTGTAGGTTGTGTGGTGGGACTGATCTAGGCCCAGAGAGTGTCCTTTCCCGCAGGCATCCAGGCTGGGCCTGCCAAACAAGTCTGGGACCTCTCAGTAAATGGATGCTCATTTAAAAGACAGAATCAGAGTCCCAGGATGCTCTGGATGGACCAGGCTTTTCCAGCTGATCCTACTTGATGCTCAATGTGACTCACTTGGATTCTCCAGGGCTTAGCTGGGTGCAGAGCGCACAGTAGGTGCTTCATAGATGCAGACAGAAAGCAGGAGACAGAAGGAGGCATTTGGGGATCGAGAGGCAGAGTTTGGGGGTCACCATGAGCACTGCCTTCTCATGGACCCTTCACTCGGGCATTGGAGGCAAGGACTGAGGGATCAGGAGCCAAGCTACCAGCACCCACTGGGGGCCTGCTGTCCTGGGAGATCCCAGACTCCAGCAGCAGTGGGCAGGGGTACTGCTCGGGCCATGGTCACCCAGGTAACTGATTGAGCTGCTGTGACAATTCTGGGCAAGTACCTACCTGGGATCCTTCCCCCTAGACTAGGGGGGTTGGCGAGGAGTCAACCCTGGCTAAGCCACTGTTGTCTCGGGCTTGGTTTCCCCAACCTTGAAGACGACTGAGATGCACGTCTTGGGTGACTGTCCTGTTAATGGCCACCAGGACCACTCCCCCAGGGTGGGTGGCAGTGACAGGACTCTACAGGAGCTCGAGTGGACCCTCTTCCTGAGGACTCCTTGAGTGTGGGCTCTGAACTCAGAACTCAGAGGTGGCTCCCTTGAAACAGCTGCTGTCCCCCTCCCCCACAGAGTCCCATGCCCATAGTCTTGGATGCCTAGCCAGCTCCGAGGTGGTGGGGTGAGGATGGTGACTGGGGCACTTCTGCTGCTAACACAGCGCTAGGCACTTGAGACTTGGTGGTCAGAGGCCAGAGTTTGGGTTCTGGGCTAGTTTCCTGCCACTAAGTGGCCACATGGGTGTAGCCCCTCAGTTTCCCCATCTGCCAAATAGGGGTAAACATACCCATCCCTGGGGGAGGACAGGCTCTGATGCACTGCCCAGGGATGAGAGAGACCACCCCAGCCTCCCAGGGATAGGGGACTGTGTCTTTGCTTCAGGCCTACAGATGGGCTGTGTGATCTTGAGAAAGTCACCTAACTGCTCTGGGGCTTGGCTACCCTAAGGGGATTGGCTCTGTGAGGTCCTGCTTTAAGGTGTCACAGGGAGCTCCGGGCTCTGAAGTGACATCAGGGGATCCAGGAGTAAGCCTGGATGGCGTAGGGGATCCAGGGTCGAGAGCAGGTGGAAAGGGTACAACTGTCTCTGTCACCTCCTCCTGTAAGCCCTCCATGATTTACCTACCTCCCCGCTCAACAGGTGGAGATAGCTCTTCTGCCGTTAGTCAGCCCACGCGGGTCTGTGGGGCTCAGACGCTCAAGAGAGTCCTGCTTGTCCTAGACNGAGAGCAGGTGGAAAGGGTACAACTGTCTCTGTCACCTCCTCCTGTAAGCCCTCCATGATTTACCTACCTCCCCGCTCAACAGGTGGAGATAGCTCTTCTGCCGTTAGTCAGCCCACGCGGGTCTGTGGGGCTCAGACGCTCAAGAGAGTCCTGCTTGTCCTAGACTGTCCTCACATCTGCGTGGGATTTGTGCCCAACAGGGTGGGGGAAGGGAAGCAAAATGAATTCAGCTGTGATGAGAAGGGGGTGTGGTGACGTTGCTGCCAGAATCTGCCGATTGCGTGAGGGTGGGCTGGTGGTGTGCCCGGCACACAATAGGAGCTCATATATATGTGTTGCGTCTTTGAGGTCTTGGGGTATCCGTTTCCTCTAGGACCAGACAGGCAAGTGTGCGGCACGTGCTGTGTGCCCCGCTCTGCCCCAGTCGTCAAGAGAGCCCTCCATCCTCTCAGGCCTTTGCCGGCTCCCGGTGGAGACATCCGGGCTGGGCTGGGCGGGCAGTCCTAGAGCTGTGGCCGGGAGAGGCTTGGCCTGGCCCACCTGCCTCAGGTGTTCGGAGCTCCCTGCTGACCATCCCGAAGCTGTCCCTGCCCTGCTCCTCCTCTTTCCTGCCCCCTACCAAGTACACACCTGCTTCCCCCTTCCCAGAGTGGTCCAGGCCCACTCTCTCCTACCCTAGGGGTCCTGCTTGCCTCAGTTCTCTGCATTCCTCTTTTCCCATCTGTGACACTGTGTTCTCATTTCTTCTGCAGCCCTCCCGTCCTGGCCCTCAGCTCCTCTGCCACTCATCCCCTCACCCAGGCTCAGGGCTGCAGCTGCTTCCTCTGGGCTGGTGCCTCCCCTCAGCCACCACTTCCCAAATGCCTCAGCTCCCCCTTTCCTTCCCTGAAAGACCCCCTCCCAGTTCCTCATTCCTGTCCTGGCACCACTGCTCTCATTCACCTCGTCCTTGGTGTTTAATTACATTAGTTACTGTTAACTTTTTGGGTCCCCCTCTCCAGCCCCTGGGCCTCCACTGATTTCCTCCCCACCCCCCAGAAGTCTTTTGTCTCTGTGTGTCCCCCTCTGCATGTCCCCTCCTAGCCTGCAGCCTGCCTGGCTAGAACAGCAGCCTTGGGTGACACCCGCCCCCCGCCCCCCCCCAACTACCACCATCCCCAGCACCACTCGGGCACTGGCTCCAACTTCCTCAAAACCCCGTCTGCATCCCGCCTCACTTCTCCGAAACCACCATTCATCCCCTTTCCTCCCGTCTTGACTCTTCTGGGTGACAGTTCACATGACGCATTGGTGCCTGGGCTCTGGGTTCAGTCCCCCCGTTGCCGCTTCCTTGCTGTGTGTATTCAGCCAGCTCGCCGTCCCTCTCTGAGCCTTGGGTACCTCGTCGTTCACCCGAACTGGGGAGAGCCTCTCGCTGTGGCAGCATCGTAAGTTCACACATGGAGACACGGAGTAGTGGGCTGGCGTGGACGTGAGCGGGAGCTTGGGAATCTGATCTGGGTCTGGAGCTGAAGACTTGGCCAACACATGAGACCTTTCCTGGGACCCCCTGGGGCCCTGGACGGGAGTCACTTGGCTGTCAGCCTTAGTGTCCTCAGAGCAGGCTTCCTAACCGGGCCGCTGTTCCCTGGGTAGGGATTCCTGCAGACCAGAGATGCTGCAGCCACCCTGGATCCTAGGCTTGGTGGTCCCAGGCAGAAGGCAAGGGTCCCAACTCTCTCCCTCCCCTGGTTTTCAGCGCTTCCCTTGCTGGCTTCTCCCTGCTTATTTAAATGAACCCACTGTGCCCTGTTAGTCTTTAACTCACAGAGGTGACCTGGGCACTGGTGGGCAGGGGGGAGGGGCAGTAGGACCTCATGGCAGGCTGGCCCGCTGGGGCTTGCTGGGTGACTGGGGACCATAGCCTCTAGGGTTGCTCCTCATTTGGCCATTTTTTTTTCTGGTTGGGGATGAAAGCCCTGCTGGCCCCCCTAGGGGTGGCCTGGGGGCTGAGGATTGCAGTTACTGCTCCCCCCTTCCCGCCCCCATTGCCTGTATGCTTCCTGGGGAAGTGACCCAGCGGGGCCTTTCCTGTATGAACTCCCCCGGTCTCTAGGCTGCAGAGCTGGCTTGGGGATGGGGGATGTTAGCCGCCCCCACCTACCCCTGACCTTGACTCATTATCTACCTCCCGCCTGGAGCAGACCCCTTCCCAGCAGCCCTTGCGGCGTGTCCTGGACACTGAACTCTGTTTCTGCAGGAAGGGGGGCTGAGAAGGTTTGAGGAGAAGGCCGTGGACCTGGACTGGGGGCAGAGAGGCGGGGCAGAAGGACTTACGTGGTAACCTGTGCTGTCCAAGGAGTGAGCTCCTCACCCCCACAGGGGTCACACCTGAGTTTTTGGCCTTCCCGTGCTGAACTGTATGGATGATAGCGGATTCTGGCTTGGGTGGACCTGAGGGGCTGGGGGTCCCTCCCTCATTTGAACTCTGAGTCACAGGAGCTGGCCCCCGGCCCCAAGTGTGAGGGGGAGGGTCTGCAGGCTCCAGTGCAGGCTCCTGCTGCTCCTGCACCCCTGGCCCAGGCACAGGGAAGTTGGCGCCGTCCTGCTATCCCCACGCTTTCTGCCATGAGGACTTGCTCCTGGGCGTTTCCACTGGGGAGAGTGGGGTGGGTGTCACAGGTGCTCTGCTCAGGCCTCCCTGAGACACTTTCCTCTGGCTGCAAAATAAGGGCCTATCCCGCCAGCAGCAGGCCAAGTGAGCCCTTTAGGAAAATGCTGGGGGACGGGGGCTTCTGGACACACCTCCAGCCCGTGGCTGGAGACCCAGACCGCACTGGTGGATGAAGTTCAGGCCTCGTGGGAGAGGCTGGCGGCCTGTGTCCCCTCCATCTTCATTGTGCGTTCTCAGTTCTTTCTGACTCTGCGACCCCGTGGGTGATAGCCCACCAGGCTCCTCGGATTTCCCAGGCAAGAATACTGGAGTGGGTTGCCGTTTCCTTCTCTTTGTCCCCTAGGCGGGGATATGGGTGTGGCAGGGTGATCCTTGCTGTGAGGAGGTGTCTAGGTGTCTTGAGACCTGAGATCATGCCCTGTGCCCTGTGCTGTCCCTACAAGTCACCCCCTGCCCTTGGCCTATCGTTCTTGCTCATTGTAGTGTAGTGGGCAGCCCTGAGGTGGGGTCCCCAGCAAGCCTGAGTGATTATGGCTGTCCTCTCAACCGAGGAAGTGGGGCTGGGCCCCAGGTCTCCAGGCTCCCTGCCATGGGTGCCTCCTCAAGGGCGGGGGTTTCAGGTGCAGGACACAGCCTGGCCAGGGATGGTGAGGGCGCTGGGGGGTGCGTGACAAGCGTGGGTGCAGACAGCCCCACTATTTCCCTGAGAACATGGCCAGTGACTTCTTCACTAGATTCTTGGTGAGCCCCCTGCAGGTTTTATCCCCATCCCACAGGCGAAGAAGCAGGCTGAAAGCGTTTCAGTGACCTTTCCAGGGGCTCGTGTGGACCCCAGGTCGGAGCCTGGCGTGGATCCGGCCATGCCCGACTAGCCTATGCGCTCAGCCACAGCTCCCCAAGCCCTGGACTCCCTTCTGGGAGGCAACTTGGGCTAAAAATGAGTCAGCTGTCTTTGTCACAGCCAAGGTGGAGTCTCCTGGCTGCCTGGGGGCACAGTCGCCCTTGATCCCCAAGCAGGTGTGTGTTTCTGCCGCCCACTCCCCACCCTCCTGTCCGCTGTGGCTGGACAGCTTTGGGCCTGCACTGAAGACCTAGCTGTCTGTCCCACCAGTGCCCCCGACTAGCCGTGTGACCCTGGACAAGTCCCATCACCTTTCTGAGCATCTGTCCCACAGCTGTAGAATGGGGACAATACAACGAATGCTATCAAGAGTTTTCAATGAGAACATGGGTGGAGTGCCCCTTGATAAGTCCCCTGGGTGCAGCTCCCAGCCCGGGGTCTCCATAGCACTGCCACAGCCCTTTTAAGCTTCCTGGACCCCCTTGCCAATGAGGACCCCCCACATACACACACAAGGGTACTAGGGGAGACCCCATCTGGCATAAACACTGTTGGTGGAGTGGCGGGTGTGCATTCCCACTTTATTCATCAAAGCCCCCTATCCCTAGAAGGCAGGACCCAGAGCCAGGAACCTCGGGGCCAGTTCCAGCATATGGCAGGCCAGGCTGGGCAGCTGGAGGAGGCCATGTGGAGGGATGGGAATGGGCTCATTGCTAGGGTACCTGGGTGCCTGGTATCCCTAAGGGGAAACTGAGGCTTGGGGGCTGCCTAGTAACTGTCCCAGGGTCCAGGAGACAGCCCCCAGCCTTGCCTGCCTTCTCTGCAGTCCTGAATTTTATGACCCTGGGCCTTCCTCTCTGCTGTGTGGGCCCCTCTTGGCCTCCTTCCCCTGCACTTCCCCACTGCTATCAGCAGCCCAGCCCCCAACCCTCAGCCCCGTCAGGGCAGCTCAGAAGCTGCTGGCCCAGGCACCGCCAGCTTGTGCTGAGTAAGCAAGTCCAGAGGTGCTGTCTTGGCACAAACCGCCACTGTCAGGGCCTCTCCTTCCTTTCGTCCTCAGGGTCTGCGCGAAGGGGCAGCGTGGAAGGGAGGGGACGGGGGCTGCAGGGGTCAGAGGCTGGTGGCCCCCACCTCCCACTGCCTCTAGGGTCTTCAGCTTCAGGGAAAGGAGGGTCCTGAGGGTGGGGGTGGGGGTGAGCAAAGGGAGGGGGCTGTTTGCCTGAGGTCACAAGGCAGACCAAGCGGAGAGCTGGGCGTGCTCTCTACACCGTCCAGAAGGCAGGAAGTGGGGCTGCTGTTCCCAAGCCATTCCCACAATCTTCCTGTCTTGGCCCTGCCTGCCCTGGCTGTGTCCTCCTCTGTGGTCCACTCTAAATGGGACTGAATCTGCATAAAATTTGTATGAGCGCTAGCCATGAAGGCAGTTCCCACTTAAAGGTCTCATGTGCTGAGGCAGATCCATTCAGAGCGTCCCTTGGAGACTCAAGGAGATCCAACCAGTCCATCTTGAAGGAAATCAGTCCTGAATATTCATTGGAAGGACTGATGCTGAAGCTGAAACTCCAATACTTTGGCCACCTGATGCAAAGAGCTGACTCCTTGGAAAAGACCCTGATGCTGGGAAAGATTGAAGGCAGGAGGAGAAGGGGACGACAGAGGATGAAGTGGTTGGATGGCATCACCGACTCGATGGACACGAGTTTGAGCAGGCTCTGAGAGTTGGTGATGGACAGGGAATCCTGGCGTGCTGTTGTCCACGGGGTCGCAAAGAGTCAGACACGACTGAGCGACTGAACTGAACTGATCCATTCAGTGCCTTTGAAGTAGGGCCACTGGGATTGTCCCAGTTTTGTAGGAGAAACTCAGGCTGTCAACATGGATGCATTCATAGTGTCTGCTGGGCAAACAAGTACTTGCTGTGTGCTGAGCGCTTATGTAGTCCTGGGCTGGAGGGGGTGGTTGATAAAGGTGAATGAGTCCTGTCCTTGTCCCCAGGAGACCCTATGCTTGGTCATTCTGCCCTTGTGACCACCCCAATGATGGTCCATTTTACAGATGGGGAGACTGAGGCCCAGGGTTGCAGGTACATTGCCCACGGCTGATCCCTGGACTCAGTTCTCCAGGCCTCAGGACCCAACCCTGTATCTGCTCTTTGCCTTGCAGCCAGCCTCACCCGGACGAGGGCCACCCGCCGCTCCTTGAAGCTGTCCCAGTCCCCTGGAAGAGCGTGGGCCCCTACAAAAGCCACAGGGAGTCCCTGGGAGGCCTACCGGAGACCCCTGCAGGGGAGGAGGCCCAAGGCGAGGAGGGCCCTGCAGCCACCCAGCTGGACGTGTCGCGCCTGCGCAGCTCTTCCATGGAGATCCGAGAGAAGGGCTCGGAGTTCCTGAAGGAGGAGCTGCACAAAGCCCAGAAGGTGGGCACTGAGGGCGAGGCAGGACATGAGGAGGGGGTGGGGTGGGGTGGGGGGAGACAAGGGGCCAGCCTGGGAGCTGTGGGCTCTCATCCAACACCCAGGGATGTCACCCTCCTGTGAGGGCCACCTGCATGCCAGGCCTGTGCTGGGCGTGAGGGCAGGGCAGTTCCTGTGGCTTTTAAGTGACTTTTATAAGTCTTGGCATCCCTGAAAACCAGCCCCAGGCTCTGACAAACTGACAGCTGGGGTTCAAAGAGGAAGCAAGCTTGGGCCCCTGGGCCTGTGTGAGATGCCCCCCGGGCACGGCGCCTCGTTTCCCTAGGAGCTGAAGCTCAAGGATGAGGAGTGTGAGCGGCTGTCCAGGGTGCGGGAACAGCTGGAGCGGGAGCTGGAGGAGCTGACGGCCAGTCTCTTCGAGGTGCGGGCCCAGGGCACGGTGGGGCGTGGGTCTGCCGGGTGTCCGTCGCGCCCCCCGACTCACACAGAGCCTGCCCTCTTCCCAGGAAGCCCACAGGATGGTGCGAGACGCCAACATGAAGCAGGCAGCGTCGGAAAAGCAGCTGAAGGAGGCATGGGGCAAGGTGAGGCCCGGGGCAGGGTGAGGCCTAGGGGATGGTGAGGCCCGGGGCAAGAGGACAAGGTGAGGCCCGGGGCAAGCTGAGGCCCAGGGCAAGAGGACAAGGTGAGGCCCGGGGAAGGTGAGGCCTAGGGCAAGAGGACAGGGTGAGGCCTAGGGGATGGTGAGGCCCGGGGCAAGAGGACAAGGTGAGGCCCGGGGCAAGCTGAGGCCCAGGGCAAGAGGACAAGGTGAGGCCCGGGGAAGGTGAGGCCTAGGGCAAGAGGACAGGGTGAGGCCTAGGGGATGGTGAGGCCCGGGGCAAGAGGACAAGGTGAGGCCCGGGGCAAGCTGAGGCCCAGGGCAAGAGGACAAGGTGAGGCCCGGGGAAGGTGAGGCCTAGGGCAAGAGGACAGGGTGAGGCCTGGGGGAAGCTGAGACCCGGGGCAAGAGGACCAGGTGAGGCCTGGGGCAAGCTCAGGCCCAGGGCAAGAGGACCAGGTGAGGCCCAGAGCAAGAGGACAAGGTGAGGCCCGGGGCAAGCTGAGGCCTGGGGCAAGAGGACAAGGTGAGGCCCGGGGGAAGCTGAGGCCTTGGGCAAGGTGAGGCCCAGGGCAAGAGGACAAGGTGAGGCCCGGGGCAAGAGGACAACGTGAGGCCCGGGGAAGGTGAGGCCTAGGGCAAGCTGAGGCCCGGGGCAAGCTGAGGCCCAGGGCAAGAGGACAAGGTGAGGCCTGGGGCAAGGTGAGGCCCAGGGCAAGAGGACAAGGTGAGGCCTGGGGCAAGCTGAGGCCCGGGGCAAGAAGACAAGGTGAGGCCCAGGGAAGGTGAGGCCTGGAGCAAGCTGAGGCCCGGGGCAAGCTAAGGCCTGGGGCAAGAGGACAAGGTGAGGCCTGGGGCAAGCTGAGGCCCGGGGCAAGCTGAGGCCCAGGGCAAGAGGACAGGTGAGGCCCAGGGCAAGCTGGGGCCCAGGGCAAGAGGACAAGTTGAGGCCTGGGGCAAGGTGAGGCCCGGAGCAAGGTGAGGCCCTCCTCTGCTTCGACCTCCTGCCCACCGCCCAGCCCTGCAAGCACTGGCTTTTGAGACCTTACTGGACCCTGGCGTGACCTGGGGGGCCAGCAGGGATCGGCCAACAGAGGCCCAGTAGGGAGGGGCAGAGGTCTGAGACAGTCCTGCTGAAATGTGCCAACTGGTATGGGAGCCCAGAGATCTGGGCCTCTAGTTGAGCTTCCAGTGGGCCACGGAGGCCTTCTCAGGGGCTGGGAAGATCCTGTCAGCCCGCAGTCTCCTTTCCCTGCTCCCACCCCCTTTATACAGCGGCGACATCAGCATCAGTCTGGCTGTCTGAGCCTGGACAGTAGCTTCATCCCTTGGAACCTGTTTGCCCCTCTGCAAAAGTGTGAGGGCCAGGCTTGTTTCTGACTCCTGGGGACCCATCAGTGGGAGGCCCAGCTGACTCCCAGACCCGTGCACCTCAAGAGTCCTGGTTTCGAGGATGACCTTCGCCAGGCTATATCTCCTCTTTGAACCTCAGTTTCCCCATCTGTGGTGGCTCTGATGGTAGAGAATCTGCTTGCAATGCAAGAGACCTGGGTTCAGTCCCTGGGTCGGGAAGATGCCCTGGAGAAGGAAATGGCAACCCGCTCCAGTATTCTTTCCTGGAGAATTTCATGGACAGGGGAGCCTGGCGGGCTACAGTCCTNGGGTCACTCCTCAAGGAGGCAGCGAGGGTCTTCGGGGTGAGACCCCGGAGTGAGAGAAAGTCGCTCAGTTGTGTCCAACTCTTTGCAACCCCATGGGCTATACAGTCCACGGAATTTTCCAGGCCAGAATCATTGGAGTGGGTAGCCTTTCCCTTCTCTAGGGGATCTTCCCAACCCAGGGATTGAACCCAGGTCTCCTGCAGTGCGGGCAGATTCTTTACCAGCTGAGCTGAAGGGAATCGCAAGACCCTGGGCCCACATCTAATTCTCTAGTGCCAGGAAACTAAAAACACACCCGGAAGTGAAACTTGGGAGTTCAAATCTCAGTCCTGCAGTGCAAAGGGAAGGGAAGAGTTCTCTAGGACTTGGCTCCCCTGCAGAGCCTCAGGCCCAGTGGGCCCTGAGCTTCATCCTCCCTGGCTCCCCTTCTCCTCGGGCCCTGCCTGTCTCTGCCACGCTGGCCACCCCCTCAGCGCCCTGACCCCCACCCGGCTCTGNGCAAAGGGAAGGGAAGAGTTCTCTAGGACTTGGCTCCCCTGCAGAGCCTCAGGCCCAGTGGGCCCTGAGCTTCATCCTCCCTGGCTCCCCTTCTCCTCGGGCCCTGCCTGTCTCTGCCACGCTGGCCACCCCCTCAGCGCCCTGACCCCCACCCGGCTCTGCCTGCCCCCACAGGTGGACACGACCCTGTTTTCAGAGTTCCAGGCCTGGAGGGAATCTCCCACCCTGGACAAGACCTCCCCATTCCTGGAAAGGGTGTACCGGGAGGATGTGGGCCCCTGCCTGGACTTCACTATGCAGGAGGTGAGGTGGGCAGAGGGCGGCCTGCTGGAGGGCCTGGCCCCGTGGCTGGAGGCCAGCCCCTCATCGCCTCCTTCTGCCTCCCTGCTCCGCCGTAGCTCTCAGCCCTGGTCCGGGCTGCTGTGGAGGACAATACGCTCACCATCGAGCCTGTGGCTTCACAAACCCTGCCCGCAGTGAAGGTGGCTGCCGTTGACTGTGGTCACACAAAGTAAGCTTAGTGCCCTGCACCCTTCCTGCCCCCTGGGAAAGGCCTGNCCTGGTCCGGGCTGCTGTGGAGGACAATACGCTCACCATCGAGCCTGTGGCTTCACAAACCCTGCCCGCAGTGAAGGTGGCTGCCGTTGACTGTGGTCACACAAAGTAAGCTTAGTGCCCTGCACCCTTCCTGCCCCCTGGGAAAGGCCTGTGTAGCTTTGGGCTGCCATCAAGGGGGTGGCCGGGGAGGGCTGAACCTCAGGGCTGCCTGCTGGGTCCTGCAGGGGGACCCCAGGGTAGGCAGGGCCACCTGACCAGAGAGGGAGAGTGGATGCCCCCACGCAGGGCGGGGAGGCATCTGTGGCCGAGATGCCGCCTCTAGTCCTGGAGCTGGGGCCTCCCCTCCTGGCTGGCCTGACCTGCTTCCCACTCCATTTCTTCTCTCCCACAGTGGGTTCCGGGCCCCGGTTGACACGTAAGTGATGCCATTTGTTGACTCCACCTCCTGACAATGACCTAAGGGCCCTGGGATCTGGTCCTCCTTGCTTCTTAGCTGGCATTGGGCAGGGGCAGCGTCAGAGCTAAGCTGCCAGTATGGAGCGAAGGCAGGCACTGGAGCCTGTGAGGGAGGCCCACAGTGGGAGCCTTGTCACGGAAGGGAACACTTGAGCTGGGTTTTGAAGGATAAATAAGTTTGCCAAGCAGAGAAGCGAGCTTCCCTGATGACTCAAGGGGGTTAAAGAATCTGCCTGCAATGCAGAAGATGTGGGTTCAATCCCCGGGTCAGGAAGAGCCCCAGAAGGAGATGGTTACCCATCTCCAGGATTCTTGCCTGGAGGATTCTGTGGACCGAGGAGCCTGGCGGGCTACAATCCATGGGTTTGCAAAGAGTCAGATATGACTGAGCGCTAAGCATGCACACATGCAAGCAGGGAAGGGCCTTTGAGACAGAGGTAGCAGAATGAGTAAAGGCATGAGAAGCCGGAATAGTAATGGAAAACAACACTGGGTGGATAGTCAGAGAGTCGGGGCTCAGGCCACAGAGCGCATACGGGGCCAGTGTGTGAAGGGCCTCAAATGAGGTCTGGGCTTTAACCCACTAAAGCCAGCATTTCACAGATCGTCAATTAACGTTGCCTGAAAAGAGGATTCCCTGTTTGGATCCTGAAGGCGGCAAAGGTTCTGCTAAGTCCTGCGGCCAAGGAGCCTATTTAACCTCCTTTTACTTGGGATTCTCCATAACTATTTCCTGGGCAGTAGGGAATGGTAGGGGGCTAGATGTGGGTTTGGGGAGTAGCCCTGGGCTGTCCCATGGAGAAGAAGGGTAGAGATGAGGCAGAGAGCTGTTGGAATGAGTGAAGGTATCCAGGCCAAAGGTCCCACTGGCAGGACCTAGGACTTGGTGACCTAAGTGGAGGAGAGATGAGACTCCTGCTTAGTTGGAGGAAGGGGCGACTGGGTCTCAGGGTTCCGGGAAAGAGGGGGGTGCGCATTTTTAGTGGCTCCAGATGAGGGAGCTTTGGTATACCTGGCCTGTGGTTGACTAAGCCCTCCTGTCCAACAGGGGTGAGGTGAGGGGGCCAGAGACGGGGTCTAGCTTGGCTTAAAAGTCTCATCCAGGGACTTCTGGGATTGCCCCCCTCCTTGTCTGGGCTCCAGGCTCCTTGGGAAGCTGGGGCTAGGGGAGAGGATGCCAGTCTCCACTCTGATGTCTGTCTGCCTGCCCTCTCCCTGTGCCTTCTCCGGCTGCTGCTGCTTCCCTGAGTGGACTGGGTGGGCGAGCCCCCACGGCGCCCTCTGCTTTTTCACAGTACCTGTGCCCTGAGTGGGCTGGCCTGCGCCTGTCGTCACCGAATCCGGCTCGGGGACTCTGAGAGCCACTACTACATCTCACCATCCTCCCGGGCCAGGGTGAGTCATCCAGTAGGAGAGTGACCTGGCTCCTTAGGGGGTCCCTGGGCTGGGACTCTGAACCCCAGGCCGCACAACCTACAATCTACAGATCAGGGCACAGGCCCAGAGATACGGAGACTGGCTTGGGCCACACAACCAAGCCGGGTGTATTTGTCTGCTGCTGCTGTGTAACAAGTTACCATAAACTTCGTGGAGTATCTGTTTATTATCTCACAGACTCCCTGGGTCAGGAGTCCAGGCACAGCTTAGGGTCTTCTGCTCAGGGTCTCATGGGTTGCAGGCGGTGTGTCAGCAGCTGCGTCCTTTCTAGAGATCCAGGCCTTCTTCTGGGTTCATATGCTGTTGGCAAAAGTCAGTTCCTTGTGGTTGAAGGACTGAGCTAGCCATTTTCCTGCTTCTTGAAAAGGGATCATGGGCGTGATACCCATCCCCTCTGTCATTCATTGTGACCTAATTAAGGGAGTACGACGCTAGAGGTCAGGTGAAAGTTCCATGCTCCTGACCCCTGGCTCTAGCCCCAGGCTTTGGAGAAAGAAGGTTCTGAGGCTTGTCTGACAGTCAGTCATGGGCACCAAGGGGCCTCCAGGAATCCTAGCTTCTGCCCTCACCTGCCGGGTGACCCAGGATGAGGTCACTGACCTGGGATGAGGGTGGGATGGGCGGACCCCAGACAGTGAGGAAGACTGGGAAGAACAAAAGTGTGGAAAACTCTGAAGCTTGGTGTAAAGGTGACACAGTGTGGAAGGCCCTCTTGGAGGAGCCATCTCCTCCCCTTGACCTTCTAGAGGTGCCTCCTGGGACTAAAGTAGGCTGTTTGCCATCATCGGGCAGCGGGCTGACCAGCCAGGGCAGCTCATCTGGTTCCGGCCTCTGCCGGGCAGCCCAGCCTGGGTGTCCTGGGGAATCCTCCCAGCAGCGAGCTGAGCTCCCGTACAGAGAGGAAGCTTGGACCTTAGAAAGGAAAAGGGGTGCATCCTGGGCCACTCAGCCTAGACCTCGGATCTCCCCATCCTGGATCCGGTCTCTTCCTGCTGCAGCCTTCACCCTCTGCGTCTGTGTCCAGAGTCTTGTTCAGTGGCCATGGGCTCCCTCTGTGCTTTTTTGGCCACACCCTGTGGCTTGCAGGATCTTAGTTCCCCAACCAAGGATGGCACCCAGGCCCCCTGCGGTGGAAGCACTAAGTCTTATCCACTGGACCATCACGGAAGTCCCTTCTTTGTTCTTTCTGATCCCAAACCAGGAGATCCATACCAGACACTCCCAGGCCTACAAACTTCCGTCTAGAACATCGGTTCTCCCAGGCCTGTGTGTCTGCTGTGTTGGCCAGAGCCGGAGTGGGAGAGGAGAAGGGTGTGAAGTTTTAGGATGTGGTCCCCACCCTGAGGAGACCAAGGAGTGTGGAATCCATCGGAAGAAGAGAGTTCTGTCCCCGAATCACGGCCCTGGGGAGAGAGGACCACTGCTCTCCTCCCCTCCCTACTCAGGGGTCCACTGGTGGGGCCCACTGGCCACTAGGCAACTCCACGTCCTGGGATTCAAGCTCCTGTGGCCTGCCCCACCCCATCCTGCCTGCTTTGGCCACCCTGGGTTAAATCCCCTGACCTGGCCTCTGTCCCACCTCCCTGCCTTTGCCAGGGCCACCAACCCAGAGCACCGACTCTGTCCTCTTGGCAAGGGCTCTTGTGTGTTTTAGGGTCCAGCAGGAGCATCACCCCTCCCACAACTTTCTCCACTCCTCAGGTGGTGGGCCCCGCCCCCGACTTGATGTCCCTCCCGCAAAGCACTGGATATTCTGTAGAGGCGGTTGTGAGCATAACTGCCAGCTGTCTTCTGACCTGTCTTAGGTTGGGTTCCCTAGAAGCAGAGCCCAAGATGGAGAGTGGGTGCAATTCTCAGGAGGTGAGGGAGGGAGGCAGAAGCGGGGACAGGCAAAGGTGAGGCCTCTCCTGGAGTCTGCCTTCATCGCTCTGCAGTCCAGAGTGGGTTCTACTTTAAGGCAAGGCCGTGGCCTTTTATACTCCACACGCCAGTCATTGGCCCAGGTTTGTGAGGGTACTGGGGTGCAGGGGGGTATTAGCAGCCAAAACTCTCAGCTGTGGGGAGGTGGAACCTCAGCCTGGGGGAGGGGGCCTGGGCGAGGCACCAACAGCACCCTCTCCAGGGTTTGAGTCTTTGTGACCAGGATCAGATCTGAGCCAGCCCAGGGTCCCCAGTGCCTCGCAGAGGGCCTGGCATGGAGCAGCCTTAGGCAAAGCTGGGGGTCTCAGGCCAGGATCCAGAGCAGCCAGGTGGGCAGCTTCTGATTCCTCATCTTTCCTGGCATCACGCATGGCACCTCCTAAGGACTGGATGCCCCGGGGCCTCCATCATCCAGACCTAGCAAGCCCCTCAAGGGAGCCTGGATTCTTGGCAGCCTGCTGGGGTTTCATCTTCCAGCTCAGCCGCTTCTTAGCTCCGTGGCCTCCGGTTGTTGTCGGGTTGTTCTCGCAGCCTCCACTCCCTCGACGTGTGGAATGGGAATGGTAGGCACGTCGGCCTCTTCGGATCCGCGCACTTGATTACACTATAGTCGCCGGCATCGTTTTTTACTAGGAGGAATAGTATTGCTCCTGTTAACTGTAACGTTAGAGCCCAGCGGTAATGTGACTCTGCCAGGACGTGGGACTTCCCAGTGTGGTCTCCGATCTTTCCTGGCTTTTGTGGCGGGCACCGAGAGGTTCACAGCCTGTGCGTTCTGCCCGTAGATCACCGCCGTGTGCAACTTCTTCACGTACATCCGCTACATCCAGCAAGGCCTGGTGCGGCAGGACGGTGAGCGCCCCCTAGTGGCCGATCGGGGTGGCGCCCGGGAGCGGCGGCGCGGGGCGGGGTGGGTCAGCAGTGGCCGGGGCCAGCCCCAGCACTTGGCTGCCCTCCTCGGAGGGAGGACTCAGCGAGAGCGGAAGGTTGTGAATTAGCAAAGGGCTCCTCAGAGCGTCTGTTGCTGCGCCCTGTGGAGAGAGGAAGAGCGGAAGGAGCCTCCTGGGAGTTGCCTCACCAGGAAAACCAACCGAAGGCCCCTGCATACCTGGATCCCGCTGCATTGTCCTGTGCAGAAACCTCTCCCAACCCCGGGGGCCTGAACGAACAGCATCTCTGTTACTGGCCTGGCTTCCGAGACCCTACACGGTGGGGCCTCCCCTGTGAATCAGCTCCCTGCCACGTGGCCTCCAAGTGATGGCTGCACACAGGCTTGCCTACCTCCCTCTGTGGTCCCTCCACCCTTGCCTGACAAGTCCCCTGCCCCCCCCCTTGTGCCCCCTGCCCCCATTCTGCCAGGCCAGGGGATGGGCCCTGCTCAGGATGGCTGAGTGTGTGACAGTGTGTGCGTGCATGTCCGTGTCAGGCTATGAAAGTGACCATTGTCACCTTCACGCCTCCCAGGTGTTCAGCACTCAGCAGTTTGCAGGGCCTCAGAGAGGAGCCTCTAGGAGGTCCGGCCACTCGCAGAGGCCATCTGTCCTGAAGGACTGGGGAGTCCTAGGGGTGCCTGCCAGCTGCTGTACCCACAACCGTGGGAAGGGCCAGGCCATCTGCCTGAGGTGACCCTGGGGGTCACTGAGCTGTCCACCTTCTCTCTTTACCTACAGCGGAGCCCATGTTCTGGGAGATCACGAGGCTGCGGAAGGAGATGTCACTGGCCAAGCTTGGCTTCTTCCCCCACGAGGCCTAGGGCATGGCCCAGGCCCGGAGGGCGGCGCCCCAGGACAGACTGACAGACGGGGTCCTGGAGCCAGCCCTGAGCCAGAAGCTGAATGGAGGAACAAATGGCCAGGCCTCGCGGAGGCAGCACTGAGCCGGCACCAAAGGTCCTACTCTGGACAAGACCTCAGGAGATGACCTTCTCTTCTCCTCAGTAGTCCTATAGCCGCCAGGAGACTTTCAAGAAAGCACCAAAGACCAAGGAGCTGGAGGCCGTTACAAAGGGGCTCAGCCCTTGGCAGGGGACCGCTGGGGCAGCCAGCACCCCCTTGCTATCCCAGGAGCTGTTGCCTGCTGGTGCCTCGCTGGTCCCATCTCCAGGGTATCTTCCTCACCCTTCCAGTTCACAAGCCCTGGGCACCAGCACCCCCTAGTGGCCATGCTTCACCCCATTCCCAGATGGCCTCCCCACAGAAGGCCTAGTGGACCTGCCATCCCAGGTGCCCACAGGGCAGCAGAGTTAGGAGCGGCGGGCAGGGCCTCCCCGGCTGTCTTCCACTCCATCCTGTATCTGTCTGAGATGGATCGGGGCCCTCCCTCCCTGCCGGCTGAGCCCTGTGCTGCAGGGAGCCTTGCCTCTACCCCTGCTGGGAGGATGGGGGCACTGTCCTCCCAGAGTCAAACACAGATGGGCCACAGGACGCCCAGGCCTGTTTTCAGCTGTGCCTGGCCATCCAGACCACGGGAGCTGAGATTGCCCAGCCCTGCACCCAGGCCTGGGGTGGGACGGGCAGGACCCAGGCCCCTCCTCACCCCGCACGGTGCCGGGAAGCCAACCTGGACACGTCCGTCACCATGTCCGATTTCCTCTGAATGGAATGTAGCACGATCTATTTAATAAAGGATGGCTTTGTTGGTAGAGGCTGGGCAGCCACGCGCCTTCACTCCTGCGCCCTGGGGCTTGGGCCAAGGCTTGGGCATCTGAAGGAATGAAACAAAATCCTTTCCTTGCCCGCCCTCGTGCTTGGGATTAAACCCAAATCCTGAAGGGATTGCGGCAGGCAGCACCCCCCGAAGTCCTCCCGTATTCCGTGGGCCCGTGGGTTATTGGTGGGGGGAGGGTAAGCCCAGCTCCCCCTCCCTGTGAGGAGGGGTCTGCTGTCAGGAGAACAGGGGAATCTGTCCCGGCCCCCTCAGGAATTCTGGGCAGATCCCTTTGAGGTCCCCCTGCCCGGTGTCACGTGGAAGCCTGGAACTCAGAGTCAAGGCATCAAGGCCTCCCTGGAGCACGCAGGACGGAGGCAGGATTGATTGGTGATGTCTGGCAGCAGCGCAGCAGGGGCTGTGGTCACTCCGGTTTTCCCCACCCTGGTTAAAAGGACAGTAGTAGTCAGAAGTAGAAGAAAATGGGGGTGGCCTGGGCCTCCGAGGCCCCAAGATGGGCCTCGAGAGGTGTCTTGGGATGCCCGGTCCTCTCCCAACTGGTAGGAATATGGGCCAAGGCTAGTGGGTGCCTTCCTTGGCAGGGGGCATGGCAGCTTCTGGGCCAGTATTTACTGAGGCTGGTGACCCCTCGAGGGGACTTCTTTGAGACCTTGGGGCCACTCAGCTGGAAGGTCAAGGCTCCCCACTTTATCACTGGTTCCAGCCAGTAGCCTTTCCCTCTTGCTCTCCTGCCTCCCAGGTTCTCCCTCCGCCTCAGACCCTCCTCTGCATTCCACTTGTGATTTGAATACCTTCCGGCTCCCCAGCCCCCCTGGGATGTTCAGCTAGGCCTCCTGTCGTAGACGGTCATTTACTCACTCAACAAACACTGGGCAACTCATGGGCAGACACAGTTCCTGGTTGCTGGGGATACCTTGTTGGAGCTGAGACTCTCATGGGGAGGCTGGTCATGAAAATAAGGCATGGAGAACACCCAACACGGCAGACGGAGGAAGTGAAGCGAGGGGGTGATGGAGGGTGTCCGCGAAGGAGATGATACACGGAATCTGCTATGTCCTCTCCTGCCTACAGTCTCTGTGTCCTGGGTCAATCCTGGGTCAGCTGGAGGAGTAAGGAGGATGGAGGTCTGGGTCCTGGAGCCGCCCCATCCCTGCCCTGAGTTTCTGTGCCCCTGGCCCCACCATACCCACCACCAAGGAGACACCAGGCGACACTTCAGAGCCCTGGCAGAGTTTCCCCACCCCAGACTCGCTCCGCCTGCACCTGCGATAGCGTTTCCTGGTGTCAGGCCCAGATGAGGCGAGGTCAGCCAACAGTGCGCTAAGATACCTGGAGGCGCCTGTGACTCACACACTGTGGCCTCAGTATCTCAGTATTTATGAGCACTATTATGTCCTGAGGCGGGTTCCGAGCCCTTTACATTGTGAAGTGAAAATACCTCTTGCCATATTAATAAATAAGAAATGTCACAGCCATCAGCGATTTCTGACCTCCAAATGTGAATGGCGATGCGATCCAGCGGTTGCTGCCACCTCTCATGGTGAGTGCTGAGGAGCTGGGGGAATACAAAAGCCAGGCGAACGAGCAAACAGGATTGGCCCCCGAGAGCTGAACTGTGTGTGACAGGAATGAACTCAGTGATCCCCTTCCCTGGTGGCTCAGACGGTAAAGCATACGATGCGGGAGACCCGGGTTCAGTCCCTGGGTCGGGAAGATCTCCTGGAGAAGGAAATGGCACCCTACTCCAGTATTCGTGCCTGGAAAATCCCATGGGCGGAGGAGCCTGTTAGGCTACTCCGTCCATGGGGTCGCAAAGGGTCGGACTCGACTGAGCGACTTCACTTTCATACATAGAATGCTGAATTCCTTAGCTTGATGCTGCTGCTGCTGCTAAGTTGCTTCAGTCGTGTCCGACTCTGTGCGAGCCCATGGACAGCAACCCACCAGGGCTCCTCTGTCCCTGGGATTCTCCAGGCAAGAATACTGGAGTGGGTTGCCATTTCCTTCTCCACCTTAACTTGATACCTGATCTTTAATGTTCAGACTGCTTGTACCCTTTGCTGCAAATTTGAATATAACCTGACTTCCACTCCTGCCTCCTTGGAGGCAGCTTTCTCGGAGCTACTGAGATGCCGTCTCCCTGGCTTGGAGTCCTAAGCATTCACACCAAATAACTCTATTTTCAGGTTGCGACTGTATTTTTTAGTCGACTGCTGCTGCTGCTACAGTCGCTTCAGTCATGTCTGATTCTGTGCGACCCCAAGGACAGCAGCCCACCAGGCTCCCCTGTCCATGGGATTCCCCATGGAGTCGGTTGCCATTTCCTCTTCCATTTAGTTGACAACATGAACAAATTCACTCAGTGCTCAGGGCACCCCTCTGAGGTACTATTTCCCCCCATTTTGCAGATGAGTTGACTGAGCACAAACAGGTTGCACAGGAAAAAGTGGCCCCAGATTAGGAATAAATGAGCCCTGTCCCGGAGCTGACAGCATCAGTCAGCCTCCTAGAAGCTTTCCTCTCACCGCCTGCCGAGTTCCTGATGCTGCCTGAGGCCCTTCTGTGTTTTTCAGTTGTGCAGAATTAGGGTCAGGTGGTGGCAGATGGGGATTTTAATCTAGGTCTGTTTCTTACATTTGCCTCCTGACAGCTGCACCTGCAGGCTTCTGGGGGCAGGGGCTCTCAGGGCTTTGGGAGTTAGGAGGGGAAGGCTAGCTGACATCAGCCACACAGGAGCTCTTCCTCTCAAGTGAACTTTCTAGACAACCCGCTCAGATCTTGCTAAGTGCCACTGGCATAGACAGCCACGTCTTAAAAGCCAGCATCAGCTACAGTCACTGAGCTTGAGCCCAGCCCCACCCTGGCCTCACGCTACGTGTCACATCTCACCATCTTGCGAGCCTCTCCTGTTTGATCTCGCCAGGGCTGAGGACCTGGGCAAGTCACTCCCCTCTGGGCCTGTTTTGAGTTGGGAATATCGGACTAAATGACCTTTGCAGCACCCCCCCACCCCCCCAACCCCGCTTTTTTTAAATTTATTGTGGTTAAAAAAACAAACAAACCACAAAATTTACCATCCTAACCATTTCTCACTGGACAGTTCAAGAACATCAAGTATGTTCACTTTGCCATGAAACAGATCTCCAGGCGATTTCATCTTGCATATCTGAAACCGTGAACCCATTGAAGAACTCCTCTCCCTCCACCCCTGGCCACCACCAGGCTATAACTACCTTAGAGATTTTCTCTAAGTGGAAAGTTTAGTCACTCAGTGTGGTCTGACTTTTTGTGACCCCCATGAACTGTAGCCTACCAGGCTCTTCCATCCACGGGATTCTCCAGGCAAGAGTACTGGAGTGGGTTGCCATTTCCTTCTCCAGAGGGTCTTCCCGACTCAGGGACTGAACCCCGGTCTCCCACACTGTAGGCAGATACTTTACCATCTGAGCCACCAGGGAATCAGGCAGTGTTTTGTCTCTTGATGACTGGCTTATTTTACTTACCATAATGTTCTCAACGGAGAAGGCGATGGCACCCCACTCCAGCACTCTTGCCTGGAAAATCCCATGGACGGAGGAGCCTGGTGGGCTGCAGTCCATGGGGTTGCTAAGAGTCGGGCACGACTGAGTGACTTCACTTTCACTTTTCACTTTCATGCATTGGAGAAGGAAATGGCAACCCACTCCAGTGTTCTTGCCCGGAGACTCCCAGGGACAGGGAAGCCTCGTGAGCTGCCATCAATGGGGCCGCACAAAGCCGAACACCTTAGCAGCAGCAGCAGCAAGGCTCACCTGCATTGCACAGCCTGGGGAAGGATTTCCATCCTTTTTAAGGCTGGATAATGCCCCGTTAGGGCTTCCCTGGTGGCTCAGATGGTGAAGCATCTGCCTACAATGTAGGAGACCCGGGTTCGATCCCTGGGTCGGGAAATTCCCCCGGAGAAGGAAATGGCAACCCACTCCAGTATTCTTGCCTAGAAAATCCCACGGACGGAGGAGCCTGTTAAGCTACAGTCCATGGGGTCACAAAGAGTCGCACATCACTTCACTTCAATGCTCCGTTGTATGCAGAGACCACATTTTCTCTCTCTGTTTATCTCTGTTGAGATGACTTCCCTCATAGCTCAATTGAGAAAGAATCTGCCTGCAATTCAGGAGACCTGGGTTCAATTCCTGGGTTAGGAAGATCCTCTGGAGAAGGAAATGGCAATCCACTCCAGTGTTCTTGCCTGGAGAATCCCGTGGACAGAGGAGCCTGGCAGGCTATAGTCCATGGGGTCGCAGTGAGTCGGACACGACTTAGCGACTAAACCACCTAAACCACCACCACATCTCTGTTGACTGCTGGTTTGAGCCATTTCTACCTCTAGGCTAGTGATTAAATAATGGCTGCTGTGAACCTGGGAGCACAGATATCTCTTTGAGATCCCGCTTTCACTTCTTCTGGATATTTACCCACAGGTGGGACTGCTCGATGATAGAGTAGTTCTGCTTTTAGGTACTTTTAGCCGTGCTGGGTCTTCATTGCTACGCTGGCTTTCCTCTAGTTGCAGAGAGAGGGGGCTGCTCTCTAGCTGCAGTGCACAGACTTTGCATGGTGGTGGCTTCTCTCATCGCAGGGTTCTAGAGCGCGCGGGCTCGGTAGTCGTGGCTCCTGGGCATTGGAGCGCGGGCTCAGGAGTTGTGGCGCACGGACTTAGTTGCTCCATGGCACGTGGGATCTTCCCAAATCAGAGATCAAACCCTTGTCTCCTGCCTCGAATTCTTTACCACTGAACCACCAGGGAAGCCCTCTTATTTTTCATTTTTTGAGGAACTTTCGTACTGTCTTCCATAGCAGAGGCAGCATTTTACAATGTCACCAGCAGGGCACAAGCGTTCCAATATCTCCATAACCTTGCCGACACTTGCTTCATTGGTGTTTTTGATAATAGCCATCTTAATGGCTACGAAGTGATATCTCACTGTGATTTTTTTTTAAATTGTAGTTCAATTCCAGTGTTAATTACTGCTGTACAGCAGTGACTCATTGATACATATATTTTTCATATTCTTTTCCATTATGATGTATCATAGGATATTGAATATAGTTCCCTTGCTGTTCATCTGTTCTGTATACACCAGTTTGCATCTGCTAATCCCCAGCTCCCATTCCTCCCTCTGCCCCCGCCCCCCACCTTGGCAATCACGTCTGTTCTCTCTGTTCCTGACTTTGTTCCTGTTTCATTTGTGTCATATNTATGATGTATCATAGGATATTGAATATAGTTCCCTTGCTGTTCATCTGTTCTGTATACACCAGTTTGCATCTGCTAATCCCCAGCTCCCATTCCTCCCTCTGCCCCCGCCCCCCACCTTGGCAATCACGTCTGTTCTCTCTGTTCCTGACTTTGTTCCTGTTTCATTTGTGTCATATTTCACATTCCGCATATAAGTGACGTCGTGCAGTATTTGTCCTTCTGACTGACGTAGTAGGATAATCTCTAGTGGCATTCATGTTTCTGCAAATAGCGTTATTCCATTCTTTTCTATGGCTGAGTAATATTCGGGCATTCAGATTGTTTCCGTGTCTTGGCTACTGTGAACAGTGCTCCTGCCAACATAGGGGTGCATGTATCTTTTTGAACTATAGTTTTGTCTGGACATATGCCCAGGAATGGAATTGCTGGATCATATGGTGAATCTATTTTTATTTTTCCGAGGAACCTCCACCGCTGTTTTCCACAGTGGCTACACATTCCACCAACAGTATAAGAGGGTTCCCT
Organism: Neotragus moschatus; assembly: GCA_006410615.1. Classification (NCBI taxonomy): domain Eukaryota; kingdom Metazoa; phylum Chordata; class Mammalia; order Artiodactyla; family Bovidae; genus Neotragus; species Neotragus moschatus. The sequence goes on along the minus strand of SJYA01003171.1, from coordinate 57,620 downwards.
TTTTGCTTCTCTATACCCTCTCTGGCAATTGTTATTTGTAGACTTTTTAATGCTGGCCATTCTGACCAGTATGAGGTGGTACCACGCTGCAGTTCCGATGTGCATTTCTCTGAGATTAGTGATGCTGAGCATCTTTTCATATGCCTATGGGCCATGTGTGTACAGTCTCTCTTTTTTTCCACTAAGGTGTATTCTAAGGAGCTCTACTGAACCATCATAGTGATGCTTCCAGAGTCTCTCATGCTTGGTAGGGCCACAGCTCTTGAACAACGAATGATAACTCTTCACTGAGAAATTGTGTTCAGGGCCTAATAACCAAGCTTACCTTCTCACCTTGGTGAGCGTGTGTGTGTGCGTGCGTGTGTGTGTGTGTCTGTTCAGTCACCAAGTCGTGTCTGACTGCAGCCTCGTGGACTGTAGCCCACCAGGCTCCTCTGTCCATGGAATTCCCCAGGCAAGAATCCTGGAATCCCGTTGGCATTTCCTACCCCAGGGGATCTTCCTGACCTAGAGATCAAACCCGCCTCTCCTGGGGCGCCTGCGTTAGCAGGTGTATTCCTTACCCCTGAGCCACATGGGAAGCCTGCGGTGAGCTTTAACTCAAAGCCAAATTACAAACCTCTGACTTGGGTTCACTGCAGAACAAATGCCTGGGTTTGTGACTGCTCTTTCTGGAGGCGCACAGCTTTTTTCAGAAATTTGCCCGACTGGGCCACCGCTGCCCCTCTGTGACTTGCCTGAGCCCTGCGGGCCTACACAAGCATCACTCGGCTCCAGGACAGTGCCTGGCGGCTCCGCAGGGGGATGGAGACTTCAGTGTGTCCAGCAGGCCGTGAAGCAGCTCGTGGAGAAGCCCAGCAGTGGCTCATGTGACACCACCCTCCCCCCCAAAAATGCCCCAGCCAGTCAGACCCTCCTTTGCCTTTTGTATACTTCCCCTCCCCCTGCCTCAACCCAAAGCCTTGACAGTAGTCCCAGTGGCAGCTCAGGAATGTCAAGTGGTACCTCTCTCTTTCCAAGTAGCCTGAGGCCTCACTGCCCTGATGGGGGTTTGGAGACAATGGAATCCCAAGATTCCCCAGGGCCTCCAACTCTAGGAGAGTTGCCAGATTCCCTGGTCTGAAGCCCAAAGAGGCCATGGAAGGTCCGGAGGCCCTCAGAAAAACGAAAGCTGTTGGTGGAGCTCCGGGGAGAAGGCACAGTTCAGGCTTTAGAGCAGTCAGCTTCCCCAGTGGTTCAGTGGTAAAGAATCCGCCTGCAAAGCAAGAGAGACAGGAGACACAGGCTCAGTCTCTAGATGAGGAAGATCCCCTGGAGGAGGGCATGGCAGCCGACTCCAGTATTCTTGCCTGGAGAATTCCATGGACAGAGGAGCCTGGTGGGTACAGTCCACAGAGTTGCAAAGAGTCAGACCCGATTCAAGCGACTGAGCACGCACTCCAGGTGGTAAGAAGGTTCAGCTGCCCTTCTCCCCTTGGGATGCAGTAGCTGGAGGCAGTGGCCTAGCCCCGAGCCCCGTCCTTGCTTTTTCTCCTAGGGGATCCTTTGTGGGCCTTCATCTTCCTCACCTCTCTGGGCGCAGCTGGGGCAAGCGGAGGTTCTAACACATTCAATCCCCTGCTACCTCACAGGAGCTGAGACCAGGCTAGGGCCCAGGGAGAGGGTCAGGGGTCAGTAACTGACCACCTATGACCGCTGAAGACAGGGTGGGGGCCACGCCTCTTCCATCTGCGTCCCATGCGTGGATATGCTGAGGCAGGGGCATCAGCAGTCCTCTCCAGCTGCTGAGCTGCCAGCCACGCTCATCCGCCCCTACATGCCCTCGGGGAGGGGACTCCAGGACGCCTCAGTAGAGACAGCTCAGGCAGCCCTCCGCCATGGTCTCCACAAGCTCTTACTGGTTGTCCTGGTAACCGAATGCAGGTGCTCTGGGTACTGAGAACTCAGAGGCCTCTTCAAACCCTTCTTCCGACCCGGGCCAACCTGGTCCCACAAATATTACTGAGTGATTTCCTACCAAGTGTTAAATGAAAATAAAATGCTAGCACATCAGAAAACTATAGTTAGAGTTCTCAAAGTGTGTTCCCCAAACCAGGACATTGGCATCAGCATCACCTAAGAACTTGTTAAAATGCAATTCTCTGCCCCCAAAAGAGACCTGCTGAGCCCTCCTGGGGGCCGAGCCCAGCAGTCTGTGCCTTAACACACCCTCTGGTGATATTGATGTGGGCTCAGCTTTGATATCTGCTGTCCTGCAGCATAAACCTTAGCCTGATTTCACGCCTTGTCAGGTGTGAATTCTTAACTTTTAGAAACAGATATCTTTGTCTCTGGGGCTTGCCAGGTGGCTCAGTGGTAAACAATCTGCCTGCCATGCAAGAGATACAGGTTCAATTCCTGGGTCAGGAAGATCCACTGGAGACGGGCATGGTACCCTACTCCAGCATTCTTTCCTGGGAAATCCCATGGACAGAGGAGCCTGGTGGGCTACAGTCCTATGGGATTGAACAACAGTCGGACGCGACTCAGCCACTAGACAAGGACAACAAAATCTTTTGTCTCTGACAAATGACAAAGGGTAGGGGAGCAACCTACACTCTGAAAAGGAATTTAAGTAAAAAATGGGGAAGGGTAGTATAAGGAGCAAGCCAGCCAGCTGAACAGCCACATCCGGTGAGTGACAGTACCCCACTCCCCACTCCGAGGCCCCTGCTCTGCCCAGGTGGCCATCCCGCGGCCTCCCCACCTCTGAATCTCCGAAGGCAGAAGACCACTGACCTCCACAGATGGTCCCCCGAGGGGTGGGGGTGGTCAGGCCAGTAACAGCCCCGACCGAGAGACCTCGCTGAGCGGATGCTGGGGACCCCTGGTTCGAGAGCTCTTTACAGTCATCTCGAGGTAGTGTCCCTACCTCTAAGAGCTCAGAATTTAACGTTCCAGAGGGCGCAGGGGGAAGGCCATTCTTCGCAGACTAGTTCAGGGCCCCACCGGGCGCGGACCTGTCCCCGAGGGCGCCGAGGGCGCCGTGGGCGCCGGCTGCAGGCTTCACCTCCCTCCGGCCCCGCCCTCCCTGCCCCGCCCGGCACGAGCAGAGTAGCCTCGGTGCTCCCCACAGGCCGGGGTGTGGTGGCCGCGGAGCCCCGCGGGCGGGGCGCGCCCTCCTCGACGCCGCCCTCACCGTCGGCCCCGCAGGCGAGCGGCGCAGCCAATGGGGGCCGAGCCGCTGCGCGGGGATTGGGGCGGCGGCGGCGGGGGCCGGGGAGCGGGGAGGGGGCGAGGCGAGCGCTGTCAGCGCGGTTATAAGGGAGGAAAAGTTGCCCGCGGACAGCCGGGCCGGCGCACGCTCGTACGGAGGCCGCAGCGGCAGGGCGGGGCCGCGGAGCAGCGGGTGGCGGCGGAGGCAGTCTCCGATCGCTGCCTCGCTCCCCTCAGGGTCTCTGCTCCGCGAGGTCCCGGGTTCGCGAGGACTTTTGCGAGCAGCCATGGGCGGCGTCGGGGAGCCAGACTGGGAACCTGAGCAGCGGGGGGCGCCGCTGCCCACCCTCCGCTGGGAGCAGGTCCGCCGGCACAACCTGCCAGGCGACAAGTGGCTGGTGATTGAGCGTCGCGTCTACGACATCAGCCGCTGGGCACAGCGACACCCGGGGGGCAGCCGCCTCATCGGCCACCACGGCGCCGAGGACGCCACGGTAAGGCCGCCCACCGCCGGCCGGGTGGAGCCCCGGTGCTTCGGCTGGGGCCTGGTCGCTGGGCACCGTCCCCTGCTCCGCCGCGGGTGAGAGCGGCGCGGGGTGGGAGCCGGGTGGGTGCTTAGCATCCTTCCTACTCGCGCTGACCTTTGACCTCCTGACGGAGGACCCAGAGTTGGGAGGGACTGACGGGGGCCTGATGTGGAGTAAGAAGACCACAGCTCGGCAAAAGGACCCGCACTCCTGGGGCTGAGCTGCAGCAGATGTCTGTGGGAGAAGAGGGGTCTCAGAGGTGGGTGTGTCCCGGCAGAAAGCGCTGGCCCTAGGTGAGGGCGCTCCCAGATGCTCTGGTGTTCCTCCTCTGGGTTCTGGGTCCCCCCAGAGAGGGGTCTTCATGCTGGGTGCTTGCTGGATGCCAGAGGTAGGGCGGGTTCCCTAGGGGCTGGCAAGGATGTGCCCTCAGAGGCTGGAGGCAGGGCAGCAGAGCCTGGGCAGGGCCTAGAGGTCTGTGGCTTTCCCAGGAGCTGCTGTGAATGGCTCTGAGGGGCAGTGACTCACCTCTCCTGGGCTAGCAGCTGCGTGTGGGAGAATTTTGCCAGTCAGGCTGGGTGGGCCTCTTTGCAAAGCACAGTCACCCCAGGAACAGGCGGGCCCCTGTGGACCCCAGCTTCCCCTCCGCAGCCATGTCGAGACATTTTGGTCAAGGAGGAATGTGGCCTGTCCAGTGGGACCATTTGGCAGAGGAGCCCTCAGGGTGAGACTCCTCACCAGCCCCTTTTCCACAGAACACCCGCCCCCCCGCCCCCAGCCAAACAATGGGACTTGGTGCCGTGAGCTCTGTCCTTGGCCATCCCAGATTCTAGGTTGGTCACCTTTGGCACCAGGAAGTTCTTCAAGATTCCAGAGGACGCATCGCTAACTGGCGGGGCTTTAAATAACAGAAGAGATCGTGTCCTGTCCCAGCAGGGTCAGTGGCCTGGTTGCCAGAACCACCTTCTCTCTGCCCACTGCCTTCTCTCGTGGGTTGGGAGATCTTCCCGGGACTCTTTTAAGGAAAAAGTCTCTCTTCCTCACTTTCCCTGGAAGCTGAGAGGTTAGGCATCAGACATCTCCTGAAATTCTAGAAGGTGATAGTCAAACCCTTGTGCGCGGTGCCAGGGGGCCACATGGTGGCCAGGGATTGTGAGCTGACTGAGGGCTGGTGAGTGTGTGACCGTCTCCAGGCCTATATATGTGTGAATGAGGCCTGTGTTTGTGTGCGTGGTTACACACACGTGCATTGCTGCCAGGGCGTTGGGGCGGGGTTGGAGGTTGGGTTAGTAAGGAGCCGCAGCTCCTCCCTGCTCCCCTGGGCTGAGCGCTGGCCACCCCTCCAGGATCCTGGAGGTGGCCTTTCTTCAATCTCTGACCTGGCGGACAGGATGGAGGCTGGTGAGAGGAAGATGATGAAGAATGTCGGTGAATCACTTTTTCCTGCTTGGTGCCCAGGCCTATGCTGGTGACCCTCCTGTGCGGGAACCCCATCATCCATTTAGCTCTACACCCTGAGACCCCACGTGACCGCTGTCTCACTGATTCCTCACCAACAGGGTCTGTTTTCCCATTTCCGTTAAAAAACGTGCTATCTGTTCCCTGGGGCCATGTACTGTCTCTGCCATTGGAAGCTCTGAGTGACCTTGAACCAGGCAGGTCACTCCTGTGAGCCGCAGTTTCCTCATCTGTAAAGTGGGGACAGCGGGGGCAGACAGTGAGCCAGCTGAGGGCGGGACTGTGCCTTTGCAACTCTGCGGCCCCACAGCTGCCACAGTTGTTCCCAGTCAGCGTGTGTTGCCGGCTGATAAGTGTGAGTGTGCCCCGCAGACTGTAGAGTGCAGTGACCAGCCATGACATAGCCCCCTCTTTGGTTCATTCATGTCTGTAACAGGGCATGATGTTAGGCTGTCTCTTAGCTTTCCCGAGGCCCCAGACACCGGGCTTAAGTTGCCACCAATACCTGGTCTGTTCTGGCCAAAGGGGTTATGAGGAGATTGGGGGTGGGGACCCCAGTTTTTGTCTGTGGTGAGCCCACAGGGCAGAGCAGGGCTCAGACCACCCAGGGCCTGGTGTGGTCCAGCCCAGACCCCCAGGCACCCCAGCCCCTGCCCTGGAGCACTGGTGGGGGTGGGGTAGCCATGTCACAGGGGCTGTGTTCCTGCAGCCATCTCTTACCAGCCCCTGCCGCCCATCAGCTGTTCTCCTGTTCAGGCCACAGAAGCCTTCCTGCCAGGAAATTCCCAGAGTTCCTGTGCTGTGAAGTCAGCTTGTGGCCATCCTGGGATACAAAGCCGGGTACCCTGGGGAGAGTGCTCTGGGCCCTGAGCCAGGTTTGTCTAAGAGTCATAGGCGGTCTGAGACTAGAGGAGCCAGCCAGGGAGGGGCAAGGCCCAGCCACTGCTGGTCATAAGTTGACCAGGGCTGGGTCCTGAGCACCTACTATGTGCCAGGCTCTGAATTCAGCACTTGATTTATAGACAGTCCCTCTTTGAATCCTCATGATACCTCTATGGGACAGGTACTGTTATTATTTCCATTTTACAGATGAGCAAACTGAGACTCAGAGAGGCAAAATGACTTGAAATTAAGTGATGGGTCTCAGATTTGAATTCACAGCCCATGCTGTTAACCACCTGCTCCACTGCCATTTAGCTGTTTATTTCATTCATTCATTCATTCATTCATTCTTCAGCTGTTAACTCACTAGATTCAACAGCAGATACCAGCAAGCATATCCCATATGCGAAACCTTGACCTAACTTCTGAAGATACAGCTATGAACAGAAAATCTGCTGGGAGGGACTTCCCTGACAGTCCAGTGGTTAAGGCTCCACGCTTCCACTGCAGGGGGCACGGGTCTGATCCCGAGTTGGGGAACTCTCAACCCTCCTGCTGCATGAGGCAGCAGAAAGAAAATCTGCTAGGATGGTGTTCCTTGGTGGAGGGACCAGCTAGGGTGAAGGCTCAGAGGTGGGGCCGTACTCTGTGCGTTCAGGGAATAGCAAGACCATCGGTGTTGCTGGAGCCAAGCAGTGAGGAGAAGGGCCAGAAATGAGGACCGGCGGTAGCAGGGGAATCAGAACTTTGGTTTTATTCTAAGGGGAGAGTGCAGGGCAGAGCAGAGAAGACAGAGGAATCTGATGTATCGATACGTTTTAAAAGGATCCCTAATGAAGAAGGGGAAGGCAGAACCTCCCAGGAGAAGAGGGAGGTGTTAACAGATGAGAGGGACCTACCCTCAGCCCTGCCAGGGGAAGCCACTTGGAAGAGGTGGCCATTCACCTGGGCCCTGAGGTGCAGGTGTGTCCAGGGGAGAGGGCAGGTGATGCTGGGCACAGGGGCACCAGTGGGAACCATTAGGATCTAACTCCGGGTGGTATTCAGACAACAAACTTAAGAGGTGATCCCAGTGTTAGCCCATTTTGCAGATGAGGAGACTGAGGCTGAATATGGATGATTTAAAGGGACCTTCTTGGAACCCTCAAAGGGCAGGACCTTTGTCCTTGGGCTTGGAAGTTGGGGTTTGTGTCTGGGAGTTGAGTAGGGGCAGGTCTGAGCAGATCTGAGGCTCTGGAGTGAGAGGGAGGCCAGAGGGAGGGGCTGGCCAGGGACTCAGATGACCTGGTCCTGGGGCCCACGTTCTGCTTCCATTACCACACTGGCTGCCTTGAAACCTGCCTAGTGGCCACTGCCTGTGAAGCTTGCCCTCTCTGGGCTCTGTAGACGTTTTCTGCAGTGTCCCCATCCACCCAGGCCCCTGGCGGAGCTGGGCGGTGGGGGGATAGGGGGTTGCAGTGCCTTGGGGAGGTGTCAGGGTTGTGCGGTGCGGGGCAGGAATGTGGGGATGCTAGCAGCCTAAGCACCCTGGGAGCCCGTCTACATTTCCTCGTAAGGATGCCCAAGCGGCAGCCATGGGTTTCTCAGGAAACAGCAGTGGGAGAGAACCAGGACTCTGAGGTGTAGAGAGGACCCAGGGGCCCACTTCATGTCACAGCTGGGTCAGTGGCACCTGTGAGGCCAAGGGTGCTGGGTAGAGGAGATCGCCCCATCCCAGGCCACCACACTCATCACCAGGGACACCAGGGGTGCTGGGGGGATAGGGGCAACTTCCTGGGGGCATCTGCTGTTGAGCGAGACTCTGCTGCTTGGGCAGGAGTCGGATACTCATGTCCAGAGCTGTGTGCCCTTTGGCCTCAGTTTCCTCATCTATAAAATGGGGATACTGATAGTGCCTCTCCATTGACTGGAAGGAGCATCTGCCCACTGGGAGTGAGATCCCGCTCTCCTTTCGCATCTTCCCACTCGAAAGGGAGGGAGGGAGAGAGAGACAAATTCCTGAGTGTGTCCACCCCCATCCTCACAACCCACTGGAGCCTCCTGAGCCGAGGTTAAGAGGAGCAGACCCAGGCCAGGTGAGCACCCAGCTGCTCCACCCCTTTCCTGATCTGGAACATTCCAGATTCTTTGAAGAAGTGATCAGAAATGCTCCCCGCCCCCACCTTATCTTTGGGGTGGAAGGCGTCCTGCTTCCTCGCCTCAGGCTGCCCAGAACATGACCAGCAGGGCACACCTCCGCCCTCCCGCCTCCCACCTGCGGGCCTGGATCTCTGGGTGGACCGCGGTGAAAGGCAGCTGAGGCCACGGGGACTGGACACTCTACCTGCACTGACTCAGTCCTCTGGCAGCCCCACGAGATGGGCACGAGTGATTCCTGATTTACTGACCACAAAGTACAGGTTGGAGAAGGGGTGTGATCTTGTCTGGAGCTCCATGGCTTGGCGTGGCTCATAAATCACTTGGCTCCTTCCCTCTGCAGGCTGCCTCCTGAGTCTCCCCATGCCTGCCCTTAACCAGCTGCTCCCTGGAGTTCAAGGTGGGGCTGGGGGCCTGGGCAGGGGGCCACACTCTGAGGCTTCCGGGGACTGAGGCAGGGCTGGGTGGGAGCTGTGCCCTGGGAGGATGCGGACCTCACAGGAGATCCCTGGGTTTGAATCCCCGCTCTGCCACTGCAGACTGTGGGGTGGTGGGCCCACCACTCGGAGCCTCCTGGCAAATGGTTCAGACCCCTTGTCTGGTGGGCTGTGGAGGGTTGGCTCTTGTCCACACATTCACACCTGCCATCCCGTGCCTGCTCTGTGCAGGGCTCCGAGGCCACCGTGGTGAACAGGGCCTGTCCCTGCCACCTGCAGTCTATGTTTAGAGATACCATTTTAATTCTAGAAGTTTCACCCAAGTCTGTTCCAAGAACTAGTGAGAGGCCTCAATTGCCACCTCCTTGGGGGAAAGTCACAAGGTTTGCACCCGTGCCTCAGAGAAGATGTTTCCAGATGCACTGGGGATGGGGGGTGGGGAGGCACAGTGTAAGGCTGGGACCTCCTGCAGTGCCCTGAGACTTGGTCAGTGCAGCCCCAGAAATGCCAGGACCACCTTCCTGACCCCCACACCCTGGCCTCTGAGCAGCCAGATCCTTGGTTACTCAGGATGGTGACCAGCCTCGTGAAGAGGACCCCCTGCCCCCACCTGGAAGACCCACCACCTCCCCTCTGACTGGGGAGTGGCCACCCTGAGGCTACTGGCGAGTGGCCACAAGCACCATTTTACAGGCAGACCAAGTCTGGCCCAGCCTTCATCAGATGGAGCTGTGTGACCTTGGGTAAGTGGCTCAACCTCTCTGAGTCTTTGGCCCATTGAGATTCCTGAATGTTTAAACAGAGGCCAGAGAGGACTGGGTCACATGGCCCCAGCCAATAGTCCAGGAGGAAAAAAACTGTTTGCTGAGGTTTGGGTCGGAAGCCAGGGACCTACTGTGTTGATACTTAGACCGCAAGAAGTGTGTAGGCTCTGGAGTGCTCAACCCAGCCCCAGGAACCTGAGCTGCTTTCCCAGTACCTACCGCAGCAGTGCCTTCCCACCCATCAGGTGGAGACTTGTCCGTGAGCTCCGGGATATTCCCACCTAGACCTGAGGGGGCTCACCCCTTCCCTACTCACTGTAAGGGACACACCTGGCTGGAGGTCTCCTGAGTGGGCCTGGCTGTGGCCTCTCCCAGGGGGCATCTCCAGGCCAGGCTTGGGTACACCCGGGCAAGGGGAAAGGAGTCAGGGAGGTAACCTGCTGCCCCAGCAGCTCAGCTCAAGAGTGTGGCCCCAGAGCATCTGGGGTCTGCCAGGTGCTGGGGTGGCCCCAGAACAGATTCAGGGGTCAGGAGAGAGCAGGGCTGGGAGGGTGGACATCCTGAGGCCGTAGCCACAGGACACACGTCTGCTTTGTGTGTGTTGTGTGTGTGTGTGTGTGTGTGTGCGCGCACGTGTGTGTGCGCGTGTGCGTGTGTGTGTGTGTGTGTGCCAGGCTGTGTCTCTCTGGGTGTCTGAGTGACTGCCCGTGTGCATTGTTCCTGAGCATGGCTGTGAGCCTTCGTGGGTTGGTGGTGGTGTCTGCTTATGTAGGGACATGCTCATGGCACTGAATTTCTGTGACACCTGTGAGCCTTGGTTGTTACACCCTCTGTGAGCGTGCCGTGTGCCTGTTTGTATGTGGGCTCTGTGCACCACCACGGGGGTTTCAGAGGAAATGAGAATCAGAGTCAACGCTCATTCAGGCTTAAAACAGAAGGAAGTTCTGACGTGCTACACATGGATGAACCCTGAAGACATTATGCTAAGTGACAAGTCAGTGACACAGACTGTATGATTCCTCTGCTAAGTGTCAATTCTTTCTTTCTTTTTTCCTGTGGTCGAGCTGCATGACTCGCAGGCCTTTAGTTTCCTGACCAGGGATTGAACCTGTGCCCTGTGCAGTGGAAGCAAGTCCTAACCACTGAACCACCAGGGACTTTCCTTCAAGTCAATTCACAGAGAGCAGTACCTATGGTTTTCGGAGGCTGTGAAGTGAGTCACTCAGTTGTGTCTGACTCTTTGCGACCCCATGGACTATACAGTCCATGGAAATTCTCCAGGCCAAGATACTAGAGTGGGTAGCCTTTCCTTTCTCCAGGGGATCTTCCCAACCCAGGGATCAAACCCAGGTCTCCCACATTGCAGGCAGATTCTTTACCAGCTGAGCCACAGGGAAGCCCAAGAAAACTGGAGTGGGTAGCTTATCCCTTCTCTAGCAGGTCTTCCCGACCCAGGAATTGAACTGGGGTCTCCTGCACTGCCGGCGGATTCTTTATCAGCTGAGCTCTGAGGGCTGCGAGATGTAGAAATTGGGAGGTAGTGTTTCATGGGGACAGAGTTCCAGCCGAGGTAGATGAAGAAGTTTTGGAGATGGATGGCAGGGATTGATGGTTGCCCAACAAGTGAATACATTTAATGCCACTGAACTGTACACTTCAAAATGGTGAAAATGGTCAGTTTTTTGTATGTTTGACTCTAATTAAAAAGAAAAAAAAAAGCTAATGCTCTTGGCTCTAGAGCCAGAAAGGTCTGGAGTCTCATCCCTTGGATTTGCCCCCTGGATTTGCCTAGTTCCAGGCAGGAGAATAGATTTCATTTCAGGTCACGGTGAGCGGGGTCAGCCAAGCACAGAAGCAATCTTCCTCTTAGCTCCCCAACCAACACTCTCCAGGCAGCCAGGGCCATGGCAGCTTCCTGGGAGGCCAGGCTCCCCTCAACCCCCCATCTCCCAGGGGTGCTGCCCCCATCAGAACTCTTCCCTGGAAACAGATCTATACCAATACAGCCCTGGCCCCTACTGTGAGCTCCAGGGTGGGGCCCCAAGTCAGCCTTTCCAAGGACCTAGGTTATTCTAGAAGCTACACCCTTGGAGCCCCCAGGTTCTCAGGCTGCTCTGGACCAGGAGAGGAGAACAGCTAACAAGGAAAGGGGAACGCCTCAGGTGAATCCTGCAGGTGCAGCCTCTAGGTGGGGGCTGGAGGGGCCTGAGGTTCTTCTGAGCCCAGCACAGGATGGTGTGGGGGATGTTGTGCAGTAACTGCAAGGGGCCTGCCTGGCTGTTGGAACACCCACCAGGTGCTGCTAGGCGCATTAGCAAGAGGACAATAGCAGCCAGCAGTCACCTTCCTGGGGACATCCCCATCCCAACTGGCCCCAGACAATGCTTCCACCGTCCAGGCTGCTGGTCAGCTGGGGCTGGCTCACTCAGAGAGCCTCTGTAAGTCCAAGGATAAAAACCCGTTTGTGAACGACAATGAGCCAAGGACATGAGGGCTAGATCAGGAAGTCTGAGCCCCAGACGTTCAAGTTTACTCACAGTTCAGCGCTGCCAAGCATGAGCGATGGGGGTCCCTTCCTGACTAGTCCCTCTCCTCTTTATCTTTATCCCTCTACCCTTTATCTTGCTTGAGGTCGCTCTCTTCCTCTAACCCCTTCGGCTTTGCACCCTGTCCCCACCCCCCGCCAGCATTACAGAGAATAACAGGAACGTTAGGTTGTTTATTAAACTTAGGTATTTTTTAAAAAAACTTATTTTGCCCTCCTGCTTTTCAAATTAGATAAGTTTTAACTGTTCGAGCATCTTCAGGCTGTGTGGTCTTCGGTGGATTTTTTATTTTTTCTCCTGGTGGCCCAGTGGTCTTCAATGGCCAGTTTCCTCACTCCCACGTTACTCGCTGCTTATGTTTGTAAAAGCTGGTAGACTTGACATTCGTGACCCAATAGAAAAGCTTGTGATTTCGAGAAAGCTTTCCTGTGATCTTTTTTTGGAAAAGTCAAACCCTTTCCTGAACGGAAGCAGAGTGTTCCAGGGAAAACTTTCTGTAAATCCAGATATTAAAACACCCAACCAAGTTTGGGGAAAGGCCCCAAGGCAGAGTGAAGCAGCTGGAGCCCAGTAGGCAAGGGGTACCCAAGCAGGGCACCCAGGGCCTGGGCAGGACCAGGGAGGACTCATGGGCAAGGCTGACCGTCGTTCAGTTGTGACTGATGAACAGCTAGCTGCCTGCCTGCCTGTTCTGCCCTTCCATCAGCAGCCCTTGTGCTTTGCTTCTGCCTGCTGCCTCTGGGTGTTGCCCTAGCTGTCTGTCTGTCTGTCTACCTGACTCTCTGCTCTCCTTCAGGATGCCTTCCACGCCTTCCACCAGGACCTCAGTTTTGTGCGCAAGTTCCTGCAGCCTCTCCTGATTGGAGAGCTGGCCCCAGAGGAGCCCAGCCAGGATGGACCCCAGAATGTGAGCAGGGCCCCGGTGGAGGCTAAGCCCCTCGTGTGGGGCTGGAAGAATGGGGGCATTACTGGTAACAGCTTCATGGTTTGCCAGCCCTCCTGAGCGGACAGTTGCTGGCAGAGCTGTAGGGACACCTGCACCAGCATTTCCTGGGGGACTCCAGGCAGACCCCCTTCCTTGCTCTGGGCCTTACACCTCCATCTGTGTTGAGGATTTAGATGAACTGAGCTCTAAGGGTTTTCCCTGCTTCTCAGGCTCCCCACACCTTTTGTGGGGATGGGGGAACCCCAAGCTGGGCCCTCCATCCCCTTTGGCCACACCCCTTGGGCCCTAGGAGGAGTGGCTGTTGGGGGGATGGACGGTGGGAATGGGGGGCCTCCCTCGCTTCCTCGGCTGACCAGCTGTTCCGCCCCGGCAGACCCAGCTGATCGAGGACTTCCGAGCCCTGCGCCAGGCAGTGGAAGACATGAAGCTGTTTGAAGCCAAGCCCGCCTTCTTCGGCCTCCTGCTGGGCCACATCCTGGCCATGGAGGTGCTCGCCTGGCTCATGATCTACCTGCTCGGCCCCGGCTGGCTGCCCAGCACCCTGGCCGCCCTTATCCTGGCCGTCTCCCAGGTGACCCAGCGCTGTCTTGCAGACACCTAGACGGACAACAGCCATGGCCTGGCGCATGCGGGCACTTGGGAAATGTTTGCTGAAAACAAACATTGACCACCAAACAAAAAACACTGCAGCAAACAAAACATTTGTTTCTTTCTTTGTCTGCAAACAAAGAATGACCAGCCAGAGGCCCCATAAGTCCAGCTTCATTTTAAATGAATTAAGGAAGCTCTTTACTTAGTACCCCGCAGGGAGCCCAGGGCCCAGAGCTGGAAGGCTGCTGCCTGCAGCTCCATGACAGTCTTGCAGCCCCTGGACCTCCCAAGCTCAGCTGTCNTCTGCAAACAAAGAATGACCAGCCAGAGGCCCCATAAGTCCAGCTTCATTTTAAATGAATTAAGGAAGCTCTTTACTTAGTACCCCGCAGGGAGCCCAGGGCCCAGAGCTGGAAGGCTGCTGCCTGCAGCTCCATGACAGTCTTGCAGCCCCTGGACCTCCCAAGCTCAGCTGTCCTTGTCTCTTAAAAGAGGAATCTGGGGACTTCCCCGGCAGTCCAGTGGTTAGGACTCAGCACTTCCATCGCAGAGGGTACAGGTTCAATCCCTGGTAGAGGACCTAAGGTTCCATATGCCGTGCCGGGAGGACAGAAGATAAAAACTAAATTAAAAAAAAAAGAGGCTGGCCCACTGGGGTCTAGAGTGGAGCACCAGCTGTGGGGGCGCCCCGCGAGCTGGGAGGGCTGGCTGGCCAGGGCTCCGGCTGGACCCCCGGCAGCTCCCTGCCACAGCCCCGGACCCTGCGTCTCCCCAGGCCCAGAGCTGGTGTCTGCAGCACGACCTGGGCCACACGTCCATCTTCAGGAATTCCCGGTGGAACCACTTGGCCCAGCAGTTTGTGATGGGGCAGCTGAAGGTGAGGGTGGGGGCGGATGGAGGGCCACCGGGAGAGTAGTGGGGGCGGGGCTGCATGGGGAGGTGGGCTTGACCCAGCCCCACCCCTGAGAGCCCACTCCCCCGCAGGGCTTCTCCGCGCACTGGTGGAACTTCCGCCACTTCCAGCACCACGCGAAGCCCAACATCTTCCACAAGGACCCGGACGTGACTGTGGCGCCTGTCTTCCTTTTGGGGGAGTCGTCCGTCGAGGTGCGTGGGGGGACACGCTCAGGCCGGGCCTGCAGCGGAAACCTGGTGGCCCCAGAGCCCCCCTGCCCCGCAGTGGCCCCACCCCCTACTCTATCTAGTTCTAGGCAGAGCCCCTGTCCCCAGGGTGCCCCCTCCCCACCTCCCAGTGGCTAGAATCCAGAGCTGCCTTGGCCTCTTGGCCCAGCCATCCCCCTGGCCCTGCCGGGGCAAGGAGGGCCTGGAGAGCCGCCCTCCCCAGCAGGCCGCCTGTATCCCCACAGTACGGCAAGAAGAAGCGCAGATACTTGCCCTACAACCACCAGCACCTGTACTTCTTCCTGAGTGAGTGTCCCCTTGTCCTCCTGGGGGTGGGAGCACGGATGGGGTGGGGGCCACGCCGGGGCCTGCCTTGTCTGCTCCATGTCTCTGGTTGCCCCAGCCTGCAGCCCATGCGGCCTTCCGTAGCCACCCTCTGCCCTAGCCCTTCCCTCCATTGGGGTGCCTTCTGGTCAGAGGCGGTCACAGCCCTAGCTGCAGCTTTCAGAGTTCCTTCCTGCCCTCGGTTAGGGCATCCCGAGCCCTAGGGCAGTTGTGGGGGTCACAAGGTGAGGAGTAAAGAGTGGGGATATATCAGGCTGGTGCCAACCTGCAGAAGGGGCATGGGGGAGGCGGTGGGGCAAGGACCAGCCTGGAAAGGCTCAGACACCGAGGGCCTGAGTGAGGACCAGGCCTTGTGGGTGACGCAGGCTCATCCCTGCTGGGTGGGACCAGCCTCCAGCCCCCCTGGAGGAACAGAGCCCCCTCCCCCTTCCTCTGGCTGGCCCACTCTGCACCCCCGCCCTGCTCCTGAGCCCCCCTCATGCTCTTCCTTGCAGTCGGCCCGCCGCTGCTCACGCTGGTGAACTTCGAAGTGGAAAATCTGGCCTACATGCTGGTGTGCATGCAGTGGACGGTGAGCGGGGGCCCTGCCAGCTCCCCTGGGCACACAGCTGTGGTGGAGGAAGGTGGGGCGTCGGGGACACCACTGCAAACAGGTGTGCGTGTAGTGATGTGGAACACGTGTGCTCGAGAGCAGGGGGAGTGAGTGTGTGCGTGCGTGGTTGCCAGGTCAGCGTGTGCACAGGGTGTGGTGTGCGTCTCTCACAGTGAGAGATGAGGGTGGGGACCCTCTGGGCCCCCTCTGCCAGGTATTTGTCTTCTGGGCAAGGCTTCCTTCATCCCACACCCTTGCACAGCATCCATGGTCAGCCCTGTGAGGCTGGCAGGGCGAGGACTTGTCCCCTTACCTGGCTGAGAAACCCAGGCCCAGAGAAGGGGTGGTGATGTGCCCATCCGAGGCACATCGAGCCGAAAGGATGGGGATGACCCCAGCTCCCCCTCCCGGCTGCCTTGCGGCCTCCCCCTCCTCCTCCCTCCTCTACAGGACTTGCTCTGGGCCGCCAGCTTCTACGCCCGCTTCCTCTTGTCCTACATCCCCTTCTATGGCATTCCTGGGGCGCTGCTCCTCTTTGTGGCTGTCAGGTATGGCCAGGTTTGGCATGACAAGCAGCAGAGCACCCTGACCACAGCCCTCAGTGTTTCCATCTGCAGAATGGGGAGAGCAGGACTGTCTCCTTGGGCTGTTGAGTGGCAGCATCCAGGGGGTGGCGGGTCTCAGGGAAGCTATCTGGGGTGTCCACCCTCTTGAGTAGGGCTGCTCTGGGCTCAGCCTGGCATGGCCTCCACACCACTTGGCTGCTTGAAACACCAGTGGGGAGGAGTTGCAATCCCACAGTACAGATGGGGAAGCTGAGGCCCATAGTACAGATGGGGAAGCCTGAATGGTCAGCAGGATGTGGGGCAGTGCCTTGAACCTCCTCTCACAGGGTCCTGGAGAGCCACTGGTTCGTGTGGATCACACAGATGAACCATATCCCCAGGGAGATTGGCCATGAGAAGCACAGGGACTGGGCCAGCTCTCAGGTGGGAAGCCGGGGCGGGGCCCATCCTGGGGGTAGGGGTGGGGTCCCCAGCTGGGAGGAATGGGGGCGCTGATGGGGCTGCCGTGGGGTTGGCGCTCTGTGCCAGCCCCCTCACCCGTGCCCCACCCGCTCCTGGCAGCTGGCAGCTACCTGCAACGTGGAGCCCTCGCTCTTCATCGACTGGTTCAGCGGACACCTCAACTTCCAGATCGAGCACCAGTGAGCGCAGACCCTGGGGTGGGGTGGCGGGGGCCGTGGGGGTGGGAGTGAGGCCTGAGTCCCCATGTCCCATCTACTCCGGGGGAGGCCAAGACATCTGCCCTGGACCAGGAGAGGTGGTGCATGGGTCTGGGGGTGCCAAGGCACTGTCTCCCCCGCAGTCTCTTCCCCACAATGCCAAGGCACAACTATCGCAGGGTGGCCCCGCTGGTCAAGGCCCTGTGCGCCAAGCACGGCCTCAGCTACGAGGTGAAGCCCTTCCTCACTGCCCTGGTGGACATCATCAGGTAAGGGCCCTCCACTCACGGTGGCTCCCCGGGGCCCCCGCCCACCCCTGGGGCTCGTCAGCCACTCCCTGAGCACCCACCTGGCTCTCTTGAGTTCTCGAAGGTTCCTCTCTGGGAGCTGGCATTCAAGGCCTTTCCCATCAGCCTCTCTGCCCTTGGCTGTGACCCCAGCCCCGTCCTTCCCAGTGTCCACTCACACACAGGCCCAGGCCCGGTCCTCATCAGTGAGCAGAACTTCCCGACATCCCTGCCTTCCTGGAGCCAACATCCGAGCAGGGGGAAATGGAAAACAAGCAGTTAATTATAGAAAACAAGTAAATGACAAAATGCAAGAAAGGGAGAAATACTTCAACAAAAAAGCAAAACCACAAAACCTTTGGGCGGGCACAGGAGAGGAAACGGGGGGTTCCAGGCAGAGACGCAACTTTTAGTTGGGTGGCAGGGTGGGTGGTAAGAAGGCAGCGTGTTAGCAGAGACAAGGAGGAAGGGAGAGGGCTGGCGGAAGAGACATCTGGGGGCAGCATGTCTGGGGCCGGGGAATAACCGTGCAAAGGCCCTGAGGCAAGAGTACGCTAGATGTGTGGGACAGCCACTGAGCGGAGGAAGGGCACACAGGCCTTGGATTTTGGAAGGGCGCTCTGACTGCAGGAACGTACTGATGGGGCAGGAAGAGCAGAGTGGGGTTCTTGCAGCTGTTCAGAGGTGACCGGGCTCGGCCCTGGTGGTCGCCTTGACGGGAACAGAGGCCAGAGCATCAGCCAGAGCTCCTCCACCTGCGTGCCTTGGCACAGGCTGTTCCCTTTACTTCGAGGCCCTTCCTTCTCTTCTGGTGTTTGAATTCCACCTTCATCACCCTTCCCACCTCCATCCTCGAAGCCCCTGCCTCTTGGCCTGGCCCCTTCCAAACACCTGGCACAGGGTTTTTCTAGCAAGTTATTGATGCTTCTGGTTCCCACCCCCTGCCTGAATCAGGCTGGTGGTGGGCACATTCCATGCCTTACTACCAATCTCTGGGTCTCAGGGCTCAGCAGGAGGAAGCAACAGAGAGAGCTGGGTGAGGAGGGACAGACCGACCCTGGTTCCTGGCTGGACGTGGCCTGGGCCCTTTCCCCTCCCACCCAAGGTCTAGGTTCCACTGCAGTTAATGAGAGTGTAGCTGCCTCTCCCAGTCCTCCCCTCCGGCCCCACCCCAGCTGCCTGCCCATCTCCGCTCACACTCATCATCGCGGGGGAAGAGGTTAATATCTTGCAGTTGAGTCCCTCATATCTTCCCTACCCCCACCACCCAGGTCCCTGAAGAAGTCTGGCAACGTGTGGCTGGAGGCCTACCTCCACCAGTGATGACCGCAGCGCCCGGGGTCCCAGCAGCCACCAAGCCACCCAGACAGGCTTCCTCACCTGCCCCACCTCTCCCTGCCTCAGGCTGGAGGCCCTGTCTGTCCTCTTGGGTCCCCTCTCCGTCTGCTCCACAGCCCTACGACCACGGCTCTAGATGCACCAGGACCAGGGCTAGGGGCATAGTATATAAAGACACAGTGAGCGTGACATGTTTTCCTAGAGCAAAAGTTTAGGGGGAAAATGTTATTTTTATATAAAAACAAACCCAGGTATGTTATGGAGTAGATATTTGCATGGATTTTGGAACTGGAGTTCAGGTCCTTGGGCCATCAGGGTGTTGGGAGGTGAGAGGGTGGTGGTAGATGGTGGCTTTCCGAGTTGACCTCTGCTCTGGGTCAGGGAGCTGGCATCTGCCCCGGGCTCAGATGCTCTGAGGGCCTGGTCCCTTCCTGTTCTTCACCCAGTCACCAGCAACCTTGGTAGTTCACTCCAGGCTCATCCCACTTTACTCCTTTGCATGGTTGGACAGGGCTTCCCTGGGCTCAGTGGTGAAGAATCTGCCTGCCAGTTCAGCAGACACAGGTTCAATCCCTGGGTCGAGAAGATTTCTTAGAGAAGGAAATGGCAAGCCACTCCAGTATTCTTGCTTGGGAAATCCCCTGGACAGAGGAGCCTGGTGGGATAGGGTTGCAGAAAGAGTCAGACTAGACTTAGCGATTAACAACATAGAGACAGAGACTGGTGGCAGACGGGGGCTGAGGGCCATGTATGCGGGCACCCCCAGATCACAGGAGGCACCCCATCCGGCATCTGCATTGGCCTGATGGCCAAGGGGCCTTAGAGGGCCACTAACGGGGGTCTGCTGCTGAGCTCAGAAGTATACCTGGCATCACACCAGTGAGCGGGTCCACAGGAGGTGATCGGGATCTCCCCCTGCCCCTTGCCTGCCCGGGACCAGGTGCTGGTTTCCAGCTGCTGCAGCGAACCATTCAAGCAGGACCCCTGTATGTGTGTGTATTAATTTCGGTTCAGTTGTGTCTGTCTCTTTGTGGCCCTAGGGACTGTAGCCCGCCAGGCTCCTCTGTCCATGGGATCCTCCAGGCAAGAATACTGGAATGGGTAGCCATTCCCTTCCCCAGGGGTTCTTTCTGGCCCAGGGATTGAACCCAGGTTTCCTGCATTGCAGGCAGATTCTTTACTGTCTGAGACACCTGGAAGCCCAAAGACCCCTGGAATGGGGCTCTTTGTGTCCCTGGAGTCTGAGAACAAGGCATGGTCCTTCACTGAGCCTTGGGCTCCTCATTTGGAAAATGGGTGTTGGCCTGGGCCTATGGTGTTTGGACACTTTTCGGGGGGCTTCCTGAAGGTAGGAAGGAGAGAGAGCTGGGCTGCTGGACCCCTCTGCTCAGCAGCTCCAAACCGAGTGGAAGGTTTCATTAGAAATGTCAGATTGAGAAAAAAATGGAAATGCTGAGCTAGGCTTTCTCTGAGGGACTTTCTGGCCCAGGGGCTGGAGTCTCCCCATCAGCTGCAGGATTGCCCCCCACTGTTTGTCCCTAGGGCCCCAGACTGGGTTCCCTAGTGGGAGCAGAAGGGGGCAGGTACTTGTCCAGTCTTTCCCTGGACCTCCAGTCTCACCCTGACCCACTGCACACCGTGTCAGCTTTTCTCTTGAGTGGGCAGCCTCAAGAGAAAACCTCCCTTTGAGGGAAAGTCCTGGACTCCAGGCTGTGACCTTGGGGAAGTTATGCAGTCTCTTGGAGTGGTAGTATGGCCTCCTAGGGTGACAGGAGAGATACCTGTGGAAGGCTTTTTGCTGAGAGCCTGCAGCAACAGACCTGAGCCATTTGTCTTAAAAATGTGTACAATCCATGGCCCTGGGGACCATCACAAGCTCTCACCTGGGACAAGCACGTGGCTGCCTCCCAGCCTGTTTTGTCCTTGAAGGGTACTTCCTACCTTGAAAGTAAGTCCCAGTTTCAGGGCCCCTGCCCAGGCTGTTTGTTCTTCTGCTGACGCCTGGTGCCCTGTGGGCCCTGGGATGGTAGTCCCCCAGGGAAGACGGTCAGTGCCTTTCCTATAGCGACCCTGATGCCCTTATCAGGGAAATACTAGCACATGGACGGAGGAGCCTGGTAGGCTGCAGTCTATGGGGTCGCACAGAATCGGGCACGGCTGAAGCAACTTAGCAGCAGCAGCAGCAGACTCAGGGTGAGCACGCGCCCCACCCCGCCCCCAGCAGGAACGCTGAGCCTGCAGCCCCACCCAGGGGCACCTGGAATAGCTGCAGCAATGTGGAGCAGGGCGTGCTCCGTGCTGCCCCTGGTGGTGGCCGAGGGCATTGCGCCCTCACGTCTACAAATGGATAGTTGCCTAGGAATAACTTGTTTAAAGGACCAAGTGATTTTGGGTTCCAGAATCACTGCGGACAGTGACTGCAGCCACGAAATTAAAAGATGCTTGCTCTTTAGAAGAAAAGCTATGACAAACCTAGATGTGTTAAAAAGCATAGACATCACCTTGCTGACAAAGATCCCTAGTCGAAGCTATGGTTTTTCCAGTAGTCATGTATGCATGTGAGAGTTGGAACATAAAGAAAGCTGAGTGCCAAAGAAATGATGCTGTCGAACTGTGGTGCTAGAGAAGACTCTTGAGAGTCCCTTGGACATCAAGGAGGTCAAACCAGTAGATCCTGAAGGAAATCAGTCCTGACTATTCATTGGAAGGACTGAGGCTGAAGCTGAAGCTCCAGTACTTTGGTCACCTGATTCGAAGAGCCGACTCATTGGAAAAGACCCTGATGTTGGGAAAGATTAAGGGCAGGAGGAGATGGGGTGACAGAGGATGAAATGGTTGGATGGCATCATTGGCTGAATGGATGTGAATTTGGGCAAACCTCTGGAGATGATGAAAGACTGATAAACCTGATGTGTTCATGGGGGTTGCCAAGAGTCGGACACAACTTAGTGACTGGACAACAACAAAAGGACCCCTGGGGAAGCCCCCGGCCTCAGCCGTCCCATTGCCTACTGCCTGGAATCCTTCACTGGTGGGTCACCTTTGCCCTTGTTCCTCCCTGTCCCTTATGCTAGAATCCCTGGGGCCAAGTCATCCACTCTTCTCTCTAGCTGAGTTCCCCCTTTGTCTGTAGGTTTCTTTTGCAGTCTCAGGGCCTGGGCCCGGTCTGTGCAAAGAAGGAGGGAAGGGCCTTGGTAGAGCCACTAAGAAAAGCAGTGTCCCTGCTTTATGATTTGCGCAGTCTTGGGCCCAGAAGAAACGCAAAAGTCTTCAGGGAAGCCTTGTTCATTTGCCCCTTCAATCGGCCAGCATTTATTTACTTGGAGTCTTCCATGAGATGGCCTGGACAGATTGGGGAAATGGAAATTCACAAGAGCCAGCCGATGCCTATAATGTTGGGAGTGGCTGGTAGGTCACATACCTGAGCAGAGGGCAATAGAGACATGATCTTTTCAGTCCTGGCACGCTAAGCGTTTGCTTGTTCTGTTTATGATGGGCTAGTTCCGCTCCTGGGGCCCGCCTCCACCCTCCAGACACTGGTTCCTTCACAGATGGGTGTAGGTACCCCACTGGATCCATAGCTAATGTTTTCCACTTCAGACTCGGACCACGGGGCCCTTTGAGAAGCTGCGTCCTGTCCAGAGGGGCACAACCTCTCTAGGGATGGCACAGCTGGGACAACCGAGTTTTGATCACCCCCAAGGCTCTGTATCACATGCAGTGGCCTGTCACTCCCGGGCAGCCTTCTCTGCCCTGCCCCACCTGGGTCACCAAAGGCCTTCTTTTGACTCCCAGTGGGCCAGGAGGGCCTGAGTGTCCCTTCCCACTGGAAGCCTGGGAACTTGCCAGGCCAGTGACCACTGCTGGGGCTCTAGGTCCACATCCAGCCCCAAATGCCCTGCCAGCCACTCCTCCGGGCCCGGTGCCTTGCACGTGCCCATGCCACCCACAAAGCTGAGGTGCGCTTGTATCAGGGCAGACACCTTGCCATGTTGAGCTCTTATCCCCTCCGCAGGGACTAACTCCCCTCTTCTCCACCCACTTCACCCAGCCCCTGGCTCCTCTGTGGAACCATCTGACAGTGATGTGGAGCAGGAAGAGCCCAGGCTCTGGGAAATGGCCCTTTCCTTGTGGGGCATCCGCCGGGGAAGGGGAGGGTGAGGGGCTGGAATTCAGCTGCCCAGTCCTTTCCTCCGGCTTCAGCCTCCTCCCCTGTGAATTGAGGTTGGCTTCTGTGACCCCCCCTATGAGTTTGGCAAAGGGTGGGGATCAGAAGCCCATGATTCCGTGCTGGGCAAGAGCCTCAGCAGAGTATGGGGAAGGAGGGGCAGTTAGGCAGAGAGAAGGAATGAGTCTCCCCAGTCCCTGGCCCCAAGGGTGGACAAGGTTGGGAGTGTGGGGGAAGTTGTCACAGAAGGTCCAGGCCCCCATCAGCCTGGGCCAGGGTTTGCCCAATGCCCTCAGAGAGGCAGCAGAATCCTTCCCACCACTCTCCCCCTGCTGGGATCCTGGCTGTCACTGGTGATGGACGCTGCACTTACAGCCGGCCGGGTGTGTGTCTATTACTGTACCATCCTGAGAGCCACGGTGCTGGGCCCAGCCCAGGTAGGAGAGAAGACAGGCCCAGGTAAGGGGGACGGAAGGCATGTTCCCCAAGGTCTCCCAGGCTCCAGGGCCTCTAGCGGGTGTCAGGGCGGGGCAAGGTCAAAGGCTCACAGGTTGTTGAGTGATGACCTGTGCCCACCGGGGAATCACACACATGCTAGGCATCCCTGCCAGCTACACTAAGGTCACAGGTGAAGGAGCGGAGAGGACGGGGTCCTCTCGAGCCCTCCCCCACCCTGCTGGGAGCAGACGGAGGGCTAGGTGGGGAGCTTCTGAGGTCCTGGCGCCCCGAAACCTTGTGGCACTTCCCTGGCACTCCCAGCTTGCCCTGCCAAGCTGAGCCAGCCCAGAGGGGAGGGCGTAGAGAGCAGTGTAGGGGCCACTAGGAGGCTAACTGCCCTGGCATGTTCCTTGGGGGCCCTTTCCAGGCTTGTGAGACCCAATGAGCCCCTGCATGGGCACAGGGGCCACAAGACACCTGGTCTCCAGGGCTCCCCTCAACCCCTTCTGAGACTGCCCCTAGGGCTCGGTACACTGACCAGGAAGGGGTAGGGCTGAGGTTGGCAGAAGCAAGTGACCTGGGGCCTGCAGGTGGTCCCTCAAGAGGGGAATAGCGAATGAGGATGTCAAGAAGGTGGCCTGTGCCCCCTAGAGACCTTTGGAAAGCCTCACTCCACAGAGTCCCCAGGAAGGAGGGCTCACTAATCTGAGCCATTTGCCCAAAACTCCTGGCCTCTTGTGCATTTTAGGGAAGGGGAAAGGAAGTTCTCTTTGCGCAAAGGTGTGGGGGTGGGGTGGGGTGGGGGGATTGACAGAGGAAAGTGCTCCCAGCACAAAGCAGACCCCCTCCTCCATGCTCCACTGACACCCCACCCAGCATCAGTGAACAGGAAGTGGAGGAGAATCAGGCAGTCGCTGAACAAGGAAGTGAGAATAAGATCATTTATTTCCAAAAGTGTAGAGGTGGGGAAGCAACGCGGTAAAAATTAAGGTCAGTTCGCTATGGATCCATTCTGCCTCCGGGGAGGGACAGTGGCTCTTTGGGCCGGCCTGTTCTCAGTGGGAGGGCTTCAGGCAGTCGGATCCCTCGTTGCCATAGCAACCCTCAGGTCCAGCAGCAGTCAGAGCTGGTCCCTCCTGCCCCGCCCTCCCCTGGAGCTATCTACGGGTTAGTGGGTTAATTTCCAGATGCAGGAGCTCTGGATCCTCCCAGTGGCCACCAGGTTCCCTACCCTGTCACTTCCGTGTCCCCTCAGCTGTCTGGCCTTCGGCCTCAAGCCCTTTGTCCCATTGGGTACCCCCACCCCCACCAAGTCCCCGGCTTCTCTGGGTCACCCTCCTCTGGCACTCCTCCCCCTGTCTCCTGACAGGGCCCTGGAGGCCTCAGTAAGTGAGCCCAGCTCAGCCCACTGTGGGACCTGGGAACACTGCAGAGGGGCTGGGGCTGGGGACAGGCAGACCATCCCAAGGCCCAATCCCACTGCCACCCCTGGCAGAACGCATCCTGTAGCAAAAGGTTAAAAAACGAGTAAAAGACACAAGAGCGTGATAGACCGCGAAAGAGCGTGTCCACGTGGGCAGCCCCAACGTGGGGAGGGGCTGTGATGAGCTTCTGGGCTCCAGTGCCCACTCGCAGCCTGGAGGGCCTAAGTACGCACCAGCCAAGTGGCCAGGGACTGGCTGGCACTGCCTGGCAGTGACGGAGCACTCTGGGGGGACAGTCCGATTGCTCCGGAATCTTGGGTCTCCCAACCAGAACAAACATCTGAGCCTATAGGCCGGCTCACCCCTGACCTGGCCATTGCTTTTGCTGAGCTCTTCTGTGGTCCTGCCCCCCTGGACCCGAGGTCACAGGCTCTGGACTTGGGAGGTGGCAGGATGGAACTGCTCAAGCCCTGGGTCAGAGTGCTCCAGTGGGGCCAGGACGTTTCCCTGGGCCCGGAGGCCTGAGCTAGCTGAAACACGGGCAAAGGGAGCCTGGCATCAGGGCCAGGGCCCTGGACATCTGAAGAGAAAGGGCCCTGCAGGGGCACCCCCAGTACCGACCCGGCGTGGGAGGGAGACCCAGGGATTCCAGCACATCATCACCCCGCAGAAGGGCAGAGGGTGGGCTGCTGTCCGAGGCGGTGGGGCCATCCTGCAGGCTCAGGGAACTTCCCGTTCCACCTGCTGGCTGGGACCCAGCCCTGTGGACCTCAAGAGCAGGGAGAAAAGAGGGTGGTGTAAAGCCTGGACGCCAGGCTGCAGGTCTGGTCTGGCTGATGCTTCAAGACAGAGGGTGAAGGCGGGGTGGGACCCAGGAGGGAAGGTGTCGGAGGGAGGCATGAACGCCTCGAAACCAGACAGTGAGAGAAGAAAGACCGAGCCTCAAGTCTCCTGACGCCCTTCTGAACAGAACCCCGCCCTCCCGTTCGGCCACCACCCCTGCCTGCTCCCCCGCACCGTCCCGTGGGCGCCCGGAGAGCTGCAGCTTCATTTGTGGAGGTAGGCATCCAGCCATAGCTGCCCAGACTTCCTCAAGGACCTGGGAAGAGGAAGAAACAGACGGTCAGGAAGCAGGTCGACGGGGCTGAGGGGCCAGGGAGCCCAGGGAGTCAGGGTCTGTGGACCTGGGGGCCTCCTCTCAGCTCTCCATCAGGAGACCAGGGACCCCTGGGGAGGGACCTCGTCCAACCCAGACAGAGGCCAGGCAATCCCTAGTGACAGAGGGGCCAGGTGGGGGCACCTGTGCCAACAGGGCCCCTCTGGTCTCCACCTCGGGCGGTCCCACGACCACGTGCCTCCCAATCCTCTCCCTGTCCCCCGGGGACCTGGGAGGCCCCCAACCCCTGTGCCCGCCCTGCCTTACCCGATGATGTCTTGCAGGGCCCGAAGCAGCGGCTTCTCCTGGTACTCAATGCCGTGCTTGGCGCACAGGGACCTCACCAGGGGGGCAATCTTGTGCAGGTTGNCACATCAAACCCCCATTAGCACCAGTGCTTGGGGGCCGAGGGGCTAGTAAGCCAGCAAAACTCAGGCACCTGATGAAATTGAGGAAAAGGATGGATCCCAGGACACCATAGAAAGGGATGTAGGTGATGAAGAAACGGGTGTAGTAGCTGATGGCCCAGGCCAAGTCCTGCGGAGAGAAACACAGTCAGACGTGAGAGTGTCTTGCTCTCCTGGGCACGGGGTCCCAACCGTAGATGTGGACACAGCAAGCCCAGCTTACTGCTGAGTGAAGGTGGCCAAGAAACCCTATGGGCCTCCAGGAAGCTGGACACTGGGTCCAGCCAAGGATCCGAGGCCTGCCAGAGGAGGGTATATACGACAGTCTTTGTGTCTAGGAGAAGGCTGAGCGGTTTTAGCAACATGGAGGGGCTACCGGCTCTGCATCTAGGGAAACCCGCGGGGACGGGGACTAGCACCCTGGTCCTGGGGATTCTGGAGGCGTACCACAATGTGCACACACCCCTGACACTCGCAGGCTCACAGACTGCTCGTCAGCACCCGGGGGTCCCCACTCCAGCACAACAAAGGCCAGAACGCCGCCCGTCACCCACCTCAGGACCCTCCCAGCAGCCTGACAGTCCTGGCCCCCTCCCCACACCCGCGTCTCCTCCCAGCCCCTCTTCCATTCTGCTCTCTCTTCCTGGGCAAGCATACCCCTCCCCCAGCTGCCTCCACGGCCCTGCAACCATGGCAACCGGAGTGAACTGTCTTAGCTCCAAGCCCACTCTGTCTGCCCCTGCTAAGCCCTCCCATTCCACCCAGAGGAGCCACAGGGACTGGCGATCACTCTGCTCAGCCACCCTGCCCCAGCTTGTTCCCACCTCAGGGCCTTGGCACTGACTGTCTCCGCCCCCTCATCAGTTCTCCCCCGACACTTGGCAGGGTAGCCATGAGAGCACAGGCTCCACCCTTTTCTCTATGTGCTAAGTCTCTGCAGTCGTGTCCAGCTCTTTGCAGCCCTATAGACAGAATAGCCCACCAGGCTGCTCTGTCCACAGGATTCTCCAGGCAAGAATACCAGCATGGATTGCCACGCCCTCCTTCAGGGGATCTTTAGGACTCGGGGATTGAACCCTTGTCTGTCTCCTGCATTCTTTACCACTAGTGCCCCTTGTGGCTATTCTGTGTAGCTTGTAAGTAATTTTCTGAGCTGTGCCTCTGATCCTCCATCTTCAGTATGGGAAAAAATATCCCCCCGAAGGTTCTACAGGCCTGAAGGTTTGGCAACAATAAGCAGAGCTTGCAAGTCTGAGCTCTAACGACTCCACTCTGGTCCTGGCACCAGTTTGCTGCCACAGAGACCTTCCGACATGCAAGCTGGATCATGCCACTGCCATCCCCAAAGCCATCACGAGCCTCCTAACCCCGTTGGGGTTTAAAAAGACAAGATCCAGCCTCCCAGTAGGATGCACGGGTCCCTCACATGCCTGTCCACCGTTCTGGCCTTGCCTGCAGCCTGTCACGTCTCCCACGGCCCAGCCGAGCCGTGCTGTGTCTAGCTGGATATGCCTGGAGGCTCTTTCTCCCCTTATCTGCTCAGCAAACTCATCCTTCATAGGAGCTCTGTTCGGTTATCTCCACAAGCATTCAGTGAACACCTTCCCTGTGTCAGGGGCTGAGTTAGATGCTGGAGGCAAACGGAAGTGCTTGAGAACCCCTTGTCTGGAAGGACAGTCTTTAGACAGAGATACGGAAGGGAACACACAGTTACAGGGCTGACGCCAGCATGGCGTCCGGTCCCAGCCCCGTCCTGATTTAGACAGACTCCCACCAGGAGGCGGTGCCCAAGCCGGGCTGGGATACAGTGAAGGTTGGCCAAGCAAAGAACAGAAGGACGGATGTTTGCAGAAATGACAATCCGAAGAGAAGTCCGGAGAGGCGAGCAGGGAGGGGCTGTGTTTACACGTAGATTACATGCTCCATATACTCCAGCCCAAGCGCTCCAGGTGGGGGCAAGAGGCAGCGGCCAGGTCACACCTGCCTGGGGGAGACTGGGCTCTATTTTCGCGGCAAGGAAGAAGACCCACCGTGCTTTAAATGACAAGAATGTGGTTCCATTCAAATCATAAAAATAGGTCCCTGACAACCGAAGGTGAGGAGATTCGCGGGAGCTCAGGGATGAAATGAGGGAGGCCCAATCCAGGACCCCCGGCCCTGCCAAGGGAGCAACAGTCTCCAGGACTCTGGGAGGTGGGGGCAGTTCTGTGCAGAGACTGCTTGGTCATGGTGAAGCCAGGCTGGTCCTGGGTGTCGGTGCCATTGGCTGGGGAGGGGTCTGAAGGGCCAGCAGTGGGCAGAGGGCAAGACCTCAGGACAGAGGTGGTCTTTAAGGGTACGTGTGCGACTAACAAGTCGCTCAGTCATGTCCAACTCTTTTCGACTCCATGGACCAGAGCCCGCCAGGCTCCTTTGTCCATGGGATTCTCCAGGCAATGATATTGGAGTGGGTTGCCATTCCCTTCTCCAGGGGATCTTCCCGATCCAGGGATCGAACCTGAGTCTCCTGCATGGCAAGCAGATCCTTTACCATCTGTGCCACCAGGGGAGCCCTTAAGGGGGTAGGGGAAGCCAATATTTTAAGTTCTGTTTCTACTTTTCATCACGTGCAGTTCCTTTCCTTTTCTGTGTGTATGCAGTGCAGCAGTATGTACACACCTATTAATGGGGGCGTGTGCTTATTAACTGTGGTGCAAAATGATGCATGACCATGGGCCGCTGGTGTCAGGGGTGAAGGGGTAAAGGAGGAGCAGGGAGACAGAGGTTGGGGAGAGCCAGCAGAGGCTGCACTTGGGAGCCGACAGGGAGAATTTCAGGAAGGAGTGGATAGTGGGACCAGATGCAACGGACCTCCAGGAAGCTGAGGCCTGGGGACAGCCCCAGGATGTAGCCACTGGCAGTGCTGGTTGGCCTGTGGAGCTGGACAGTTCTCAGCAGTGCTGGGGGTCGGGGTTGGGGCAGCTGTCCCGGGCATGGCATGGTGCCCATGAGGGGTCAGGTATACTCCATCCCCCCTGAGTTGTGACAATCAAAACTGTTCCCCTAGACTTCCCTGGCGGCTTAAGTGGTTAAGACTCTGCTTCCAACGGCCGTGGGCCCGGGTCTGATCCCTCATCAGGGAACTAAGATCTTGCGTGCTGTGAGGTGCGGCCAAAAAAATCCCCAAATTCTCCCCGATGCTGCCAGTGGCTCAACAGAGTTGCTCCCACTGAGGACCACCACCCCAGGTCACAGCTGCACGTGGCACCTAAGCTCACAGTTACCATGAATCAGAAAACCACAGCACGGGGCAGGCCTCTGCCATTCGGGCCTCTAAGGGGTGCACTTTCGTCTGGCGCGAAGCCTGGTTACTGTCAGCTACTGCTGTGCACTAGAAGCCCAAGCTTGAACCCTACTCCCTGGCAAGAGAGCCCTGCCCCCGAGGGCCCGATCAAATGTCCCTAGCTGGGCCACCTGAGCCAGTTCAGGTATAAAGTCTGATTCCCTTTCCCACTGTGCCTATTTCATGCTTTGTCCTTCAGGGAACACACACAGTGAAAATTTAAAAAAAAAGGGATTAAATATTCATGTCAGGCATCTGCCTTGAAAGCAGACTAGAGTGTCCCGAGCAGCAGGAGCAACTGTCCTCTTCCACCATGACTCCCGCAGGGCTCAACAGTCACCACAGGGGCAGGAGAGCTGGGTTCCAATCCCACCCCCTCACCGACCCAGAAACTCCTTCCCTCCAGCCCAGATGCGCCTTAATGGCCAGACGCGGCTTCCCTGATAGCTCAGCTGGTGAAGAATCCACCTGCAATGCAGGAAACCCCGGGTCGATTCCTGGGTCAGGAAGATCCCTTGGAGAAGGGAAAGGCTACCTACTCGGGCCTGGAGAATTCCATGGACTGTATAGTCCATGCCGCTGGGGCTGCAAAAAGTCGGACACGACTGAATGACTTTCACCGTGGGTGGCAGTGCCTAACTGTCCCTGGAGCACAGTGGGTACTGATAAAAAGCATGCCCTACAAGCATGTAGTACAGGTTTTACCAGCACGGGGCTGGCAAGGACTTCCAAATCCCACTTCTTCCCCAAACAACCCCAACCTGCTCCTGAGTTGCAAGCTGGCCCTCTTAGCAGAATCAACAGGCACCTCTGCCAGTAACACCAAGGGAAGCGTGTAAGACAAAGTACTTTGAAGTCCTTCAATTGCTATACAAACACGAGGGCCTGTTACTGAGAGAGGCGTGTCTAGGGTGTGGGAAGAGGGTGAGTCCAGGCGGTGGCACTGGGAGGTTCTCATGCCTGCTCCACCCCTTGGTGTCACCTTGGGCAAGCCCCAAACTCTCAGAGTTTCAGTATCTTCACTTATGAAACTGGGTTTTATAAAACCAAAAAAGACCAGCGATACCAACTAAGTGTCCGCTTGGTCTGGAAAGCACGGGTCTTGTCCCTGTCCTTATCCCAGTCCCAATAAACCCTGTTCTGCCAAAAGCAGCTTCTGCCCAGGGCGACCACCTCCCCCAGGGCCTCCCATTTTGTACATATGGCTGTCTTCCGAGAACCACACCTGCGTGTCTACATCAAGCCAAGGACCATCCCTCTCCAGCGTCCCCTTCTCTTTCTGGAGTGATGGGCGGGATCGTGTCCCCTAGAATGACTCTTCATCCGCGCGACCTCACAGTGGGACCTTATTTGGAGACAGTGTGCTTGCAGATGTCACTAGTGAAGACAGGGTCGCTAGGGAGGGTCCTAATCCATGACTGGTGTCCTAAGACAGGGGAAACCCGAGGCAGAAACACCCACGGAGAAGACACTGGCCATCCACGTGTCAGAGACAAACCATTTCTCACAGCCCCTAGAAGGGCCAACCCTGCAGACTCCTTGATCTTGGACTCTAGTCTCCAGAGCTGTGAGACAACGTGATCCTGTCTTTTAACAGAAGTGCCTGCGGCACATTCTCATGCAGATTTAGCCAACTAAGCACCAGGCTGCTCTCCATTTGCCAACCGGAGAGCAGTGTGACCTGGTCCACTGGCTCCTAGGGGCCTCACGGGGACGCAGGAGGGTGATGGCTGGAGCCTTGGATGGGTGGGCTCCGTGTGACTCATCACTCAGCCTTCAGGAAGTTTCTGAAGGACTCTGCCAAGGCAGGGGCTCTCCCAGTGGACGCCTTGCATGACGGGATCTTTCCGGCTGGGGTGCTACGGCCTGCTGGCTCCTGCTGGCCTCAGAGCAAGTCCCTTCCTGAGAGTGACAAGGTAGTCACCCCGGGAGGAGATGCCCGGGCGGGGATGTGGGCCGACCCAGGTCCAGTCGCCCTCCTGCCCACACTCCTGGGTCCCCTGGACTCACCACCCAGTCCTTGCGCACGATCATGGTCATGATGATCTGGTACTGGAAGTACAAAGGGATGAGCAGCGGCGGCCCGACTGCGAGAGAGAGAGAGGAGAGGGGCTTGGAGCGGCCGGTCCCACCGGCGGGGCTGGAAGACGGTGAGGAACCCCGGGCAGAAGCCAGGAGGTGGTGCCAGCGCTGTAGCTCCCGGGCGGAGGAGACCGGAACCCTGGCGCCCTGAGAAGGGGGCTGGGCGTACCCGCTGGCACCCTGCCCAGGAAGCCCGAGTGGGGCATCTGGCTGTCTGGGCTGGTGCCCCTTCTGTGTATCACGGGCCGGGGTGGGCTTGTGGCTGTTTGTGGCTGTTGTTGCTCTGACAGCTTTGGTGCCACTTTCTGGGTCTGGAAGGGTGTCAGGTGGGAGCGGGGATGGACGGCCACACTGGGGTGGGGAGGAGGTAGGGGCTGTGGGGCACCCCGGCACTCACTCAGGAAGAAGTACTCATGCTGGTGGTTGTAAGGCAGGTATTTCAGCTTCTTCTTGCCGTACTGAGGAGAGAAGCAGAAACTGTGAGCCCCCAGCAGCCCTCGCACCCCCGCCTCCCACGCTCTCCTCCACCTGCTCTGCAGTCCCGGTTCCTTCCTCCTGCCCAGGGGGGCTTTCTGTCCCTGGGCACGCTGGGCCCCTCTCAGCTCCCGATTGCTCTGGCCAACACTCCTCAGCCCTCGCTGGGCGCAGCAATCCCAAGCTGGCCTCTCAGCTCAGGCGCTCCTCTACAAGCTGCTGCTTCCAAAGCTGAAGCTCGCGGTCAAGTCACCGCCCACGGCCACACAAGAAGCGGGCTGGCCGGGATCTGAACCCAAGAAAGCAGACTCAGAGCCCAGAGACAGGCAGCAGATCAATGTTTGTTGAATGAAGGCACCATGGAACAAGGACCTGGGGGTGGGGTGGGGTGTGCAGAGGCAGTCGGAGCTCCTTGGCCAGCTCGTACCCCTTTGGAGAGAGAAAAGCTCCTGGGTCCCCCTGAGGAGCTCCCTGGAGCCCTCAGTGGCTGGGAGAACCCAGGTAAGGGCTCGGGAAATTGTTACCAGTCACCAGGTCAAGCATCTAGTCCCTCAAGCCACCTGCGGTTTCCAGGCTGAGACTTGACACTTGAGGTTCCAGGCCAGGGGGAGTCACCACACGGACTCTTCAGGACACACCCGGTCGCCTGGTCTTACCCCGGGCACTCTGATGCCCAGGTATGGAGGGCTGAGAGGTCTGGCTGGGGTGTGGATATTTACAGCCCCACAGGGTTCCTGCAAGCCCCTTACTTCCAAAGTCCAGCCCCCCGAGGACCAGCCCGCCCTGCTCCTTGGGGAATGAGACCAAAAATGCTGCTCACAGAGGGGGACCTGCTCTTGCCTGCGATGCTGGGGGACTGCTCTGCCTCTCACCAGCTGAGACCCTACAGGTCACTTAGCCTGCCTGAGCCCTGCTTGGCATCCCAATCACTGATGGCTAAGAGGAGTCAATGAGAACGCGGGCACGAATGCCAGGGGCTGACCCCTGGGACACGGCTCTTTACCTGCCGCCCACCTCCCACCCCCAGCTCTGAAAGGTTGGTGCCACCCTCATCGCATGATGTCCACTCCCGCTTATTGCAGCCAGCAGATCAAAGCATGTTACAGAGGGAGAAACCCTGGATGTCCTCTGGGCCAATGCTCCCGTTCTCCAGGTGAGAACACAGAGATGGAATGAGTGCCAGCATCACAGGGAGGGCCCACGGAGGAGCCCTGGGTGAGAGCAGAGCCAAGTCTGTCCCCAGGGCATTCACCTTGGCACCAGTGACCACGGGGCTGGCACACCTGCCGAAGCACCATCAGAACCTATCTGTTTGGTCCGTGTGGCCTCCTGTGCCTTGATAGAGGTCTCACCCAATCCCCAGAATGCACAAATCCTTTGCATGAAGGCTGTCGTTAAGACTGAGGCTGGTGGTCCAGTGGTTACGAATCCACCTGCCAGTGCAGGGGATGTGGGTTCAGTCCCCGGTTGGGGAACTAAGATCCCACATGCGTCAGGGCAACTAAGCCCGTGCGCCATAACTTCTGAAACCCATGTGCCTAGAGTCCTCAAGCAGCAACAAGAGAAGTCACCGCAGTGAGAAGTCCTTGCACCCCAAACAGAGAGTAGCCCCTGCTCACCGCAACTAGAGGAAGCCCGTGCACAGCAACGAAGACCCAGCCCCGCCAAATGTAAATAAAATTTAAAATTTAAAAGCTCCAGCCTACTGACTGTCAGTTGGGAGGAGTCAGCCTTTGGACAGGACTCTGCCCTCTGCACCCCACCCCCTAGGCCAGCCTCTACCAATCTTGCCCCTTATATACATTAAAAAAAAAAGATTGAGGCAGGGCTTGGAGACATCACAGTCAGGGCACCCCAGACACAGTCCTGGACAACGCTGCAGGGGAGGGAGGGATTAGAGGCACCCCCCCTAAGTGAGTGGTCTGGTGATCTGGGTTCTGGGGAGCGTGTGCTTCACGGAACAGCCCCCGACACCCCCCGGAGTCCTGCTCTCCCTCCCAGAAGCCAGGAAATAGGCCCAGACTTTGCAGGCATCTCCGGCCCTGACAGGTGCCCTCCTCACCACCCCTCTGCCCGACAGGTTGTCCTGAGGGACAGCCCCAGGCCCAGAGGAACCTCAGGCTGGCTCAGCTCTCTTCTGGGAGGGAGCACTAGGGGCAGGATAGGCTGGCAGAGGGTCACAGAGGGACTTGGCAGTGGGCACACCTGGGGAGCTGGTTTGAAGCTGCGTTCACACAGCAAGCACCCCGTCTGCACTGACCCGTGGGGCCCTGTAGGGGTGACAGGAGGTTACCAGGCTAACGCTCCCTGGCAGGTCAGCACTGCCGGCTCCTGTGTGCATCCCTTCAAGGCCCTAGACTGCCCTGTGGGAGCTGGGAGGTCCCTGCCCCCAGGCAGCGGCTGGCCCCTCTGCCCACCTGTGAGGGTGCTGGCTTTGGGGTGAGGGGCTCCAGACTTGGAAGCAATTTGTTATTTGAGAAAATTGCTTTGCAGCCCCTCTCCCCTGCCATGAGATTTGGGTTCGTTATGGGTACTCCTCAGAGCTGTTGAGGGCCGGTGGATGACAGGGCGACAAAAGCCCTTCAGAAGGCAGGTCACGGATACACAGGCGCCTGTGTGCCGCGACACATGGACCATCACAGGGCGTCTGATTCCATCCTGATGACCTCAGTTAGGGGGACTGCAAGATCGCCTGTCAGCGTGAGAATGACCCAGGGCACTAGCTTCCCCTCTGAAAACCAGCAAGCACAGCGGAGATTCAGGGATGCCAAGGGAGGCGTGGGCCCAACCTGGTTTCTTGACTTTCCCACGCTCAGCTCTCTGCAGCCCTCGGTTATCTGCCATGGGTGCAGGGAAGGGAGGGGAGAGGTGTCTTAGGATAAGAAGCCATCGGAGGAGGGGCTCTTGGCTTCTTAATACATTAGGAAGCTGGAAGGATCCAAGAAACACAGGCCCCTAGTGTCCAGCAGGTGGTGGCCCCGGGCAGGGCCCTGCAGGACCTGGAAGCCCTGGCTGGGAGTCATTCAGCCAGGGTTTGGATGGTGGCACTACCTTTTCTAGCTGTAGCCTTGAGCCAATTATTTCACCTCTCTCAGCCTCAGCTGTTCCATCTACAAAATGGGCTTGATGAGAGCTCCTGCCTCAGGGTTAAGCAAGGATTAAGTGAGGCCCCACATGTGGTGCTCAGCACGGTGTTGGGCCCAGGGACTAAGCAAGAGTCAGCCTTCCTGCCCACGGGGGCCTGCAGGCTCGGGGTTGGGGGTGGGGCGCTGCATTCCTTTCCCCTGCAGAAGAGTCCTCACCACGATACACAGGAAGAAAGCCTGGGCTCTGGGGTGGTCTCTCACAGGGGAGACGCAGACTCAAGCTGCAGGCGAGGCTCCGGGTGGTGTGTCGTGTCCAGACCCCCAGGTGCGGTGGCACACGCAGGACCCATTTTGACGTGTCCTCAAACTGAGGCTGCAGTGAGGGCAGTGGCACCCCACCGCTGGACTCTCGCCTGGAAAGTCCCGTGGACGGAGGAGCCTGGTGGGCTGCAGCCCATGGGGTCGCTAAGAGTCGGACACGACTGAGCGACTTCCTTTTCACTTTTCACTTTCATGCGTTGGAGAAGGAAATGGCAACCCACTCCAGTGTTCTTGCCTGGAGAATCCCAGGGACGGGGGAGCCTGGTGGGCTGCCATCTGTGGGGTCGCACAGAGTCGGACACGACTGAAGCGACTTAGCAGCAGCACCAGCAGCAGCAAGCTAAGGCTGAAAGGGATGCAGGTCAGAGGCAGAGGCAGGGGGAGCCCTGGCGGCCTGGCTTCCCGGAGGCCCACGACCCTGGGGCCCTGGCCAGCTGACACCCCGGTGCTCCGCCTCCCCCGGACCACAGGCCCGGCTTGGATTACGGGCTGAGGGGGTGCCAGGGGCATGTACAGGGGACTTTTCAGCCTTGGAACAAAATGTCTGAGCAACGACAAGGGCCTGCCTTGTCCATTCAGGGTTGGGGGAGGGGGGCAGCTGGAGAGCCTTGCCTTCCTCTGGGAAAGTGCAGACTCACAGGCAGAGAAATGAGGAACCGGCCACGGCAGGCATGCGAGGAATGGCAAGACTCCAGCCCAAGGGCCCCGGCTGCTCCAAGGGAATACTTGGCCTGTTTGCAAAGGTAGTTTGGAGGGTCAGCTGCTGACAAGCCATGGGGCAGGGAGAGCCTCCCATGGGGTCAGAAAAGCAGGCTCTCAGGCCCAGAGGTGGACAAAAACACTCCTGGCTTCTGAGAATCCATTTACAGAGCTCCAGAGCTGATGGCCTCATGGTTCTCCTCCACAATACAGCAAAAAAAAAAAAAAAAAAAGTGGGCGGTGGGGAAAACAAGACTACTCCCGACATCACCACTATTCAATTCTGTTCTGAAGTTCCAGTAATGTCATAAAACCCAAACCAGAAATAAGAGTGGAGAGCTATTAGAAAGTGCCTAAATTTTCACTCTTTTCCAAAAATATGATTGTCTACCCAGGAAATTCAAAAGAATCAACTGAAAAACAACGAGAATCACAAGCAGACATCAGTGGACCCTAGCTGGATATAAGATAACTCGCCAAATGGCAACAGGTTTCCTGAATACTACAGAAACCCCTATCGTCATAACAAAATTTAGACGTTATCTAGGATTCAGTTGAAAGAAATATGGCCACAAGACATATAAAGAAGAGGAAAACCTTTCTAAGAGGTATAAAAAAGAGACTCAAGTGTAAATGGAGAAAGATGTCATATTCCTGGATGGAAAGACTGAATGTAAAGATGTAAAGTTTTTTCTGGAAGGGGCAAGTCAGTCTATGACAAGCTCTCGGGGAGCTATAAGGAGCCATGGATGCCCAAGTCACCCAGACAGTGTCCTGCATTGACACTCAGTCCAGACCAGGCCCTGGGCTCCAGGAGAGGACACCTCACCCCTCACCAGGGCCATCCTGAGCCGGGAAAGGGAAACCAGAAAACCTGGCTGACTCCTGCAAGTTATACAGGTAGACCATCATCTTAGCCAAGCCTCATGTGGCCAAAGTCAAGCATTTAAAAGTGAACCTAAGGACTTTCTTGGTGGTCCATCTCACCTGCCACAGGGCCCCAAAAGTGAAACCATAAAGCACTGAAAATATATGAAGAACTTTCTAAGCATAAAAGAAAGGTTTGGGGACTTGCCTGGTGGTCCAGTGGTT
Source organism: Neotragus moschatus (assembly GCA_006410615.1). Classification (NCBI taxonomy): domain Eukaryota; kingdom Metazoa; phylum Chordata; class Mammalia; order Artiodactyla; family Bovidae; genus Neotragus; species Neotragus moschatus. The sequence goes on along the minus strand of SJYA01003171.1, from coordinate 20,563 downwards.
GACACTTCACCTTTTAATGCAGGGGGTGTGGGCTTGATTCCTGGTCAGGGAACTAAGATCTCACAGGCCTCATGGCCAAAAAAAACAAAACAGAAGCAATATTGTAACAAATGCAATAAAGACTTTAAAAAACCGTCAGCTTTTTTTTTTTTTTTTAAAGAAATCTTTAAAAAGAAAAGTGAAACTATAAAACACTAACAATCCGTTGAAACACTTTCTAAGCATAAAATAAAGATTCCTTCCCAGCAGCATGGTCCTGGTGAAACTAGGAATCCAGGAACAACTGGCCTCTTCCCGAGGATGTGAGAGAGGGTTTCATGGTGCACTGCAGTCATGGCCTTAGGTCAATGGCAACGGGATGGCCAGATCCCCCAAACCTCCACTGCACCTCCCAAAAGCTGGCACTTGAGAGGCGTCCAGGGAGAGATGTTGGAAGGAGTTTCACAACCACCACATGGAAAGAGACGCCTTGGCCACATCGCTGGTGAGGCTAGGTTTTATTGTTAGGAACACAGAGAGCTTGTCAAGCCAAGTCAACAGCTCCACAACACGAAGCCTCCCCACCTAGAAAAGGAAGCCTTTGTCTTTTTAATCACTTAATGATAAACACATAAATGGACTGACTCCACTTAATCAGTCCTCCTATCTAGACACCTCAAATCAAAGCGAGCAAACTCACTGCAAGAAGGAAAAGGCAAGCATGTATTTTGGCAAAGAAAATCCTCGCACTTGAGAGAATTCGTGAGAGTCCCTTGGACTGCAAGATCAAACCAGTCCATCCTAAAGGAAATCAGCCCTAAATATTCATTGAAAGCATTGATGCTGAAGCTCCAGAACTGATGGGAAGCCACCTGATGCGGAGGGCTGACTCACTGGAAAAGACTCTGATACTGAGAAAGATTGAAGACAAAAGGAGAAGGGGGACAGCAGAGGATGAGATGGTTAGAGAGCACCACGGACTCAATGGCCATGAGTCTGAGCAGACTCCGGGAGGTAGTGAAGGACAGGGAAGCCTGGTGCGCTGCACTCCATGGGGTTGCAAAGAGCTGGACATGACTTAGCAACTGAACAACAGCAACAAAGTCCTTGGCCAGNGTTAGAGAGCACCACGGACTCAATGGCCATGAGTCTGAGCAGACTCCGGGAGGTAGTGAAGGACAGGGAAGCCTGGTGCGCTGCACTCCATGGGGTTGCAAAGAGCTGGACATGACTTAGCAACTGAACAACAGCAACAAAGTCCTTGGCCAGCCAGAGAGGCTCCACATGCCCAAAGAACCAAACTTTGGCTCATTTCCTCTAAACTGACAATGTCACAGAAAACTTATGTTTCTCCTCAGATATTCTGTTGGGCAGATATGAGACAGGAGGAGTGGGGTACCAACCTGAGTTGAGGGAAAAGTCTCCCTCCTCTTCCTCTCTGAAGTCTTGGATGCCAACATTTCTGGGAATACAACCAGGTCAAGACACTGCTCCTCATGGAGGGTAAACGTGCCTCTCTTGGCAAATGCTTAGTGGGCCCCTACTTTGTGCACAGTTTGGTCACACTTAAGATCTACATAAAAGCAACAGGGGCCTTCTAAACTCTGGTTTACATCGTCAGTGTATTCCAGAAAAGTAAAGCTTCTATAACACTTTTTTTTTCACCTAGAAGCACTACTTAAAAAAAAAAAAATGAGAGTCTTTAAAATTCTTTAAATGCATTGGGCATGGCTTTATTCAAAGACTCAGCAACACCAAGTTTTCCTGTCTTAGAAACACAGCAGAGGACTGGAAAGCCCCAGGTGAGGCCAAGGCACTTGGACTCCAGCAAAGAGGCCCACATTCGCTGAAGCAGCCAGTTGCAAGAAAACGATCTAAGTCTGGATTTCTGTTTTCACAAAAGATAGGTGTGTCTATGTTTCTTCACACATAGAAAATACCTGGAAGGATTAGAGACTATTGTCAACAGTGGTCACCAGTGTTGACACCAACAGTGGTCAGCAATGTCAGGGGCATGACAACTGGAGGCACAGCAGGGATGGGACAGAGAACAGGCGACTCGCTTCTCAGTCTGGTCAATTACTGTTATCATGTAAATACTTACAACAGGTATGTCTATACTTATAAGAAAATATCAACTAATATTAAAAACAGGCAGGGACTTTCCTGGTGTCCAGGGATTGGGAACCCACCTGCCAATGCAAGGGACATGGGTTTGATCTCTGGCCTGGGAAGGGACCCACACGCCGCAGAGCGACAGCCCACATGCGGAAACGACTGAAACCCATGCTCTGCAGCAAGAGAAGCCACCACACTGAGAAGCCCTTGCTCCACAACCGGGGAGAGAGTAAGCCCCCAACACCGGAACTAGGGAAAACCAGTGTGCGCCAACAAACACCCAACACAACCAAAACTTTAAAATAAAAAATAAAAAAAAGACTTTGCCTTCCAGTGTAGGGGGTGAAGTTTTGAACCCTGGTCCAGGAGCTAAGATTCCAGATGCTTTGTGGCCAAAAATCCAAAACAAAAAACAGAAACGATTTTCTAACACATAAAGACTTTAAAAAATGGCCCACATTAAAATATATATATATATATTAAATTAACTAAATAAATAAAATAAAGACAAGGTAGTGTGATGCAGTGGAAGGAAATGGCTCAGTTGTCAAATCCGGAGCCTCATCCCAGAACAGCCACTAAACGATGTAACCCTGACCGCATGCCCTCCTCCTGCTGAGCCTCACTTCGTGTCTGAGGTGAAGCAGGTGGAACCAGACCCTGTGGACGTCCCTTCAGCATCGGGGACTGTGACTCTCCAAGTAAGGTTTCCTGGAGCTGATCTTTGAGAACCAAGCGTGAGCCTTGGAGTTGTGCCTTCCTGCCAAACTGGAAGGAATAAGCTAGGAACTGCTCCTCCCCAGCTTGTGGGCATCAAGGAGNCCACACTGGGGTTGGGGGGTCTCACTCCACACTGGGGTTGGGGGGCTTCACCCCACACTGGGGTTGGGGGCTTCACCCCACACTGGGGTTGGGGGGTCTCACTCCACACTGGGGTTGGGGGGCTTCACCCCACACTGGGGTTGGGGGGTCTCCCTCCACCCTGGGGTGCACTGAAAGACCTGTAAGAGTTTTGGGAGGCCACTCGGAAGGCCTGCCCGTTGGCCAGCATACTGGGTAGGAGGGCCCCTTTCTGACAGAGGCCGGGTGGCGGCCTTGGGGGAAGGGCAGCGTGGGCTGTCACAGAAGCGGAGAGAAAGCCTCCTTGGTTGGGGCCAGCAGTTCTGGGCAGAGCCATAGTAGAGCCTCATTAACAATATTTTCAAAAATCCATCACCCTTTTGCTCGTCTTGTTTTGAAACGAGAGAACGGCCGAGCTTGACAATCTCTCTCAACCAAGCGACAGTCAAGTAATTTTTAATAAAATGGAAGTAAAATAATAATAAACTTGGTTTCAGTATAAATAATAAACTTAAACTTCATCTTGGGGCTTTTTATATACCACCTTTCGAAATTTTAAGTAGCTTTCAACTACTTTAATGCTCTGGTGAATGAAATTCAACCAATTGAAAAAAAGAGAGTGAACACATAAAAACATGTATGTAAGATACAAGTTGTCCTTCAGTTTCAGTTTCATATTCCAATATGTCTCAAAGTCCTCATTTTTATTTAAAATGTTGGTATTTTGTTGCTTGTGGATTTTTAAAGCTTTTGTATTAATTTTACTTAAAAAAAAAAAATTGGATGGCAGCCTGGATAGGAGGGGAACTTTGGGGAAGAATGGATACATGTATATGTATGGCTGAGTCCCCTTGCTGTCCAACTGAAACTATCACAACATTGTTAATCAGCTTATACCCAAAAATAAAATTTAAAGGCTTTTAAAATATTGCATTCAAATGCTACTTATTTCATTCCTGATTCTTTTTGTCGCTGCTTAAATTTTGCATTCCTGGCACACGCTTGTGTGTTCGCTTGCTTCACCCTAGTCCCAGCCCTGGTGGCCCCAGGGAAGGCTGAGGAAAGACTCTGGGTTCCAAAGATTTCCATCTCTAGATGCAATCTAGATGGTGCCAGGCCTAGCAGTTTGCATTTTATCCTGACTCCAATGTCAAACAGAGGCTCACCCTCACAGAACCATGCCTGTACAAGCTTAACCCCGGGAAGAAATGGCCACCGGAAGTGATGGGGACCAAAGGAAAAGGCACGGTCGGGAGGTGGAGGGCTCACCCGGGGAATTCCACGGCAGCACGGGCTGGCATTAAGAAGCGGGTCCCAGCATCCTGAAGCTCCCGGCACCCTGTTCAGTGCCCTCAGTGGGCTGAGCTAAGACATTTGAGTTGGTGAGGTCCTTGAAGACCTTCCCCAGCCAGTTCCTTTCTATCCCAGCAAAGGGACCAGAGGAACAGCTGGACCTAGAGGCTTGTCTGCGGCCATGTGCCCACCACGTGCCAGAGCGATGCTATGAAGCCCGGGATGCCCCTCGCTCTGGGGCACCCTTGACTGAGCTGCCCAGTTATGCCACTGGCTTGGACACAGCACAGACACAGCTAGCAGGGAGCCGGCAAGCCATCAACAGAACCCAGGGCCCTGACCTCCTAGAGCCTCCCAGCCCGAGTACCCCGTCACTCCAGATTTCACAAATCAACATTCTAAAAGAAGGACAGTCCCCTGTCCTTACCTCATCTTCTGACACAAGAGCTGTGCCCCAGAGCCCTTCAAGGCCACACGGACACCAGGAGGGACAGGCCCTCCCGGCTCCCACCCAGAATCTAGAAACAGGACAAAGTCCATCTTTGTTAAGTGTGTCGGGATAACCTGGGTCTGGAGTGAAATGTTACTTTCAACACGGAGGAGGGTTTTCTCCAACAGAAAAAAGGCATAAAATGAAACAAAGCGCTCTACTATGTGCATCCTTCACCCCTGAAATTCTGGAAAGAAACCAGGTTCTCAAACAGCTCCAGGCTCTGCGCCAGGCAAACTGCTTGCTAAGGAACTGGTTACCAGTTCAGTGGTAATTCACTCCCAACCAGATCCAGAGCCGACAAGTGGAAGACTGGATGTTGTCGGGTTGTAGGGGTTGACATTTTAACCCAGACACATAGCTTTTCCCAAGTCAAGGTAGGGAGGGATGGGAGTCTTTGCAGCTGGATGCTGCTGGGGTAGGGCTGGGCAGGAGGATGAGAATCTGTTTCGAAGGGAGACTTCGCAAGGCCTTATTTCCAAAACTAAAGAGATAACGCCTATTACGTGAGCACAAGGTCGCTGGCAAGTCCAGTTCGTCTTTGTACAAACTTGCCAAACTATAAGGCTGTTGCAGGTCTGCCTCCTGATCTGTAGGGCCATGAGACAGCTACCTGCCCTTCTGGGTTTTACACAACTCTTGCCCTTTGGCTCAGTACACTGTTTGAAGTCCCTTATCTAAAGACTTAAGAGAAACACGATGTCTCAGATATAAAACATCATCCGACGGAGGAAGCATACCGATGTATCACGAGAGATTGTTTCTTCAGGTGCAGATATTGTATATGGAATGAGTAAACAGTAGGGACCTACTGTGTGGCACAGGGAACGGTATGCATGATCCAGAATGGAAAATAATGTGGGAAAGGAACGAAGGGATGTTTATATGCTTGCATGCTAAATTGCTTCAGTCGCGCCCGACTCTTTGCGACCCTATAGACTATAGCCTGCCAGGCTTCTCCCTCTGTCCATGAGATTCTCCAGGCAAGAACGCTGGAGTGGGTTGCCTTTTCCTTCTTCAGGGGATCTTCCTGAACTAGGGATTGAACCCTCCTCTCTTACATCTCCTGCATTGGCAGGCGGATTCTTTACCCCTAGTGTCACCAGGGAAGCCCACCTATAGCTGAATCACTTTGCTGTACAGCAGAGATTAACAGAACATTATAAACCGACTCTGCTTTAATTAAAAAAAAAAAAAAAAAAAAGAGCGAGAGAGACTGCTTCTTTACTGGCTCCAAACTGAAAGGAATTTATCAGTAAGGAACAAATGTAACCAACTAAGAAGCGTGTGCCTGTTTTCACAACCAGTACCCTGGTTTTGTGTGTCTAGTGTGGTGAGGAGACAGGCTTTGGAAGCTCAGAGAAGCAGAGGGCTAGCAGGTCCTGCAGCTCAGCCAGGACACCGACTGGAGAGGTGACCTGCTCCGAGGGAAGCGAGATGGCACTGTGCCCACCAACTGATGGAATGGATGCCCGGGGTGCCCGACATTTACCTTTAAGTGACCGATGATGAACTTGTGGACGATGTGGTTCCACATGGACTTCTTGTAAACAGAGAGGTGGCCGTAATCGTGTTGCAGCCATCCAGCCTGGGCCTGGGGAGAGAGGGCCACGGAGGCTTTTAGAGCGTCGGCACCTAGGCACCAGGCCTCTGCCAGCTGGGGGAGGCAGGGGGCAGGGGCTTTAAGTGACAGGTGAGGGTGTCACGCCTCACCTGAGAGGTAGCAAGGATGAAGGCCGTAATGATGGTTGGAATCCAGCCGTTGCCAAAGTAGAAGATAGTGAACCAGGCGATGCTCTCCATGGCGATGATGTGGGCCAGGTGGAGAAGGAAGAAGAGCTGGTTACTCTTGAATAGGTTCATGTTCTCAGCAGTCTTCCTCAGGGCCCGGAAGTCCTCGGTGATCCGGGACTGTTGAGCCAGAGCACGAGGAAGGAGTCAGCCGCCCAGCTGCTCCAGGGGGGACCAGTCCACACACTCAAGCTCTGAAGGAGCCCAGCTGCGATGCACTGTAACGGCTGCTGTTGCTAGGTACCTGCCTGGACCTGGCACAGCCTTGGGACTAGGTGTTTGTCCACAGCCAGTTCAGTGGCAAAGAAAGGATTTCACGCAAAATGCTGTCCGTTTTGTGTAGCAGCATTATTCAAAATAGGCCAAAGACAGAACAACCCAAATTCTATTAACAGGCTGAATAAAATGTGGTGCATACATACAATGGAATATTACACAGTCTTCAAAAGGGAGGAATTGATGGCACATGCTGCTAAGGAGCACACCCTGAAGACACTAAGCTAAGTGAAATTGAGCCAGACACGAAAAGACAAATACTTATGCGTCCCCTTCTAGGAGGAACCTTGAAGAGACTCTTCAATAGAAAGAACAGTGTTCACCAGGAGCTGCTGGGAGGGACAGATGGGTAGTTAATGTTTAATTGAAACAGAGTGTCAGTGTGAGGCGATGACAAAGTTCTACAGACAGATGGTGGTGATGCTTGCACAACAATGTGAATGTACTCAAAGCCACTGAACTGTGTATTTCCAGATAGTTAAAATGGGGAATTCCCTGGTTGCCTAGTGCTTGGGATTCCACCCTTTCACTGCTAAGGGCCCCGATTCCATCTCTGGTAAAGGAAGTGAGATCCTTGCAAGCTGCCCAGCACAGCCAAAATAAAATAAATATTTTATTTAAGAAAGGTTCAAATGGTTTTGCTATGTCTAATTTATACTCCCCCCCCCCCCACTTTTTTTTTTTTTAAAGCTTAGGGACTTCCCTGGAGGTCCATTGGTTAAGACCAAGCTTCTACTGCTGGGGACGTGGGTTTGACCCCTGGTCAGAGAACCTAAGATCCTACATGCGGTGTGGCCAAATACATGAACTAAATTAAATGATTAAAAAGCTTATGTTTTCTACTACCTGACGTGCACCCTTTGTTCTGAACACTCTATCAGACAGGAGAGGGCTCAGTGCGCTGGGCACATGGGAGGCGGAGTCAAGGGTGGGTCTGGAAAAGAGGGAAACACTAGGAGAAAGAGGGAAGCTGGGAGGCAGGGGCAGGGCATGAGGGGGAAGAAAGCCCAGATATAAGGGCAAGCGGTTGGGCAAGAGGGAAACTCCCTGTGCCCAGCCTGGCACCACTGAGGCCCCACAGGTGGAGAGGCTAGGAATGAATTACTCCAAGGGCGGGGGTGGGGGGCAAGCCCAAGCTGGCATAGGAGGAGGCTTACCAGGGCCAGGGGAGTCCTCCCTGACCTCAGGTGACGAGCAGTGGTTCTCCCCAGATGGGCACAAAGGCTCCTACCTGGCACCCTACACTCACCATTTTGGGGTGATCCCCTTCCCGCCACCCCGGCCCTCCCCTCCTTCCTCATCCGGTCAGACTCACATTCTTGCCGCGGTCCTGGCTGGGCTCGTCAGGGGCCAGCTCGCCAATTAACAGGGGCTTCATGAACTTGCGCACAAAATCAAGGTTGCGGTGGAAGGCCAGGAAGGCGTCCTGGAGAGCAGGGGGCAGGTGGTGAATACAAGGGCCTCTACTGCAGCTCCGGCCAGCGCCTCCACCCCAGGGAGGGCAGGGCTTGCCAGCAGAAGCTCTGTGCCACCAAGACCCCAGGACACCAAACGGGGCATCCGTGATCTGACTCCACGGATCATCTGATCCATGATCTGAGCCTCCTCCTGGCAGGTCGCTCGGCGCCGGATTCCCACGGAGATGCCACTTGGAGCTGCACCCTGATGAGGGGCCGCTGAGCTTGCCAAGGATGTTTACCAAAAAACGTGCCCCTCCAGGGGTGCAGGCTGGGCAGGGCTGGGAACCAAATTCCCCGAGGGCTACTCTGCCAGCTGCCTGGTTCCCGGCAAACTACACCACCCACCACGCGTGCACACGGCTGTCAACAAAGAACAAGCCTGGAGCCTACCACAGGCATGCAAAATGTGCTTAGATGATGCTATACGCAAAACAAACACACGAAAAACGCATTGGTGGGAGGAGCTTTTTCATATTTCAAAAAGGTATGAAAATAATTACGAAGATTATGAAAGCTTTTTTATGCAGATCTCTAAACTGTTACGTGTTAAGCCTGTGGCATCAGGCCTTGCTTTACCTGCAAACTTTCCAAACTCTAATACTGCTGCATTGCTTTTAAAATTGAAAGAATGAATGCTGTGCCTTTTAATCTTTTTTTTTTCCCAATTACTAAGCAATGTGGATAATTTTGGCAAATGCACAAAATGTACAGAAGAATAAAGAGGAAAATAATACCACTCAGAGAATGACCACCACTGCTAATATATCAGGATATTTTCTCCCCAGTTTTTTTCCTATGTATGTTACATGAAACAGGTATAGCATTTCTTTCAGAGCTGACAATAGAGTCCCCCACCCCCACGGTGGACATAGTGATAAACAATGTTCATCTTGCATCAAACGAAGGTTCAAGGTGCACCTGGAACTAACATAATACTGTGTGTGCCTGGATGGTCATAAGTCATGTCTGACTCTCTGCGACCGCAGGGACTATAGCCCACCAGGCTCCCCTCTCCGTGGGATTCTCCAGGCAAGAATACTGGAGTGAGTTGCCGTGCCTTCCTCCAGGGGATCTTCCTGACCCAGGGGTCGAACCCAGGTCTCCTTCATCTCATGCAACTCCTGCAGTGGCAGGCANTGTCTGACTCTCTGCGACCGCAGGGACTATAGCCCACCAGGCTCCCCTCTCCGTGGGATTCTCCAGGCAAGAATACTGGAGTGAGTTGCCGTGCCTTCCTCCAGGGGATCTTCCTGACCCAGGGGTCGAACCCAGGTCTCCTTCATCTCATGCAACTCCTGCAGTGGCAGGCAGATTATTCACCACTGAGCCACCTGGGACGCCAACATAATACTGGACATCAACTATATTTTAACTTAAAATTTTTAAAAAATCAAGTCTTGAGACTTCGCTTGGAGAGAAGAACAAATGAAATGACACCATGAGAAACAACTGGAAAAACCAATGTAGTTGTAGAAAAGTGAGGATGTCTCTGTGTGTGTAGGAGGTGTTGGGGAGCAGGGGCCCTAGATTAAAACAGACAGAAAAAGATATGACAAAAGACTACAAAAACTGCAGTATGTGATTTGAAAGACTCCTGTTTGGGGTGGGGGGAACCCAGCAGTTCTCCAAGACATTCTGGGGTGGAATGAGAAGTTTTGAATATGGACAAGATATCTGGTCATGTTAAAAGAATCACTGTTGAATTTCCCTGATGGTCCAGAGGTTAAGAATACGCCTGCCAGTTCAGGGGACACGGGTTTGATCCCTGGCCTGGCAAGATTCCATATGTTGCCGGGCGACTATGCCCACAGGCCCTAGCGTTTGCTCTGCAACAAAAGAAACCACTACAATGAGGAGCCCACACCTCGAAACTAGAGAAAAGCTGGCAAGCAGCAACAAAGACCCAGCACAGTCATAAATAAATTATATTAAAAATTAATAAAGCGTCAGTATTAATTTTCTTAAATGAAACCAAAGTATTGTGATTATGTTAGAGAATGTCCCTGTTCTTAAAGGATGCTGAAATGGCATAATAATGGGGCAGTTAATTTTCATATTATTTTCATATGATTCAGCAAAAAACATGCATATATGCACAAAGAGGAATATGAATGTGGTAAAACGCTGAGATTAGTGAATCTTGGTTAAGGATACACGAGTGTTCAATTCTTTCAACTTTTCTGTATATTTGGAAATTTTCAAAAATTAAGAAAAAACAAGGAAGAAATGAGGAAGATGCTGACAACTCATAAAAGTGTGTTCAGCCCCCCTGCCCAAGTATCTCACAAGGGTAATTGCCAGTCTTCGTCCATTTCCTGGCATCAAGCCCTTTTTCCTGGTCTTTATTCTATTTATGTCTAGAACAGACTGACAAAGCAACACTTTGTGCAGAGGAAAACTGGGCCTGGAGCCTTTTAAAAATGTCTGCACCTCTACCTTGCTGAACCAAAAGGGATAGTAGCAGAGGATCAAAGCAAGTACCCCTTCAGAGAAGAGATGGGCTGCTACTGCAGGGGCCCGGATCAGGCAGCGAGGAGCCTCGGGTCAGCTCTGGGCCAGCAGTTACCTCCGCCCCACCCCCGCCTCCATCTCCTCTGCATGTGAGGACCCTCCTATCCCACGGTTCCAAGGGCCTGAGAAAGGGCTCATCAGGAGCCCCCACTGGCCTTGGTGGTAAGGCAGTGAGTGTTCGGGCAGGCTAAGTTGCTTCAGTCGGGTCCAACTCTTTGCGACCCCATGGACTGCAGCCCACCAGGTTCCTCTGTCCATGGGATTCTCCAGGCAAGAGTACTGGAGTAGGTTGCCATGCCTTCCTCCAGGGATCTTCCCAACCCAGGGGTCGAACCTGCATCCCGGGCAGTTCCTGCATTGCAGGCGTATGCTTTACCACTGAGACACTGGGAAGCCGGCCTGCAGTGAGCACAGCCTTCCAAAGTCAGAGCTGAGAAAGACCCTGTCACTGCTTCACCTCGAATGACACCACAGCTTTTGAGAAGCAAAGGGGAAGTTCTTGGTATGGCAGTTTCCTGACGAACAACGGCTGATAATAATGAAATAATCTCTACTCTGCCAGGCCATCGCCTCTCACCCAGCACCCACTGCCTCCCCCCACCAGGTCCAGGTCACATCTCCCAGCCTCTGCCTGCACTGAGGAATCTGGTAGAGCAGATAAGACTCCTATCCTGACTGAGGCCACCCCTGGGCCATCTCCAGAGGCCAAGGGAGAGGAAGGGCGACAACGTGCCAGGTGGGGAGAAAGGAAAGTGGTCTCCATTACCTCCCTGAAGCCTCAAGCCCCACTTTACAGATCGAGGCACTGGAGCCTGGGAAGGTGACATGCAAGTGGCAGCTGTTTAGTCGCTCAGTCATGTCTGATCCTTTTGCGACCCCGTAGACTGCGGCCTGACAGGCTCCTCTGTCCATGGGGTTCCCTAGGCAAGAATACTGGAGTGGGTTGCCATTTCCTCCTCCAGGCAATCTTCCTGACCCAAGGACTGAACCTGGATCTCCTGCACTGCAGGCAGATTCTTAACCATCTGAGCCACCAGGGAAGCCCTGTTCACACAAAGGCCTCAGTCAACATGAGCTTCTTCCTCCTGAAAGTTGACCACTTTTGGGGTCCCCCTTGCAAGTGTCACAGGTGCGCCTCACAAGGTTGCAGGGGGCCCCAGCCGCTGCTCGGTTAAAGCATCTGGCTCACACAAGGTAGGCCAAGGGGCAAGGTAGTACAGGCCAATCCACATGTTGACTTTGGAACAAGAACTGGAAGCAGGCTTTACCTCATCTGACAGGGAGATTGGAACCAAAGACTTTCCAGGAAGGCCAGGGACACAGATGAAGGGGAGGGAGTGGCCAGCAGGTGGGCGGCAGGGGAGGCAGACCCACCCGCAGGAGGGTAGATGTGTGTATTAGATGCTAGGGAGGTTACACTGTAGATAAAGGACCAAAACACCCAGATTCCCAAATGAAAGACCTTCACCAGTTCCTGCTTCTACCGTCTCCGGTTCCCAAGTCAGCCCTTTCTGCATGAAGAGATCCTCCCTGTCCAGCCCCGCTGTGTTGAGCAGAACTCCCAGCTCCTCCTGCACTGACCATCAGGTGTCACGTCTTATTTCTGGCTGTGTCCACCTCTGCGGCATTCTGTGTATGTGTGCTCAGTGGTGTCTAACTCTTTGCAAGACTACAGATTGTAGCCCACCAGGCTCTTCTTCAGTCCAAGGGATTTTTCCAGGCAAGAATACTGGAGTGCGTTGCCATTTCCTACTCCAGGGGATCTTCCAGACACATCTCAAACCTGCCTCTCTGACGTCTCCTGCACTGGCGGCACATTTTCGGAAGCCTCCCATCTCTGCAGAGCAAGGTGAATCTCTAATCCAGCTCCCTACTTCTGGGCACATGGCCAGGGACTGGGGAAGCTCAGGAGAAGCAAACTCAGGGCAGATAACGCTGCAGGCAGCAGCCCCAGGCACAGGGATTCTGCAGAACAAGGGGTCACAGAGATGCCGAGGAGGGACCCTTTGTTCTCTGCTGGATCCACGGATGCTGACTTCCTTTCCACAGTGGGGAGATTTAAGCAGGATGAGGGCAGGGTGGGAAGCCTCTGTGCCACATTCCCTCTAAGGGAAAGAAGCAATGGAGGCTGGGGTGGGTGTCGGGGCAGTGTTCTGTGGCCATAGGGCTCCTGACGAGAGGGTCCCTGCTGATGCCAGGCACAGGCAACCCAGGCATGAAGGGATTACAGCAAGGAAACACATCTCAGTAAAATGCAGAACATAGTAGCAATGCTCGGGCTGGGTACATGCATGACCTCCCAGAGGCTGCAGCCGGCAGGAAGTGGACTGCTCCTGCAGAGATCTAGCTGAGGGGGTGGAGCTGCCCTCCAGGCAAAGACAACAGAGGGGTTTCACATAAATATCTTTTACCTTTGGCAACAAAGAGGTCACCAAGTCTCCTCGGCTTCCAGCTTGTTCTTTTCTGGTTTACTGAACTCCCTACTACGCAGAGTGGTTCCAAATTGGGAAAGGAGTACGTCAAGGCTGTACATTGTCACCTTGCTTATTCAATTTATATGCAGAGTACATCATATGAAATGCCGGCTGGATGAAGCACAAGCTAGAATCAAGATTGCTCGGAGAAATATCAATAACCTCAGATATGCAGATGACACCACTCTTTTGTCAGAAAGTGAAGAGGAACTAAAGAGCCTCTTGATAAAACTGAAAGGGCAAATAGATGGAGAAACAATGGAAAGAGTGTCAGACTTTATTTTGGGGGGGCTCCAAAATCACTGCAGATGGTGACTGCAGCCATGAAATGAAAAGACACTTGCTCCTTGGAAGAAAAGCTATGGCAAACTTAGTAGAAATGTAGTGAAAGTCACTCAGTCGTGTCCGACTCTTTGCGATCCTATGGACTATACAGTCCATGGAATTCTCTAGGCCAGAATACTGGAGTGGGTAGCCTCTCCCTTCTCCAGAGGATCCTCTCAATCCAGGGATTGAACCCAGGTCTCCCACATTGCATCTGGTCCCATCACTTCATGGGAAATAGTTGGGGAAACAGTGGAAACAGTGTCAGACTTTATTTTGGGGGGCTCCAAAATCACTGCAGATGGTGACTGCAGCCATGAAATTAAAAGATGCTTACTCCTTGGAAGAAAAGTTATGACCAACTTAAGATAGTATACTCAAAAGCAGAGACATTACTTTGCCAACAAAGGTCCATCTAGTCAAGGCTATGGTTTTTCCAGTAGTCATGTATGGATGGATGTGAGAGTTGGGCTGTGAAGAAAGCTGAGCGACAAAGAATTGATGCTTTTGAACTGTGGTGTTGGAGAAGACTCTTGAGAGTCCCTTGGACTGCAAGGGGATCACATCAGTCAATCCTAAAGGAAATCAGTTCTGAATATTCATTGGAAGGACTGATGCTGAAGCTGAAACTCCAATACTTTGGCCACCTGGTGCAAAGAACCGACTCACTGGAAAAGACCCTGATGCTGAGAAAGATTAAAGGGAGGAGACAGGGACGACAGAAGATGAGATGGTTGTGTAACAGGAGGGAAAGGGGCAGGGTACAACTTCTAAAAGAAAGACATAGCCCAAGGACACAACGTAAACCAATTGGAATCAAATAGGACCAAAGTGGCAGACCAGACTAGATCTTAATCCTCAGTCAACAAGTGAAATGACATACCCAGAGGTGCCATGACAGTTCCACAGCACTGTTAAGACCAGGGAGTGGGCGGTGGCCCAAATCCTGGAAATCTCCACCCCTTCCCCTAAAATAGCTGGAATAACCCTCCCACTTATTAGCATATGAAATTACCCAGCCTATAAAAACTAACCACATCAAAGTTTGAGGCCGCATCCGCCCTCTGTGAGGGCCCCCACTCTGTCTGTGGCGTGTGCTTCTCCTTATATCTGACTAAATCCACTTCTTACCTGTCACTTTCTCTCTCACTGAATTGTTTTTGTGATAAGACATCAAGAACCTGAGCTTCATTATGTCCTGAAACCGGGTACCGTGAGTTTTGGCTGTTGCAAGTCCCAAGCAGGGTTTTGGCTGGTTTCGAATTCCAGCCACATGGGTTCAAGTCCCAAGCTGGGTTTTGGCTGGTTTCGAGTCCCAGTCATGTGGGTTTGAGTCCCAGTCTGAGGTAAACGGTTTCAGTTGGATGGTATCACCAACTCGCTGGACATGAGTTTGAGCAAGCTCTGGGAGTTGGTGATGGACAGGGAAGCCTGATGTGCTGCAGAGTATGGGGTTGCCAAGAGTTGGACACAACTGAGTGATTGAACTATTATGCATGCTGGGAACCTGTATACCCGTGTGCAGGAGGCTAAGGGTCCCACAGTAATGACCCTGTACACCAGTAGAGTGTTCTGAAATTTAAAGAATGACTCACCCACAGCCTCTGATAATAAATAACCTTCCCATTTCATAGACCTGGAAAGTGAAGTTCAGCGGTAAGTGCCTTGCCTAGGATTCCTAAAGCCAGGACTCAAACCCAGGTCCTCTGCCTTTCAAACCTGCAGCCTCCTGACTTGAGGAGGCCAGAGACTCATTCTCTTTTCAACCTATCGCCTTTTCCCAAGAACAGCCTAGGAGAAGTGAACAGAGGAATGAATCTTGGCCTCTTCTCACCTTCCCCGGGTTCCCAGAGGCAACGGATGCAGACAGGGCAGGAAAAAGCACTGTGGCAATGCACAGAGGTGGGGCAGCTGGGGTCTAGAGGTAAAGGATCCAGATTCCAGTCTCCGTGTGAAAGGAGAGAAGCAAATCCAGCAGGTGCACTCACTACCTTTTAGATACTCACCTTTGTGCCCAGGACCACCTTGGGGCTACAGCGATGCTGGGGAAAATGTGTGATGAGTAACTGTAATAGCATGCTTAGATTCTTTACCCCATGGACTGCAGCCCACCAGGTTCCTCTGTCTGTGGGATTTTGCAGGCAAGAATAGTGGAGTGGGTTGCATTTCCTCCTCCAGGGGATCTTCCTGACCTGGGGACTGAACTCGCCTCTCCTGCGTTGCAGGCAGATTCTTCACCTGAGCCATCAGGGAAGCCCGGAAATGTATGATGAGTCTTTGTTAAACATGAAAAGTTCTGGATGGAGGGTGGGAAGGAGGTTTGAGATGAAATAAGAGTTTGGGATTAACACAGACTCACTACTATATATAAAATAGATAAACAACGAGGACATTACTGTATAGCACAGGGAGCCATACCGATGTCTTGTAATAGAATCTGAAAAAGAGTCTGAAATCTGTATGTATGTATGTAACTGAATCACTTTGCGGTACATTTGAAACTGACACAACACTGTAAATTAACTATACTTCAAATGAAAAATAGAAGAAAAAAAAAAGTTCTGCAGGGGTGCGACTCTGCCTTTGAAAGAGGAAAGACACCCTGGGACACAGGCAAGGGGACACAGGCAAGGGCTCCCTTTGCCCACAGCAAGGCAAAGGCCGGAGAAGAGCCAGAGGACTAGAGGGGAAGAAACCCAAGGTGAAAACAGGGAGGCAGGAGTAGAGGAGGCAGGAAGGGAAGATGGGTCAGGAGGTCTCCCTGATGGTAAATCCTGGGAGTGGTCTGAGTGTTGCCGAAAGGGGCTTCTCTGGTGGCTCAGATGGTAAAGCAATGGCTCAGATGATCTGTCTGCAATGCAGGAGACCCAGGTTCGATCCCTGGCTGGGAAGATCCCCTGGAAAAGGAAATGGCAGCCCACTCGAGTACTCTTGCCTGGAAAATCCCATGGGCGGAAGAGCCGGGTAGGCTGCAGTTAATGGGGTTGCAGAGTCGGACAGGACTGAGCGACTTCACTTTGCCAAGAGGGGCTTCCCAGGTGGTGCTAGTGGTAAAGAACTTGCCTCCCAGGGCAGGAGATGTTAAGAGATGTGGGTTTGATCCCCAAGTTGGAAAGATCTAGAGAAGGTCATGGCAACCCACTCCAGTATCCTTGCCTGGAGNGACAGGACTGAGCGACTTCACTTTGCCAAGAGGGGCTTCCCAGGTGGTGCTAGTGGTAAAGAACTTGCCTCCCAGGGCAGGAGATGTTAAGAGATGTGGGTTTGATCCCCAAGTTGGAAAGATCTAGAGAAGGTCATGGCAACCCACTCCAGTATCCTTGCCTGGAGGATCCCATGGACAGAGGAGTCTGGCGAGCTCCACAGGGTCACAGAGTCAGACACGACTGAAGCGACTTAGCAGGCACGCTGCCAAGAGAGCAAGGTTTTTAAACCCAAGATCAATGAGAGCTACTCACTACAGGCCTGATCTGTACAACTGTGCCTTGTGAGCTGTAAAAATTTAGTTTCATTTTTTATGCTTGAAAGCAGAAGGACCAAATGACAACTGCTTGTTCTTGCTCTTCGGTAACAGGAAGATCCCCTGTTGAGGCCCCAGATCATCTGGCTTCCTTGACTGCCAGCCTCCAGTGAGGAGTCTACTGCATCTCGACTGGCTCAGAACGGTGCATTCGCGTGCTCCCAGGAAGCTGACCTCTATCTACCCATCAACCCTTCCCAAACTTTACAGGACTGTAAATACTCTCACTGCCCCGACTCTGAGGAACTCCACGCCCAAGGGCAAAGCCACTTGTTCAACAGCCAGAAAGTAGTCTCTCCATTCCCAGCCTGTTCCCGTGTTCCTGGAGTCCCCTCTCCAGAGACACCAGACTTCCTGTGTGGTCTTTTTCAATTGTGGCCCCAAGTGAAAGAGAGAGAGAGATGGGGAGGGAGAGAGAGAGAGAGATGGGGGGAGAGAAAGGAAATCCAGTTGCTCACTCCACCATTATTCAACAAGATCAATGCATTTCATGCCCCAAAAGTTTTATCTCACAAGGCAGTAAGCTCTGGGCATAGAGATTGTTTCTCTCTCTTGCTACACCAAATGGACCTGGCACAGATTTTTTAAAGTTTCCTCCAAATTCCTCTTTGTTTACTTTACATTCCAGCTGTTACATAATCCTCACTGTTACACTCACTTCTCTGATAACGTAATATGGAAGAACCTTGTCTGTAGTCGATTACAAGTTAATCACTAAAGGGATGTTTGCCTATAAACTTAAATTATACATAATGGCTCATTTCTGGGAACCCTGCTTCCCAGATAATGAACACTGAGCTAAAATATTAATACCTTTGTTTGGCTCCCAGAAAACCTCCTGACCAAACCTGTGAATGACTTCAGTGAGGAAGACACTAACACATTCCCTCACGAGGTTAATGGAAACCAGAAGTGTTCGACTTGACTCCTTCCCCTTTCAGTATAAAAGGATCCTGAATTCTAACTCAGGCAAGATGGGTCTTGGGGGCAGGAGTCTACTGTCTTCTCAGTTTGGTGGCCTTAGGTATAAAGTCCTTATTCCTTGCCGTAACAACTGTCTCTTAACTATTGGCCTGTCATACAGTGAGCAGTACAAGCTTAGACTTAGTATGTTGCAGTAAATAATACTCCATTGCATTTACCTAATGTTTGCAGTTTATGAAATGCCTTGCCACCTAAGAAAATATATTTATTTAACACTACAGAATAAATGGGCTTCCCTCTCCCTGGTGGCTCAGACAGTAAAGAATCTGCCTGCGATGCAGGAGACCCGGGTTCGATCCCTGGGTGGGGAAGATCCCCTGGAGAAGGAAATGGCAACCCACTCCAGTATTCTTGCCTGGAGAATTTCATGGACAGAGGAGCCTGGCGGGCTACAGTCCATGGGGTTGCAGAAGAGTTGGACACAACTAAGCAACTAAAGAACAACAACAGAAGAAACAGACCAATCCACCAGACCAATCCACGGGCTTTTGACTTCTCCTTCTAGGAAACTTTTCAATGAAGGCTCAACCATGGGCAGGAACCTTCAGAACTTATTAATGAAGTCACGGCAAGACTCCAACCAAGAGTCAAGTCTTTACTTGGGAACTCCTTTTACGCCACCTCCTCACAGGATTGTATAAAGGTCCCAATGAAATAACGAACTGATGGTGCTTAAAAATCTTACGGCCACTTAAGTCAGGATCACTTTCACAGCCCCAAGGGCTTAAGCCAAGTTCACAAGCAGGTAAAATGGGATGGGGGCAAAAGCTACACTCTGCTGGTCAAAGCAAGGAGCCAAGTAACAGCTTAGATTATAGCTGTCTGAACCTGCCCCCATCCTTTGCCTCTGCCTGTCCCAAAGAGACAGAAGAGGTAGGGAGATGTTGAACTCCACTCACTGACAGGCCCATAGAGCTTGAACAGCAAAAGCCCAAACAGGTCAGCATGCCAGACCTCCAGGTGGGATGAACTATGTCAAGTTGATCCCTTCCTAGTCACCTCTCCCAAGTTCTCCGCGCTGTCAGACTTCTCTGCTTCCGGCTCACTGCCACCAAGAGTGGTCCCTCTTTTCCTCCTTGCCTCTCAGAGTTCAGGGGGAGGTGGGGAGGAGGGAGCGTGATTCGGGTGCTGTGCAGTCACAGAGCTGCAGGTTTGGTGCCTAAAGCTGAAGGCAAGATGGGCAGCCCTGGCTCCGGGAAGATCCTAGGGCTCCCCTACCTCTCCCAGGGCCGGATGAAGGAAGGGCATTCTTGGCAGGATTTGGGAACAGAGGACCATTGAGCTGAAGTCCCAGAGTAACCTCGGGTGCAGCCGGACCTGTTGCCCAAGCCAGCCTAGTGCTGCTATATCGTCCCGTCCCAAGGCCCCTCTCCACCTGGGCTGTGCAAACTCCAGCCCTTTTTCTTTCTACCAGTTTCCATCAGCACCGCCTCCTCCCTCCCCTTCAAGAACGCCGACCTCTGCGGGGGGTATGGGGGCGGGGAGGAGGGGGTCTCGGTAGTCTCAGAAAGCGTGGGAACAGCAGCTACCAGGCGGGGTCTCCGAGGCAGCCATTGCAGACGGTCTGAGACTGGAATTCCAGCAGGAGCGAGCCCTGATCGAGGACGACCTTTCCTTCCCCGCCCCCTTGTCTGGCCGGAGAGTGGGGGACGCGCGCCGAGTCCTACACCTGGCTCCTCTCCCGCTCCTCTCCGCGGGGCCCAGGGGCGGCCATCTTCCACGCTGGGGGCGCCAAAGTCCCAGGGTCCCGGCGCCCCGCTTTGAGGGAGTCTCGGGCTCCGGATGAACTCGGAGGAAGGAACGGACGCAAGGGTCCAAGCGCGCGCGATAGATCCTGCACGGCTCTCCACCGCTCGGATCTGCCTCTCGGCTTCCAAAATCCGACCCCCACGGCACGCCGATCCAGCTGTGCCACGGGACCAGGATTCGGAGCGGGAGGTGAGCGCTGTAGACACTTTTCCTTCCCTCCGGAACGGCCCCCCAAGCTCCATTCGGCGCTGGAGGTCTTGTCTGACGCCCTGGGACCCACGGCTCCTGCCTCCCTCCTGCAGCGGAGAAGGGTGGCGGGAGAGGCCCCAGGCCCTTACCGTAGCATCTTCCCCGGCGTAGTGCCCGATGACCCGCTGGCCCCCGGGGTGCCGGCTGGACCATTTGGTGATGTTGTAGACCTTGCGATCGATGACCAGCCACTTGTCGGTGCGCAGGTTGTGCTTCTGAATCTCCTCCCAGCGGAAGGTAGGCATCGGCGCCTCAAGCTCGGTGGCCCCCTCGCCCTGGTTCCCCCCCTTCCCCATGCTGCCTGCTGACCGGGTGGCCCAGTGCACTGCAGTGAGTGCGGTCCGGGCCCTTCTCGCTTTCGGCTTTTGTCTTCTCCTCCTCCTCCCACGACGTCCCCTCCCCCAGCCTCCTCGCCTTGGCTCCGAAGTATCCCTGCCTTTCCTCTCCGCTTCCAAGTGCCCCCAAGCGGTCCCCTCCCTCCGGCCCTCCCTCCGCCCCCCTCCCC
>SJYA01003169.1:33518-57974 GCA_006410615.1 Neotragus moschatus | reverse complement strand
CTCGCCTGGAAAATCCCATGGAGCCTGGCAAGACACGACTTAGGGACTAAAGGACAACCACAGTGCCTCAAGGGAAGTGCGTCAAGGGAAGTGTCTCTCTTGGCCTGGTCCCCTGACGCGCATCAGAATAGCCTTCAGAATTACCTGTGGCGAGTTGTAAAGACCGGGCTCCCCTCAGACCTGGCTTCTTTTTTTAAGTCTTTAAGTAATTCTCATGCACTCAAATTTGAGAACTCCTGTTATACCCTGAGAAGACACACTTAGTAGATCTTAAGTCACTGATAAGGTTTCCCTGGTGGTTCAGTGGTAAAGAATCTGCCTGCAATGCAGGAGACCTGGTTCCATCCCTGGGTTGGGAAGATGCCCTGGAGAAGGGAATGGCAAATCACTCCAGTATTCTTGCCTAGGAAATCCCATGGACAGAGGAACCTGGCCAGGCTACAGCGCATGCACTGCTCAAAGACTAACTTTGTTTCTTCAAGTGACTGTTGAAATGCGCTGCCTTGAGGGGTTAGGTGGAGGTGTTGAAGGTAATTCTCAGGTTTCTTGTTGGGACAAATGCACAGCTGTTCACTGAAGTAAAGAGTGGAAGGTAAGGAAAGACTTGGGGGTTCAAATTGAGACATACTGAGTTTGAATGAATGAAAAAGGAGAAAAAGACTTTGTCAGTGTGGTCTTTGAAACATATTAGGGGTTGGGAGTCCGAGGTGGAATGGAAACCACTTTATTTATTCTTTGGCAGGCAAAACCATTTACTATCTTGTTTTTCACAGAAAGTTTGTTGACCCCTAAATCTATGGGATATTCAGAGACTGTCTAAAAATATATATATGAAGATTTCAGCTTATGAAGCTATAATCCTAAGAAAAATGAAGACAAAAATATAAAGATTTAGATATACTCCAGGAAATCTATAAACTTAAAAAATCACAGAATCCTGTTATGAAAAATTATCCAACAGTTGGAATAAAGACAGTGTAGCATAACCTTCCAATACCATACTGGGGCATTGTTTCACAAGCCCACCCAAGGACTATTTAATTACCCATAGGAGTGTACATCCCATGGACAGAGGAGCCTGGTGGGCTGCAGTCCATGGGATCGTGAAGATTCGGACACAACTGAGTGACTTCACTTTCACTTTTCACTTTCATGCATTGGAGAAGGNGACTATTTAATTACCCATAGGAGTGTACATCCCATGGACAGAGGAGCCTGGTGGGCTGCAGTCCATGGGATCGTGAAGATTCGGACACAACTGAGTGACTTCACTTTCACTTTTCACTTTCATGCATTGGAGAAGGAAATGGCAACCCACTCCAGTGTTCTTGCCTGGAGAATCCCAGGGACGGCAGAGCCTGGTAGCCTGCCGTCTATGGGTTTGCACAGAGTCAGACATGACTGAAGCGACTTAGCAGCAGCAGCAGCAGCAGGAGTGTACATTTGTTTGATCCTGCTATTTAGATAGTGTTGAAGAGATGTGAAATATCTCCAGTGGAAATATGTGGAAAAATAACCTCAAATTTTTGTTTTTTTTGCCATGTAGGACATCAACCAATCTTGTATCTAGTAATCATGTCTTAACACTCTTCTTTAAATAGCCTATCAATACCTAGCTCCTCATGACACATTATACATGAGTAGGAACCTCTGAAGAGTTAATATATCTTAGTTGTGTTTATTCAAGTATATTTTTAACTTTTAAAATATTTACTTGGCTGTGCCTGGTATTAGCTTTGGCATGTAGAATCTCGTTCCCTGACCAGGGACTGAACCCGGGCCACCTGCACTGGGAGTATGGAGCCTTAGCCACTGGACCACCAGGGAAGTCCCATGTTAACTTTTAAAAAATTATATTTTAGGGACTCCCCTGGTGGTCCAGTGGTTAAGACTTTGCCTTCCAATGCAGAGGGTGTGGGTTCAATACCTGGTAGGGGAGCTAAGATCCCACATGCCTCACAACCAGAAAACCAAAACCTAAAACAGTAGCAATATTGTAAAAGATTCGATAAAGAGGCTTAATGGTCCACATAAAAAAAAAAAATTTTTTTTTTAAATTAAAAATAAATAAAAAATTATATTTTAACAATGTGTGGTGTGATTTTTTAAAATTATGCATGTAGATACATACATGCAGGTGTATGAAGTTACATCAAGGGACTCAAAAGATGCCCACTCATCAAACTGTTGAAGGGGTTACTCCTGTGGGGGGAGAGGGGAGGAGGAAGATTCCTCTGTATGCTTGTGTATCATGCAGACCTTCCTCAAGAACATACTCTACTTGGATAACTTTTTTAAATGGCATTGAGGTAGGAGACCTAACTAAAAAAAAAAAAAAAGTTAATCTGTATTCAAATGAAAAGTAGTGTGAACAAGTATTTCAAGTGTGAACACAGAGGGGAAACAGGCATCACCCCTTCAATGTGTTAAGATGAGGTCTGAGGGTTTTGTGATTAATGACACTGGGCAGCAACCATGGTTGATGGGGTCAGGTTCTAACCTTACTCCTTCCAAAGGCAGATTTCAGATCTTGGCCAGGCCTGGGACCTGACTTGTGGGGCAGTCAGGCAGGGGGTAATGGGGCTGGCCAAATTCAAAATCAACTTTTTCTACTTTAGTTCTGGGAGACTGCACGTCCCTCCACACTATTTTGGGCCAGTTTTCAGCCTTATTTTGTTGGCAGTCCTGGAGTTCTCAGTTTTCTTTTCTTGGCTTCTGTTCTTGCCCATTCCACAGCCTTGGGTGGAACTTGATTTTAGTCTCAGGACCAAGTCCCTTACTGTCTGTGAAAACTTGAGCAATCCCTCTCTGTGCCCCAGGTCTGTGTGTAAAATAGGAGGCGATGGGTGGGAAGACGCTAAGTGCGGGAAGGTGGCAGAGGGGAGAGCTGGTCAGCATCATATGTTGGAAGAACATCTAGGAGATGGAAAAGCCAGTTGCTCTCCAGGCCATGCCTGGGAGGTTGTGGGGAAGGTCCCGGGACAGCTATGGAGGATCCCCTGTCCCTTCCATCAGGGGTTGGAACAAATACTTGTAGCTTGTGATCCAGCTCAGGCCTGCCCTCACCTGGTTACACCCTCCAGAGACTTGAATAGAGATCACATCTGACCTCTCACACACCCAAGACCCCCTGAGGATCTACATGCCCCGCCCCTCTTCTGGATCCTAGTTCTTCATCTGTGGAACGTGACCACACTACCTCCTACGTGGACAGGTTGCGGACTCAGTGAGGAGACTCGCACCAGAGCACAAACTGGGATGAGGAGCGCTGTTCCTTCCTCTGTACGATAGGGCCCTCTGCTCTGTATGTTTCGCCCAGCGCCCTCCACCAATTCAGAGCTGCCCTGGCCATCCATGAAACACGCCTGTATTGGCCAGAACCAGCCCATGTTCTAGAATCTTGTACTCTACAATGTCCTTCTTATTCTAGAATCCCATGGCAATTCCAGACTGGGCGCTCTAGAACTGGAGGGGTCGGCTGCTCTTCCTGGACAGTGTCCACCTGCTCAAGCTCTGCCGCCCGCCTTGAGTCTGTACTCTTGCCATGATGCGGTGGCGGGACCGTGTGGCCGTGCTCTTCTTCCCACAAGGCATGATTCTCACCATGGCTGCGCTGATGCTCTTCTTCATACACCTGGCTGTCTTTGCCAACGACGTGCACAACTTCTGGGTCACCTACCGCTACGACCGCATGAGCTTCCGCTACACCGTTGTCCTGATGGTAGGCTGGGGCAAGGGCTCGAGAGGTGGTCCGGGGAGGCCCAGGGACTGATGGAAACCCCACTGTTGTGTAGGGGCCACTCTCCCACGGGATGGGGCCTACAGTTCTCCCAGGTGATCAGCATCTGCTGGGCCGCCATGGGGTCACTCTACGCGGAGATGACATATGACAAGTTTCTTCGCTGCTTTTCCCTGACCATCCTGAGTGAGTAGGGGAGGGAGGTGGACTCAGGGGGTGGGGGGAGCTTTGGAACACAGAGACACAGCAAGAAGAGGGCAGTCAAGGCTGACAGCGGCTCTCTCCTCTGCCCAGTGCTTAACGGGGCCATGTTCTTCAGCCGCCTGTCCCTGGAGTTTCTCGCCATCCAGTACCGGGAAGAGAGCCACTGAAGCCTGGGACCCGGGCTGAGAAGGGGGAAGGAAAAGGCTGCTTCGGGTGTTTTAATAAAGTCTATCATTTATTTCCACCTGTTGGCTCCTTTTGGTCAGCGGGAAGAATGGGGAGGGGGAGCTGGAGACCCAGGAGGAGCAGGTCAAATGCTTGATCCGCAGGGACCCCAGGCCTAGCCTGCAGCCACTCTGGTGGACTTGACTTTGGGTCTGGGATCTTAGTGTCTCAGGCTTGAGAGAGAGGAACAGAGAAGGGCCCCCCAGACGGCCTCCCCTACCCCCCTCCTCAGGCCCCCAGGTCCTAGGCTGGCCCAGCCATAGGCAAGGATTCAGGAGGGACCCACACGGATGTGAGGGTTCATGAGTGGGTCCAGGTTGGGGTCGCTGTCAGCCGCAGCCCGGCCCAGGCGAGACATGAGGGCCAGCAGGGCCAGGAAGCCCAGCAGCCCCAGCAGCAGCAGCAGCCCCGCCCGCTGCAGCAGGGTCAGTGGCCGCTTACGGGACCCAGCCCGGCTCCTGGGGGGTGAGGGGAAAGTCAGGTCAGGCCTTAGGTCCCTGGTGGCCTTGTGGCTGGGAGAGGCATGCCAGCCAGGACCCTTGTCTTCTGGCCCCAGTGCCACCAGCCCTGAGCCTTGTTCCCTCAAACGTGCCATGGGGGCAGAGGGGGCAGCTCACCCCTGCACCTGCCCACTACAAGGATGATCATGCAGCTCAAAGCAGCTGAGGCAACAGCTATGTTCTGGAAGCCAGAATGTGTCAGGCGTAAGGGGAGTCACAAAGACCAGGGAGGTGTCAGAGCGGGAAGGGGCCTCAAGAGCCGAGTCTGAACCTCATATGCAGCAGGCAAGGAAAGAGCTGGAGAGGGGCAGACTCCAGCCCAGGCCTCCATGCAGGGCCCCAACACCAGGTCCTGTTATTAGCCAGGACAGGCCTCCTTTATCATGAAACCGTCCTCCCAGGGCCTCTGGCTCTCACTCCCGCAACTCCTCATTCCTAGCATCCTGCCCCACCTGACCCTGTGTACCTGAGCAGCTGGGCCAGCCACCCCAGGGCTGGCCGGCGCCGGTACTTGTCATCATCACAATCCCGGTGGAGGCCTGGTGCCCGCTCATCATCCCGCGTGTCATACACCTTCCTCGGGGCTGAGGCTGCAGAGGCAGAGCCACCAGCATCCACAGGTTCAGGAAACTGGCCCAGAGAGGGGTGGGGAAGGGGGAGGGCAGGAGACTCTAGCCCTTTTCAGCCTGACAGAGCATCTTGGGATCGTGGGGAGGTGATGTCTGATGGAACAGGAAGGGTTCTGTGGGTGGGTGGGTGGACTGCCGAGCTCCCTCCGCATACCGGCCCCTCATTCTATCCCCCTCTGGCCTGGACAATTCCCCAGCTCACCGTGAGTCAGAGGCTCTGGATTGCCCATGTGGATCACCGTGTGCTGTTCAGGCCGGCTCGGGGAAGCAGGGGGCCGGGGGACTTGGCTGTAGAAGGTTGGAGCAGCAGAAGCGCTGGCTGTCTCTTCCTGTTCGGGGCTACCGCTGGCTATGGGCAGGAAGAGAGCAGTCAGCAGGGTGGGGAGGAAGGACCCCATCAGCAGTGGAGGGTACCACTTACCATTAAAGCTGGACCAGTCAGAGAACTCGGATGTGCTGAGGGGTTCAGGCTCTGGGCTCACCAGCTCGTCAATCTGGAGGAACGAACTGATGTCACCAGTCTGCCCGGTGCTGTCCCCACCCACCCCTCTGGCCCAGGTGGGACCCAGGGCAGAAAGATTCTCACCAGAGGAAGACCCAGTCCTGCCCGGGCCCAGTTGACCGTGGCCAGCTTCTCTCTCAGCGCAGAGGCCACGGGGCCAGCCAGGTTGGTTGGAGGGAAGATGGGGCCATTGCAGCTGGGGCACTGGTAGCCAGCAGGTGCTGTATTTCGGGGGAGCTGGGCAGCACGCTCATTGAGGCAGGCCCAGTGGAAGAGATCTTAGAGCCCACGAAGTAGTGGAGGAGAGACATGAAGATACTTAGGACCTCTAGTCCACTAGCCCACTGCAGAGATATCTGCACATGTGTGTAAGCCCAGGGCCCCCTCCTTCCCAGGTCGATTATATCAGTGTACCTTAAGACTTTGGTCTTCCTGGCCACCACTCTCTGACTAAGATAGGGCAGATGCTACCAGGCTGCCCAGCCCCTAGGGTGTCGGGGGAGGTGGGAAGAATATGCCACCTACCCTCTCCAGGAGTCCTCTCTGGACCTGCACTCATCACAAACTCACTGGGCTAAGAGCTCAAAAGGTTACTAGACATATACACAGGCACCTGTATGCGCGTACACATCCATCGGCACAAATGTACACGTTGATCTACACGTCAAACACAAGTGCCATCCCCTATATCCACACTTATGGGCACACTAACTCTCACATACACTCAAGCATGCTAACACCCAAGCATTCACACCTAGGAATTCTGCAACCTCACAACATGCTCATATGTTCATATACAACACCGACCCATTCACTCACCCACAGTACCAATGAACACACTAACAGTTAAAGACACAATGCACGTTTAACTCATGAACATATAAACACACACTCACAGTGAGAAACACATACGTTAAGCTCACTCTCTTACACTAGTTCCTTCAAAAGTGGAGCTAAGGCTCTTACAGCAGAGTCGGGTCAAGATCATGACACATGCCTCTGTTGACTTCTTTTAACTGACATTACCGTGGGGAATTCAGTTTCTCTCTGTGTAATGTTGGAATTAGAAATAGAACGTCTGAGAGCCCCATGCTTTCAGCTCACTACAGGTACAGCCAGCTACTGCTCACAGCCACAACCACACCCAAGAGATTGGCAGGCAGGAAGCTAGGAGCTTAGTTTTCAGGGGAAAACACTAAGGCCTAGAAAGGGAAAGTGACTTGCCTGAGCTCACACAGCAGGTAAGTTACCTAGTGGGACCAGAATCTGAGTTCCAGCCTCCCGAGCTTGAAGGTCTCATGGTCCTGCTGCTTGGGGAACCGCTGGAAACCAGTCACACTGGTCTTGTCCAGATCCCCACCCCCAAGGTGCCCAGGCCTCACCATAACAGATGAGGCGGGTTGTCTCCCGAGCAGCCAGGGGTATGTTACACAGGCGGCAATTGGGGTTGTAATCGCTATCTTGGAGCCACTGCAGGTAGGACTGGACGATGCACTGAAGTGGGAGAAGGGGGTCACAACAGGAGCCAGGGCTCCACAGCCCGTCTCCCCAAGGCCCAGGTGCCTCTTTTCTGTCATCAGAGAGGAGACTCATTCTTTTGTTTGACCAATCAATAAACATTCATTGAGCACACATGTGCCAGTCTCTGTCTTCAGCACTGGGGATACAACAGTGAACAAAATAAACCAAGTCCCTGCCCTTGCGGAGCTTCCATTCTAGGGCCAGACCTTCCATAAATTTAGAGGAAAGTCAGAACGACCTGCCCACCTAGTGCCCTGCTCAGTCTCTACCCTGAACACCCACCTTGGCGTGATTGGCTACCAGGCAGTGCTCGCAGACGTTGACCCGATGTTCGAAGCAGAATAGATTGGTCACCTTCCTCTTGGGGCACTTGCAAAGTCCCATAGTCGGCCCTGAGGAAAGCGTCACAGTTGGCAGGAAGCCAGGTTCTGCTGACCTCTACACATTTACCAGCCCAGTTTGTTTCCACTCTTAACTTCCCTAGACACCGCACGTATCTGCCCCAACCCCAAACTCCTGCCCACCCGTCTCTCTACATTCTGGGCCTCGGCCCCTGCATAAATCCCGCCTCCTGAGACCCCCGCATTCGTCCCTCATCCCATCCTTGGGCAGGCCCCTCCATCAGTCTCTCCCACACCACCGGCCCCGCCCCCAGAGGTCCCTCCTGAGCCCCACCCCCTCCATGCCCCGCCCCCACCTTCTCCACAGACCCCACTCTCTGTGTTACTAATCGGCTGCGGCACCGGTCCTCACGGGCGCGAGGGCCGGTCCGAAGAGCGGAAGGTCAGCCCGCGTTCAGCCAAGCTCTCGCCCAGCTCTCTCCAGCTCACAACGCTCCGATTATCCCTCGGCTGCCACGTCTCTTCCGGGTGCGGCGCGCTCTGATGACGTCAGGGTGCCAGTGACGACCCCCCCCCCCCAGTAGACGCTAGACATGGAGGAGGGTGGAAAAAGGAGTGAGCGGAGTGAGCGGCCTCCCCCTTACATCACTTCCGCTTCCTCCCGGGCAGGGCGGGTAATTCGAACGTTTACCCTTCGTCTCGGCGCGCGCTCTGCAGGCGGCACTGCGGCAGAAGGGATAGAGACCAAAGCTAGACATGTCCGAGAGACGAACCCGGTCCGGAGGGGCCGCCCAGTGCCCCGGTGAGCGGAGGGGGCGCGCGGGAGAGGTGGGGTTGAGCCGTTTGAGGGACGCAGTTCGGCGAGGAACGCCCTCCCCCGCCCGCCGCCCTCCAGGGCTCTCTCGTCTCCTGGCCAGGAAGGCGCCCCCAAAGGGCCTGTTTGGGAACCTTCTCTCTCTTTCTTCAGAACCTGTTGTCTAGATTCAGGCCTAGAGCCCTCCTCTACCTCCTAAATTTTTCTGATTGCAGGACCCAGCGCCCCAACTCCCACTCGCTCTCTGCGGAGGTCCCAGCGGAAATCAGGCTCTGATCTCCCAAACACCCTCCCGGAAATCTGGCCTAAGGTGAGCCTCACGTTCCTCCTGCCTTGGAAGCCTCTGGGCTAATATAGACCTCATGTTCACTCCTCTTCTCCAGGCGCCTCAGGAGGCTCCAGTCAGAAAGCCCATCGTCTTGAAGAAGATAGTGGCCCGTACTGTAGAGGTGAGGGCTGAGAAAGGGATTGTAGATGGAGAGCCAGGCTCGAGAGACGGCTGTGTGATCAACTCGTCCCCACAGATCCCATCCATTAACTCTCCTCGAAGAAGCCCCCGGGTAAGTTCATTTACATTTTCTTAATTAAGGGAAATCCAGGACAGACACTCTAGAGCTGGGGCGGGATATAATGGCTGCTCATGTCTTGTGGCTCCGCTGGTAAAGAATCCGCCTACAATGCGGGAGACCTGGGTTCGATTCCTGGATTAGGAAGATCCCCTGGTGAATGGAAAGTCTACCCACTCCAGTATTATAGCCTTAAGAATTCCATGGACTATACAGTCGCAAAGAGTTGGACACAACTGAGCAACTTTCACTCACTCACTCATGTCTGCCCAGGGAGTTGTTTTTGCTGTATTTTTAAACAGTTTGCCTTTGGACACCTGCATATGTTGCCAGGCTTGCTTACTTCCTACACACTTGGTGCGTTTAATGCCCTGGTATTCTCTACCATTTTCCTTTTAAAGTTGAGCTGGGTCTTACTACTCTTTCTTCTTTCTAGCCTCTCTCTCTCAGTGACTTACAATGTCTTGAACTCTTTTAGCAGAAGTTATTGTTAAAGGTATCTCATTAACAGAAGATCTGCACCTGAAGATATGATGAATGAGAAATGTTACTTGCCTTTGAGTAGCTCAGAGGCTTGTAGTCGACTGGGGAGAAAAACAAGTGATAACATAGTACGAGGAGGACTGTGATAAAGAAAGTAGTAGATGTTGTAGAGATACCTAACCCAGACCAGGTAGCTCAGGGAACGTTTCACAGAGGTGTTTGAACTGAGTCTTTGAAGACAAGTTAGCAGTGTTCCAGGCTAAGGAAGCTGTGTTTGTAGACACCTGGAGTCCACAAGGAAAAGCACAAGGTTTCAGGAACAGCATTTTGGTGTGTCTGCAGTAGACCTTGTCGGGAGAGGGAGTGTACTAAGCCAGAGCAGATCCTGATGAACTTGGACTTCATCCTTCGTTCTGTGGGCAGCTTTGGAGAGTCACAAGGTAGTGACTGATGCGGCCTTGAGTGTTTTAGAAAGATCCTTCTTGGGTCTGGTTGGAGAAAGCCTTCTGGGGACTCCAAGACCAAGTAGGAGGTCTTCAAAGGAGTCCTAAAGTGAGACATTGGGTGCATGAAGTAAGGTAAAAGCAGAGTGTTGCTGGAGTACTGCTAGAGAGCCCCATCACACAGGACTCAGCTCAAAAGGTACCTCCTCCCTGAAGCCTTCCCGATAGGCCTTATGAATAGCCAAGAGTACTTTGTTTGTATATTTGTTGTCTTGAGGGCAGGTTTCTGTCTCCCTGATGGTGGCCATTCTTATTGGTTGAATGATAGATTCATGAGATATTGGACAAAAAAAATGTGCAAGGACTTGGATGGCTGTAGGGACTGACAGAGTGGTAGTCTGGGTGACCCTCATTTTGTTCAGCATCTCTTTTAATAAGACTGATGGGATAGATTCCCCAGAGCCTATAGCCAGGAAATGTCTCATGATAACTAATGTAATTCTTTTAAACCACAAGGGTCGCTAAATTTGTCCTGTTTCTCACCTTAGTTATCAGAAAGCTCAGTGTCAAGTTTTGTGAAAGTCGACTGAGTCTTTATGTATTGAACACCTGCTCCGTGCAGGGCTCTGCTGAAGGTGCTGGGCATAGGCCAGGTCAGCCAGACAGATGAAGACACCTGCTCACCTGGGACATGCACATTCTAGTTGAGGTCTCAGCCAACCAGCAAACAGTCAAAGTCAGGTAGTGATCTCGCTGGCCAGGAAAGGGGTCACTGTGACAGAGGGTGACAGGCAGAGGTAAGGAGGGGCTGGCCTCTGTTCCATGCTAAGGGACCGTCTCTCTGAGGAAGCAGCACTGGAGCTGAGACTGGAATTATGAGAAACCAGTGTGTGAACATCTTAATACATGTGTCAGAGGAAGCGTGTTCCTGTCCACAACCTTACCGTGGCTCCCGGGACCTCCCCTTAAACAGTGGCCTGCAAAACATGCCCTACGACACCCGCGTTACCTCTCGAATCCCGTCATCAGTTCCTCGGCTCACTCCCTCTCACTTCACCCTCACTGCCCTTCTTGTCCTTGACCCTGACCGGCAGTTGCACCTCAGGACTCTGCACTCTCTGTTCTCTGCCTAGGACAGCTCTCCTCTGGATGACTGACCCCTTTGCTTCCTTCAAGTGCCACCTCTATCTCGGTGAGGCCTGCATTGACCTACACCCATTTAAAATTCCCGCTCACCCCATGTACGCTCCATCCTATTCTGTTTTCTTCCCAAAGTGCTTAGCGCCTCTAACATGTGACACGAGCCCCCCGTGGTCTTTTCCCCACTGGCATGGAAGCCCTGTGGAAACAGGTGTGTCTTCTTTGTTTCCTTCCCTGCTGTCTTCCCAGTGCCTGGCACAGTGCCTGGCAGGTGACCAGTAAGGACTTAGTGGCTGGATGGACATTTTAGATCCTGGGGCCTTTCTTGAAGTCAGTGACACAGTTAAATAACTGGGAGGCATTCTCTCTTCTGTCCTGCTACAGATCGCTTTTTTATCGGAGAAAGAAAACAACCCTCCTAGCAAGAAGCTTACTAAGGAGGACCTCTTCCAGACCTGCAGTGTCCCAGTCACCACCCCCTCCACTCCTGTGCTTTGCCCCGTGAGTGCTGAGTCCAACTCCTGGAAAGGAGACGCGGACGCCAGAGACTTGGAAATGTCAAAGAAGGTCAGGCGCTCGTACAGCCGTCTGGAGACTCTGGGCTCTGCGTCCACCTCCACCCCAGGCCGCCGGTCCTGCTTTGGCTTTGAGGGGCTGCTGGCAGCTGAAGACTTGGCTGGAGTCTCGCCAGTGGTGGATTCAGAGTTAGCTGAGGTCCCCAGGGTTTCTGTGAAGCCCTGGGCCCCAGACACAACTCTCCCTGGAATCTCCCCTCTGGCTGTGAAAGAGAAACGAAAGAAGAAAAAGGTGCCGGAGATCTTGGTGAGTGAGGGGCAGAGGTCTTCCTCTGCTAGCACACCAGACACACGGGAAGACACGTCAAGACACAGGCAGGACAGGGGCTCAGCCCTGGCTCTTGTGGAACGGCAGGGCCTGCAGAGTACGGGGGGAGAGGCACGGCCGATGTGCCCCCTTCGCCACTCACCTGCCCCCCATTTCTCTTCCCCCAGAAATCGGAGCTGGATGAGTGGGCCGCGGCCATGAATGCTGAGTTTGAAGCCGCTGAGCGCTTTGATCTTCTGGTTGAATGAGATGAAGTGGGGGTGTCCCTGGCCAGACTCTGCCCTCCCCCCGCTGTATATAGTTCCCTCTCCTTGTGGAAAGACGCTTGGGGTCCCCTGCCCTGGTCTTGTTCCCCACGCATGTGCTGTTGCTGCACGTGGGGCCTGTCCTCTAGGGGTTGGTGCAGCGGTGGCAGCCATCTGAGCTTGCGGAAGGAGGACCTCCTTGGCTCAGCATCCCATTGGTGTCCCATCTGTCGTCAGTGACCTACCATCCTCTCCCCCCGCCGCCCAGAGTATCCCAGCCACTTTCCAGTCAGGCCACAGACTTGGGAGCATGCATCACTGGCCCAGCCAGAGGAGGTTAAAGGGCTGGGGGTCAGGGGAAGAGAGGGCACCTCTGCTCCTGTGGGGAAGTGCTGCTGTTCTGCACCAGGCCACCGGAGACGGGTGCAGGGGCTGTGGCCAGCCTCAGGCTTTTTCTACTGAGTCACCTCTGCTGGGGCTTGGTTCCCCTCCTGGAGCCCATTTAGGTAGCAAAGCTTGGGTTTCCTCTTAGATTCTGTAGATGGTCCAGGAGCACTGAACCCATGGATTGGAGAAGTCCTATCTGTGAGGAAGAATCTGGACCCTCGGCCTATAGAGTCTTTTTTTGTAGGAGAGAGGGAGGCCTTGGTTGTGTCTCAGACGGTAAATATCTACTAGACGAAAGCTGTATTTTATAGTTCTGTGTGTTGCTGCTGAGATGTTGGGTTAAATGCAGGCTGATGGAGCGATGGCTGCTTGAGGTGACGGTGTCTCGAGAAAATGTGGAAGCTGAGGCTCAGGGGTTCTGGGTCGATGCCTGCAAAAGGCCGGGAAGGGCCATGGCCGAAGGCGCCCTCTCTTGTTACTCATACCTGTTTTTTTTTACAAAGTGTACAGTCTACTCAGCTCTAGAAGAAAAACTTTGGGATTGTATGGTCCTGGTGACCTTAGTGTTTTGTAAAGTTCTAAGAAGCTTTTCTCATGTGCCAGAAAGGGGCCAGGTTGATAGCAGCTTTAACTTTCAGCTTCCTTAGCATCTTCTCACATGAGGACCCTGCCTGAGGTAGGTACTAGGAGTTGAACTGGGGGGAGAAAGGGGTCATCTTATTGTCTCTGGTGATCCGCATGCCCCAGCCCTTGTTTCTCTTCTCAGTATTGGTAAAAGGTGAGCTTTCAATGGCTGCCCAACCACAGCTTTCACTGTAGCCCAGGCCGCTGTACCTTTTGATGATTATGGATTCGTGGAAGTAGAAGCTAAGAGGAATGCGGAGGGGCTAGTGGATAGCAGAGGACATCAGGGAAGATGAGTGTTTGCTTGGTTAGGGTCCCTTAAATGGCACAGGCCTGGTGGGTACGGGTTAAGCTCTGCAAGGCCTAGGAGCCCTAGGCTACCCATCCAGTGCTTATGCTTTCTCACGCAAGCCCCTTGCCAGGGTGAACACAGATGCCCTTGAACTGGACTGTACCTGGAGAGTTGTCCTCGCTGACTGG
The DNA here is from genome assembly GCA_006410615.1 of Neotragus moschatus. Taxonomy (NCBI): domain Eukaryota; kingdom Metazoa; phylum Chordata; class Mammalia; order Artiodactyla; family Bovidae; genus Neotragus; species Neotragus moschatus. Next base: position 44,288 of record SJYA01003169.1, on the reverse strand, counting down.
CAGGACAACTCCTGGGAAATGTCATGTCTTTGTCCTAAAAGCTGGAAGTCACCAGATGATGTTCAGTGGATGTTACTACAGACTTCTCTCTGTCCCTGAAAATCTACACAGAGTTGAAGAGAAAACTGGGACTAATAAAATTAAAACAAACAAAGTTTCTGCCTCTTCATAGACTTTTTTCTTTTGTTGGCTCAAAGGCAGAGCTGAGGGTGTGGGACCCAGGAAACCATGCTTTCTTTGGGCTGGTTGTCTGTTTTTAAGGGGGACTGCCAGCCTGGCCTCCAGTAGCTCTGTGGTGGATCACTCCCACCCCCAGGTCTGTGTTTTCTGTCCAGTCACTCCTCCAAGAAGGGGAGCCCCATACCCTCATGTCCCAGCAGGAAAGAAGTCGGTCTGGGGTGAGGCTGCTAAGAGCTTCACTCTTAGCACCCAGGCACCAACCCTCTACCCCTCCCTAAATCCAGCTCTTACCCTGCTTCCTCTCCCTGACAGATTCCTGTGAAGGAGCCAGTTCCTCACTGGCTTAGCCTGGGTGCTGGACAGCAGTGGGTGCAGAACGCCCTGGGGAGCTAGTCAAAGCTGTGATTCCCAGGAATTCTCCCACAGGCCAGAGGAGGCCCAGGGACATAAATGCATCTTTATGCAGATGGCGCACCCACTCTCCCTTTTCTCATTCTTTCTACACTTGCCTCCTCATTTTTATAATAAACGTGCCACCTCCTTGCTCAAGACTTCCTAGGTGGTTGTTTTTTGCTGCACTGAGTCTTCCTCGCAGCATGCAGGCCTCTTTAGTTGCAGTGCTCAGGCTCTCTAGTTGTGGTGTGTGGGTTTAGTTGCCCGGCAGCATGTGGGATCTTAGTTCCCTGACCAGGGATTGAACCCGCATCCCCTGCATTGGAAGGTGGATTCTTAACCACTGGACTACCAGGGAAGTCTCAAGACTTTTACTAGTTTTTATCTCCAAACCGTACATCTCTACTGAGCTCAAACTGGAATCTAGAGCTGTCTTGTAAAACTGTCTCAACTCAGAAGGCGTCTCAAATTCAGTTCATCCACCAGCGTGCCTTTTTCGGTGCTTCTCGTGTTATTAACACCACCTGCTGACCCGGTCACACAGCCAGGAACCTGGGGCCATCTGTGCATCTACCCTCTCCTTCACCCCATCCCGTCAGCCAAAACCACCGCAACACCTCTTCATCCCACCTCTGTGGCCCCTGGACATTGGCCCTAGCCTCCTAGTGGATCTCCTAAGAGTGAGTTTTCTAAGAAACAAAATATGATGCTGTTTCTCTCCTGCTTAAAAACCCTTTGATACAATAATCCCACGCATTATTTTCGACTCAATCCTTAAGAACAGCCCTGTGTATTACGTGGATTTCTGTCCACTGTACCATCAGGCAAGTCCAGAGTGGTTTTTTGTGTTTTTTTGATTTATTGTGACAAAGTACATAACATAAAATTTTAAGCATCTTAAGTGTAGAGTTTGGTAGCATTAAACACTCACAATGCTATGCAGCCATCACCATCATTCATCTCCAGAACCTTTTCATCCTCCCAAAGTGAAACTCTGTCCCTGTTAGACAGTAAGTAATTCCCTATTCCCTACTGCCTCAGCTTCTGGCACCCACCATCCTACTTTCTGTCCATAAGGAGCCAGAGAATGTTTGCCCTTTTGTGTCTCATTTCCTAAAGTTTTTAAAAATTTGTTTATTTTTATTTTGGCTACACTGGATCTTCATTGTGGCACTCCAGCTTAGGTGCCCTGTGGCACGTGGGATCTTGCATTGGAAGGCGGATTCTTAACCACTGAATCACCAGGGACATTCCTTTATGTCTCATTTCACTTAACATGTTGTCAAGGTTCATCCATCTGTCAGAATCAATTCCTTTTGAAGACTGGATAATATTCCATCGTGCCTATTGTATATAACAAAAATGTGTATTGATACAATTCACTTCTGGGTACAATATCCAAAAGAAGTGAAAGCAGGGTCTCAAGATATCTGCACACCCATGTTCATAGGAACATTATTCACAATTGCCAAAAGTTGGAAATAGCACAAATAACCATCAGTGGATGAATGGATAAAATGTAATATATACATTTTTGTATATTCTATTGTATCTATAAGTACACGAGTTTGATCTTGGTTCAGGAATATCCCACGTGCTGCAGAGCAACTAAGCCAGTGTGTCACAGCTGCCTAGCCTGTGCTCCAGAGCCCGCGAGCTACAACACTGAATGCATGTGCAACTACTGAGCCCGTGTGCAACTACTCAGCCCGTGTGCTTAGAGCCTGTGCTCTGCAAAAGAGAAGCCACCGCGATGAGAAGCCCACAGTGAAGAGTAGCCCCTGCTTGCTGCAACTTGAGAAAGCCTGCGTGCAGCAACAAAGACCCAGCACAACCCCCCCCCAAAAATAAAAGCAGCCATGAGAAAAACACCCTTTGATGACTTCCCATTGTCCATGCAGTCGTGTAATGGATGTTACCAGGTTTTGGCTGCCGAGAGTGTCAACCCCTACAAATGGCCCAATAGCAAGATCTGCTTTTCTCCTTGGGCATGAAGGGGCCAGACACTTGCCTTGATCCCAGTGACCAGAACATGCGCATCTGACCTGAGTCAACCCATCAGACTGCATGAGGACCTGGCCCGAGGACCAGGAGGAGAGGGAAGGATCATTGAGGATTCAGTGAGGTGAAGGCCTCCCAGGTCCGGTGGCAGCCCTGGACCTCTGTGGTCCAGTGTGGAGATGGCAGAGCACTCCAGTTAGGGCCTGTGGTCCTCGTGTAGTTCTGGCAGCCAGCATCCCACACCTCCACTCCTTTGAGTCTTCTTCCTCAGAGTTCCCTGACTCCCCAGTAACCTTCCTTATTTGCTTAAATTACCCAATCCTGTTTTCTCTTATTTGCAACCCAGAGCCCGGCTGGTCCAGACTGCTTGCTGGCACTTATGAGGACTGCAGGGTGAGGCTGCCGACCAGGTCTCCAGTCTAGGGTCCAGAGACCCAGTGCAGGCCCTGAGCTGCTGCAAGGTCCTCCCCTGCTGAGTTCCGCCTTGATTAGGTGTGGCTTTGGCTCAAGTGTTACATCTCAGTGTTTCCTATCCACCTGTCCCAAGGGTTCAATCCCTGATCCAGGAGGATCCCACGTGCCCTGGGCAGCTAACCCCCTGGGCCACAACTACTGAGCCCACGGGCCCTAGAGCCTGTGCTCTACGAGAGAAGCTACCGCAATGAGAAGCTCATGCACCACAACTGGAGAGTAGCCCCCACTCACTGCAACTAGAGAATAGCCCATGAAGCAACAAAGATCCCAAACAGCCAAATATGAATAAACATTAAAAAAAAAAACTATAGGTTTCCCAGATATCTGAAAATAGAGCATTCCTGTGAAACCTTTTGTAAACCGAAATGGTGTAAAGAAGCAGTTACCTTAGGACACACAGCTTGCTAACAGAGGCACAGCATAAATCGAGGTGAAGTACAGATGCTCACGGCGCTGCCGTGGCAGGTGCGGTTTCTGATGGAGTTGCTTGGCAGGGCTATTCTGGCTGCTTGGAGTGCAAGCTGCCTCCAAAACTCAAAACCAATGCTGAATGCTGTTTTTGCTGCTTACCTTTTTTCCTAAAAATGTGAATTTTCTCCAGTTTCCTAAAACTGAAAATTTCTTTCAGTTAGCAAGAACAGGTGCTAGTGTTAGGTCTTTTCGTAAAAGCAAGTGGCATAAAGTGAACTTTGGAAAAGCGGGGAATAGCTGTCCCCACCTCAGGTCATTTCGATAAGAATGAGAGGAAATGATATGAGTAAAGTGCATAGTACATGATAAATACTCAGTGAACAATAGTTATTTACAGGTAGACCTGGCCACGCCCACCTTTCTAACTCCCATGTGANATTTTCTCCAGTTTCCTAAAACTGAAAATTTCTTTCAGTTAGCAAGAACAGGTGCTAGTGTTAGGTCTTTTGGTAAAAGCAAGTGGCATAAAGTGAACTTTGGAAAAGCGGGGAATAGCTGTCCCCACCTCAGGTCGTTTCGATAAGAATGAAAGGAAATGATATGAGTAAAGTGCATAGTACATGATAAATACTCTGAACAATAGTTATTTACAGGTAGACCTGGCCACGCCCACCTTTCTAACTCCCCTGTGCAGACCCCTTGCAGCACCTTTAAGCTTGCAGTCTGTCTGCTGGACATACACATTTATACGGTAGCCTGAGCTCTGAGGGTGGAGGCGGGATCAGTCATATTTAGCTCTGTCCTCCCAGTGTCCAGGCACATGAAGGATGAAGAGGTGATGCTTTCCCTCCAGCCTGGCCCATGGCAGCTTACAGCCTCCTGGAGAGCTTCAAGCACCCTGGAGGAAAGAGAGGGGCAGGGTGAGTCAAAAGCAGTGGCACCTGGAAGGCCTGAGGCAAACAAGACCTCAGCCTCCCCCAGTACAAATCCCGGACCCAACCACGGGGTTCACACTGATCCCCATGGCCCTGGGTGTACACTCTCTTGCACAGGACAGTTCCCTACCCAGCCCCCACCCCTCCCCCACCTCTTCATCCTGAGTCCTGAGCTCCTGTGACCTGCCACCTCTTCAGGCTTGAAAGAAGAGGCTTGAAGGCCTTGGCCCAAGGCTTGAATGGTCCTGAGAAGGCTACCTTCCCCACTCCCACCCCGGCCCGTGTGCTCCCACCATGTGACTGGCAAGTTGCCAAACTGACAGCCATCAGACAAACTCAGAAAGCCTTGGCTCTGAACCTCACCTTTGTCTCTTCTGAGACCACAGCTAAGTTGCTTAGCCTCTTTGAGTCTCACTTTTCTCTTATGAAAAGTGGGGCTGACTCCACCTCTATGACAGAGTTGCTCTGGTGAACTGGTTGTCCAGGTTGATGGTCACATGCATAGCTCCTGGTAGAATATGTAATAACTGACCCCTGGCATCCTTATATGAGGTCCATAACAGACTCCCCAAAGGAGGGAATTCCTTTCTATATCCTCTCCACATTCAGGGCAGGGCCCAGTACAAAATCAAGGCTCAGTAAATATTTGTGGAGTGGAATTCCAATTGAGCTATTTCAAATCCTAAAAGATGATGCTGTGAAAATGCTGCACTCAATATGCCAGCAGATTTGGGAAACTCAGCAGTGGCCACAGGCCTGGAAAAGGTCAGTTTTCTTTCCATTACCAAAGAAAGGCAATGCCAAAGAATGCTCAAGCTACCATACAATTGTACTCATCTCACATGCTAGCAAAGTAATGCTCAAAATTCTCCAAGCCAGGCTTCAACAGTATGTGAACTGTGAACTTCCAGATGTTCAAGCTGAATTTAGAAAAGGCAGAGGCACCAGAGATCAAATTGCCAACATCCGTTGGATCATCGAAAAACATCAACTTTTGCTTTATTGACTATGCAAAAGCCTTTGACTGTGTGGATCACAACAAATTGTGGGAAATTCTGAAACAGATAGGAATACCAGACCACCTAACCTGCCTCCTGAGAAACCTGTATGCAGGTCGAGAAGCAACAGTTAGAACCGAATGTGGAACAACAGACTGGTTCCAAACTGGGAAAGGAGTACATTAAGGCTGTNCAAATTTGGAAAACTCAGCAGTGGCCACAGGACTGAAAAAGATCAGTTTTCACTCCAATCTCAAAGAAAGGCAATGCCAAAGAATGCTCAGACTACCACACAATTGCACTCATCTCACACACTGGCAAATTAATGCTCAAAATTCTCCAAGCAAGGCTTCAACAGTACATGAACCATGAACTTCCAGATGTTCAAACTGGATTTAGAAAAAGCAGAGAAACCAGAGATCAAGTTGCCAACAACCACTGGATCATCGAAAAAGCAAGAGAGTTCCAGAAAAACATCTAATTCTGCCTTATTGACTCCACCAAAGACTTTGACTGTGTGGATCACAACAAACTGTGGAAAATTCAAGAGATGGGACTCCCAGACCACCTGACCTGCCTCCTAAAAAATCTGTATGCAGGTCAAGAAGCAACAGTTAGAACTGGACATGGAGCAACACACTGGTTCCAAATAAGGAAAGGAGTACACCAAGGCTGTATATTGTCACCCTGCTTATTTAACATATATGCAGAGTACTTCATAAGAAATGCTGTACTGGATGAAACACAAGTGGGAATCAAGATTGCTGGGAGAAATATCAGTAACCTCAGATATGCAGATGACACCACCCTTATGGGAGAAAGCGAGGAAGAACTAACGAGCCTCTTGATGAAAGTGAAAGAGAAGAGTGAAAAAATTGGCTTAGAATTCAACATTCAGAAAACTAAGATCATGGCATCTGTTCCCATCACTTCATGGGAAATAGATGGGGAAACAGTGGATACAGTCACAGACTTCATTTTCTTGGGCTCCACTGCAGATGGTGACTGCAGCCCTGAAATTAAAAGATACTTTCTCCTTGGAAGAATAGTTATGACCAACCTAGACAGCATATTAAAAAGCAAAGACATTACTCTGCTGACGAAGGTCTGTCTAGTCAAAGCTGTGGTTTTTCCAGTAGTCGTGTATGGATGTGAGAGTTGGACTATAAGGAAAGCTGAGCACAGAAGAATTGGTGCTTTTGAACTGTGGTGTTGGGGAGACTCTTAAGAGTCCCTTGGACAGCAAAGAGATCCAACAAGTTCATTCTAAAGGAAATTAGTTCTGAATATTCATTGGAAGTACTGATGCTAAAGCTGAAACTCCAATACTTTAGCCACCTGATGCAAAGAACTGACTCATTTAAAAAGACCCTGATGCTGGGAAAGACTGAGGCAGGAAGAGAAGGGGATGACAGAGGATAAGATGGTTAGATGGCATCACCAACTCAATGGACATGAGCTTGAGTAAACTCCAGAAGTTGGTGATGGACAGGGAGGCCTGGTGTGCTGCAGTCCATGGGGTCACAGAGTCGGACACGACTGAGCAACTGAACTGAACTGGACTGATGTGTCAGTGCAGGTTCATCTCTAGTGACTAATGCGTAGGTCTGGTTCATTGGGGCAGCTGCCCAGATGTAGGACAGATATATGGGAAATCTCTATACTTTCCTCTCAAGGTTGCTGTGAGCCTAAAATTGCTCTAAAGAAAAGTTTTACAAAATCTTTAAAGCTCAAGTTGGAGGCCTGCCTGTTCTGCCTACACACCAACCTCTGCCCCATCCCAGCTGGCTTCCCTAATCTTGCACCTGGTACCCTGGGTCCCAGCCCTGGGGCATGGGGCCCAGCTCCCCCTTGATAGCAGTGCTTCAGATCAAACCAGCTTTCACTGTCACTGTAATCAGGGGTGGCGACTCCCCTCTCCTTGGGCAGCAGCTATCTGTCACTAGCGATCGCCTGGAACCTCTTAGCTTCGAACTCCACCGCCCAGAGACCCTGTGAAACAGCCCAGCATTTGAGGAGCGAGCCTGGTTTGTCATGCAGGGCTTTCCCTGGACTTCATCACATGAACGCAGTTGTTGCACTGTCTCTGCAGTGATGAAACCCTGACAGGCTCTTATCTTCCTCATGACTCCAAACCACACAGCTGGGTTCCTGGTATCTCTACCACCACCTTGACCCACCCTCGAAAAACAGAGATGGTTTCCTGCATGGTTATCTGGCCTCATTTGCAGTTCCCTATTTTTCGCACAGGTGCCCCTGCCTCTGCGGAGATATGTGGGGGGAGCTTCTCTGGCCCTGGAAGAGCTAGTGGTCCAGGGCAAAGCTATTGAGATGGTCCAGGGAGAGCAATGGGAGGAGGGAGAGGAGTGGTGATAGCAACTTCCCTGGAGGTCTCGTCTTCCCCAAGGCCTGCTCTTGCACTCCATCCATCCACTCAGCTAAACAAAGAAATGCCTGGGGCCACCCCTCCCAGTTCTGCAGGGTTCTGTGATGATATCATCCAGTGCTCTGTCATTCAGTTCAGTTCAGTTCAGTCGCTCAGGCATCTCTGACTCTTTGCAACCCCATGAAATGCAGCACTCCAGGCCTCCCTATCCATCACCAACTCACGGAGTTTACTCGAACTCATGTCCGTTGAGTCGGCAATGACATCTAACCATCTCATCTGTCGTCCCCTTCTCCTCCCGCTTTCAATCGTTCCAAACAGCAGGGTCTTTTCAAATGAGTCAGCTCTTCACATCAAGTGGCCAAAATATTGGAGTTTCAGCTGCAGCATCAATCCTTCCAATGAACACCCAGGACTGATTTCCCTTAGGATGGGCTTGTTGGATCTCCTTGTAGTCCAAGGGACTCTCAAGAGTCTTNAGTTACAAAATATGTGCCTGAGGTAAGCCGGACAGGGGCAGGTGGGGATAGGGTTTCCCAGGATGGAGTGCAGGGCCTGGGGCTGGATGTAAGTTGGCACCTTCACTGGGCCCTCTTCCTTCCCTCCTTCCCTTCCCTTCTCTCTGTTCTGCTCTGGGTGACCTCCTTACTAGCCAGCAGGTCCCTTCCCTCTCAAGCATCAGCGGCCTTGTATGTCCCCTCCCGGAGGAGTGGGGGCCACAGCCCTTTCCCATCAATGTGCCCATGTGCCTGATTAGCAGGCAATCTGTGACGTTGCCTGCAAGGGGCCACCATCTTTAACTGTCCAAGACTTGAGGGGTATTTTGGTCTGTGGAGAAAGGGGATGGGGGTGGTCAGTTCTTTGGATGTCAGGCTCTGGAGCTTAGGTCTGTCTGCACAGTCCCATGGCCTCTTTTCTATCAGTGGCATTGCCAGGGTCCAAACTCCACCTGGAGACAGAGGTCTTGGGCTGGGAGGACTGTGACAGTCATTCCCCAAGGCTGCAGGAGATTCCCATAGCTATGGATCTGAGTGGTTGACATGTATTCATCTACAGCTGGCAAGGAGCTTGGGCCAGGCTAATTCCACACAGAAACCACACAGAACCCTGCCACAGCCCCCACTGCAGACCAGAGGGGTGGGCAGCTAGCCCAAGGCTCCTTTAGAGGGTTCCCGGGCCAGTACGTGCAAGGCAGCAGCCGGATCTCCCCTTGCTAAAGAAAAGAACAGGATTCATCTCCCTCTAGGTCCCCTGCTGCCAGTCACAAGGGGAGACGAATTCCCTCCCGGGCCTGTGGCTTTGCCAGAACCAGACGGAGCTCCTGGTGAAACCCTGGGCTTGTGGCTATGCCAGATCAGGAGTTCATGCAAGAGCTGTGTGCCGTGGGGGTGGGGGTTGCCTAGGACAAGTCTGGGGGCTGAGGGAGCGGGTCTCCCTTTCAACTCTAGGCTTCGGGAGTCGCTCAGCACTATCCAAGCTGACAATCTGGCTCTGGGGGAGAAGCTGCGAGACCTGGTGAGACCTCAATCCAGGACCCACCTCCTTTGTGGTGCCTTCTCCTCGCCTCCTAGCCCCGCTCCTGGGCAGACCCCTGGCAGGCCATCCTGCCTGGCGTCGTCTACCCACCTCTGGCCCCTGCAACCCTTTGTTCCAGCCTGACTCCTTGTATAAAAGCCTGAAGGAGGAAGCAAGGGCCATCCTGGAGGGAGAGAAGGCCATCCAGGAGGAAGGAGAGGCCTTCCAGGGGGGTAAGACCATCCAGGAAGGAGCCCAGGCCGTCCAAGAGGGGGCGCTGTTCCAGGTACCAGGAACTCCACTGAGCTCTGGGTGGGGTGAGAGGACCAGTTTGCCCAGTGCCACTCAACCAGTTCCCCCCTGTCTGCAGCAACCCAGCTCCCAGATGGCAGGACTGGTCATCCTGCAGCCTGACCCTGCCCTCAACAGCGGAAACACATGTCAGCCCTAGGCCCTAGCTGAGCTGAGGCTGGAGACAGCACATCTCCTTGGGGAGCCCCCCTGGCTGTTCCTCTCCAGCTCCCCGCAGTAAACTTTACCGAATCTGAGCCATGGCTCCCCCTGCCTGTGTGTGGGCCCTGGGAATCGGGTGGAGAGGAGGCCACCAGCTCCAAGAAGGCCGTCCTCCAACATCCTCCACCTCCCTGGGCCCTGAGCTGCCCCCACCCCAGAGGAGGCTCCAGATCTGGCTGTTATCATCCTCAAGATCAGCAATCCTGTGATAAGTGCTGGGGTGGGACTGATAGGGGGCCGCACCCTCTCCTTGGGAGGCTGGAAGCCCCAGGTCTAACTCCAAAGGGCAGATTAGGGAGGGGCGGGAAGAGCCACTTTCTACCCTGTGGCCTTGGATAAGTCTCCTCTTTTTTGTCAGTCAAGTCATCGGGGAGGGGGAGTGCGAGCTCCCCAAAGGGGCCACAAACCCACATACTTCAGGCCTGGAAATGCTGCTGGAATTTGAATTGCCACTCCCACCTCCAACCAGGGTCTCCTGGGGTCCCGCCTTGAGACCTGCTCCCCTCCACCAATGATGGTCTTCCTGTCCTGAGTCATAGATTCCACCCCTACCTCATCCATGGACCTGAGTGTCCAGCTGTGGTCCCTGTGCTCTGGCCACCGACAGGCCCTCAAGGCTTGTACCCCTCAGCTTCCTGGCCCTCAGACCTGGCCCAGCCCCAGGAGCCTTCCTTGGCGTCCCCCGATTACTGATGTAATGAGAGAGAGAGGAGACAGACGCACAGAGAATGTATAGGTAGAGTATTCAAAACCTTAGAAACTTTCCCACACCACTAAGCAAATGAAGGGCTTTAGATTTTTTGTTTAACTCCCTAATGAAGGAGATGACAGAGCCAGCACGCTGACAAAGCCTGTTCAGAGGAGGATACAAGAAAGCAAGACACATATGTGTTCAAGGGGGAAAAAGAGGAATCCTGAAACAAGATTGCTAAATAAGATACAGAGTCGGAAAAAAAAAAAAAAA
>SJYA01003169.1:5104-29987 GCA_006410615.1 Neotragus moschatus | reverse complement strand
TTTTTTTTTTCTTCTCTAGACTGCCTCTTTTATAAAGATTGGATTAGGGTAGGTGAGAATCACAAGTGAAGTGAAGTGAAAGTCGCTCACAGGACTCTTCTCGCCCCTGGGCTATACAGTCCATGGAATGCTTCAGGCCAGAATACTGGAGTGGGTAGCCTTCCCCTTCTCCAGGGGATCTTCCCAACCCAGGGATCAAACCCAGGTCTCCCGCATTGTGGACAGATTCTTTACCAGCTGAGCCACAAGGGAAGCCCAAGAACACCGGAGTGGGTAGCCTATCCCTTCTCCAGCAGATCTTCCCAACCCAGGGACAGTTACTAGATAAGCAAGTAGAATTGAGAGTTGGTTTTTTTTTTTTAAAGATAGTGTTAAGCACCATAAACAGGTGCTTTAGGTGGGTGGAAGTGATCCAGTAAAGGCAGGGAGACTTGTGGGGCCACATCCTTAAGCGGTGAGGGCAGGGTGTGTTTTATGCAGGGTAGAGGCTCCCTTGGATGGAAGTATGAATCACACAAGGGGATGTTCCTTCTGATTTTCTTAGTGAAATAGGAAGCACAGTCTTCAGCTGAGAGTAAGGGTGGAGAAAAACGTGTTGGAAGCTTGAAAAGAGAGGAGGGAATATGAAACCTCCATCTAGGATGGGGGGAGGGACTGTGGACCGGGGAAGGATGGTAGGACTGCTGGGCAGTGTTGAGGGCCTGCTTGAGGTCCCGGATTATAAACTTAAGGTGAGATAAGTGAGGTCATCTGACTGCACAGGTACATTTGGAGTCAAGGGTGAAGGTGAAGTATAGGCAGAGGGGCGGATGTAACCAGGTCAGGGATTTTTCCAGTGAATGTGACCAAAGCAGAGAGGACCAAGGCGGCGGAGAGGGTTTGCAAGAGACTCCGGCTGGGTGAGGAAGAAGATAAGCACACTTGGGAGTTGAGAGAGGACAGGAGCCGGCACCAATGGACTGGCCGTCCTGGAGGATCGAAGAACTCTGAGTCCGAGGGATGGAGGGAGTGAGGTGGGAAGATAAGGAAATCAAGAGACTTCCCTGGCTGTCCAGCGGTTAAGACTGCACACTCCCATTGCAGGGGGTGTGGGTTTGATCCCTGGTCGGGAACTAACATCCCACATGCCAGGCGGTGTGCTCCAAAAGTAAGATAAATGGATGAGTGGCTGGACAGAACCATTCACTAAAGGAAGTCAAATGCATTAGCTCTCTGAAGGAATTTCCATCAATACCCACAGTCCATCCAAAATGTTCACAAGGGCCATACCATCCTCCCAGCCAAGATGGAGAAAGAAGGCTGATCAAGTTAACGTCTGGTGCAGACAGCAGAGTTGACGTCAGTTGATTCCAACAACCTGAGCCAGAGTTCTCCAATGTCACCCGCTCAGATGTCACACACTTTTGTCCAGGTGTCATGTCTGTGGCCTCACAATTTCCAGGACGGGGGTAGGGCAGGACCATGGGGTTTCTATCTCGGTGTCATCACCACATCTGTTTCTTAATTATCAGTTGACCTTGGTGTCTGGCTGGCTGCCCGGTGGTGACTGTCCTCTCATGCCCTTGTAAAGGAATGTGTGCACTCCCCACACTGATGGGCTACCGATAAGATCACATCCTGGGTGCTGATAATCATCTCTCCAATACCTGGCTTTTGGGGGCACCTCCCTGAAGTCCCTGATCACACTGTACCCCACCCCTAGTCCTGACACGCTAATGTGCTAACACTCCTGACCAATAGCACGAGGGAGGTGGGCACCGTGGCACAGGTGAATGGGGCTGTAAACAGTAGGAAGGGGGCTGCTGTGCTCTGAGAGGGTGCTGTGAAATCACACACACACACACACACACACACTACCATGCCCAGCTCTCCTGGATCTCCAGGCATCTTTGGGCTGATCAATAGACTGCAGCCTGGCTGGACAAAATCCCAAGGCAGGATAAGCCATGGAGGGTGGAAGGAGTCACATTTGAGCCCCAGGGATCTTCCCAGCCCTTCTTGGCTCTCTTTGAAGTCAGAAAGAGGCTCAACACTTACGCTAAGTACTTGGTGGCTCCCTCTCCACCCATCCTTATCTGTATGGATAGCCTGCCCCTTGCCTTTTCTGCATGCCAAATACTATCTTATCATTGGAAGATCCCCTCAAATGTTCCCTTCTGGACAGAATTTGTCATTCATTCCACTGGGAGCACGCTGGTCTTCCCCTCTATAGGGGTGCTCACCACATGGTTAAACCTAAAGCCTGTCTGGCTCCTCTGCTGGACCTGAGTTCCTGGGCACTTTGGCTTCCCCAGAGCCTGGCATGGGTCTGGCATAGGGCTGAATAAATGAAAGATGCTGGCAGTTAAGAGTGAATGAATGAATGAATGTATGGATGGAGGGGAGGGCAGAGGATGGGTGGATGGGAGAATGGGTGAATAAATGTGGGGGTGGGTACATGAACAGATGGATGGGTTCCTGATACAGTCAGGGGATGATGATGAGGAGGAGGTCACCTTATCAAGAAAGTGTGGGCTTCCCCAGCTCCATCCTCTAGAACAGTTTTCATATAAGGATCCCACTTCCTTCTGTAAGCTCAGATCCCTGCGGGATAGATACAGAGAGTTCTGGGTCTCTCTTCTTCCCTTAGCTCTAGGCTTAGCATTTTTAGGGGGTTCAGATGAGGCAGAAATGGCTAAAATATACTGAGTTCCCACTGTGGGTCTAACACCAGGCTAGACATTTTTACAGATGTGGCCTTGTTTAATAAAAATAGCACCCCAGTTTTGTGAAATTGGTTCTATTATATTATCCCATTTTTACAGCTAAGAAAATGGGCTCAGAGACACTAAGTGAATTGTCTAAGGTCATACAGCTAATGTCTAGCAAAGGATGGGATTTGAACTCAAGACCTACTCAAGGAGCCAGGGCTGGATGGGCTAGAGATCAAGTGACACCGAGGAACCGGAGGCCGAGATCGTGAGCAGCAGGGCCAGCCCTGCTCTGGAGACGGGCTCTGAGTTCTAGTCCTGGCCTGGCCTCTTTTACTGGCAGACAGTGGGTGAAACTTTGCCCATCTCCAAGCCTCAGTGTCCATGCGTGGATCTGCTGCCCTTCGGGGGTCTCTTCCAAGTGAATGTTGCAGAAATCGAGGTGGATGTAAGGAGCTCCTGGCCCTTCCTTACATCCCTTCCTTTCTCTCCCAGCTGGTGACCAAAGGGCAGGGCCGAATGTTAGATAATGGTTAACTGGATCTGAGGCCCCATCTATAAGGAGGCCACCGAGCTGGCCAAGATTCCACAGGATGCAGTGGGTGAAGGTGCTGGGAGGGGTGGTGGGGGCCGCTGCCCTCTTGGGGCTGGGGATCATTGTGGGTCACTTTGCCATCCCCAAGGGGGCTGACTCGCCAGCCCCCAGTGCCCCAGCCTCCCAGGACCTGGACGTGAAGATCCTCAAGACTGTCATAGAACAGCTAGATGCCAACAGGATCCGGGAGAACCTTAGGTGAGAGGCCTGCCTTTGCACCTCTCCAGTGTGCCAGAGGCCCCTTCTGGATCCTGGACCCACCCTTCTCTCGCCCACCCTGCAGAGAACTCTCCAAGGAGCCGCATCTGGCCACCAGCCCCCGGGATGAGGCGCTGGTGCAGCTGCTGCTGCAGCGCTGGCAGGACCCGGAGTCAGGCCTGGACTCAGCCAGGACCACTGAGTACGAAGTGCTGCTGTCCTTCCCCAGCGGGGAGCAGCCCAACCGTGTGGATGTGGGTGAGTTCCAACTCTGGCTCCAGATACCTGTGGGCTGGGGGAGCCGCCGGCCCGCCCCGACACCGCCCTCTCTCAACAGTGAACTCCACTGGGGCCATCCTCTTCTCCTGCCGACACAGTGAAGAGAACCTGACTGGGGAGCAGGGGGGCCCCGATGTGGTGCCGCCCTATGCTGCCTATGCTCCCCCTGGAACCCCACAGGTGGGCCTGGGATGCCCCCTCCCCACTGCCGGCCCAGCTCCCCCTTGTTCCCACCTCAGCTGCTCCCATCCTGACCCCAGGGGCTGTGGGGAGAAGTGCCTCAACTGGGGCTCAGCTCCCACCCAGAATGTACTCGCTTCCGTATTCCATTACTACTCCTTCTGCCCATTGCTTAGTCATTCAACAAACACTAACGGGCCCTGCTCCAGGCCTGGCCTGATACAGGGTACCTGGACACAGAGCACAGAGAAAACCAGGTGTGACTCGGTCTTGGGGAGCTGAGAAGCTCTGGGTGAGGTGTGGGGACAGGATCTAAATCCTTCATCCTGCCATTCAGCCTTTCCCTCTCTTTCCTGAGCCTGGCTTCAAGTCTCCTTCTCTTGGGAGCAGGGCCCCCTTGTCTATGCCAACCAGGGCTCGGAAGAAGACTTCAAGGAACTACAGAACAAGGGAGTCAAACTCCAAGATAGCATCGTCTTGACCCGCTATGGGGGTGTAGGGCGCGGGGCTAAGGTAAGCAGCAGCCCCCAGTGCAAGGGGCTGGGTGGGGAGAGGGGCTGGCAGTGGACAGGAGGAGTGAGGGGAAGGGGATGAGCAGTGCTGAGTGGGACACCAAGCCCTGGGCTTGGGGCAGAAGAAGGGGGTGATTCCTCCTTCCACCCACAATGGCTGCTATGGGACTCTGCCCACCCAGGTTCTAGTCCATGGGTAGGCCCAAAGAATATTTATGTGCTATGTAACCGTGGGTGCCTCCCCCAACATCCCTGAGCCTTGGGAAATAAAGGAATTGGGGGAAAATTTCAGCTTTCCTATTCTGGAAGTCTAAGTCCTCCTGTGAATATCTCCTGTGAAGTTCTCCTGAATATCTGACTTAAATCCCTCCTGTTGTCCCCTCCACCCACCAGTTTGCTTCTTTGCAATACAGAATTTTGATGGAGGGGTCCATGCCTATTGCTGTTTGTTATTATTTTATTTATTTATTCTAGTTTTAGCTGCACTGGGTCTTGGTTGCTTGGTGCTGGCTTTCTCTAGTTGCGGGAGCAGGGTGGGAGGCTCTTCTTCACTGCGGTGCGCGGCTTCTCCTGTTGTCTAGCACCAGCCCCAGGGCACTCGAGCTTCAGTGGTTGCTCCACAGTTGTGGCTCAAGGGCTTACTTGCCCTGCTGCACGTGGAATCTTCCAGACCAGGGTTTAAACCAGTGTCCCCTGCATTGCAAGGCAGATTCTTAACCACTGGACTACTAGGGAAGCCCTGTCTATGGTTTTTAAATGTTTATTTACTTACTTGTTTTGAATATAAAAAGGTATATAACAAGAGATGGGACTAGGGAATTAGTGTTTAGTGGGTTAAGAGCTTCAAATTTGCAAAATGAAGAGAGTTCTGGAGATAAATGGAGGTGATGGTGGCACAATAATAGAAACGTGCTTAATACCACTGAACTGTACTCTTTTTTTTTTTCTTAATATTTATTTGTTTGGCTGTCCTGGGTCTTAGTTGTGGCACTCGGTACTCTTCAGCTGCAGAATACAGACTTAGTGTGGCATGTGGGATCTAGTCCCTGAACTGTACACTTAGATACTAAATTTTATGTTATGTGTATTCATCACAGGTTTTTCTACAATAGTAAAACATATTTATCAGTTTTGAGAATCAATAGCTAGAAAAAAATAAAAGATTATAATTGCAAGCCATAATGAGAATATGATTAACCTAACAATATAAAGCATCTGTCTGCAATGTGGGAGACCTGGGTTCGATCCCTGGGTCAGGAGGATCCCCTGGAGAAGGAAATGGCAACCCACTCCAGTATTCTTGCCTGGAGAATCCCATGGACAGAGGAACCTGGTGGGCTACAGTCCATGGGGTCACAAAGAGTCAGACATGACTGAGTGACTTAACTTTCTAACTTTCTAACAATATAAAATAATTACACACAATTTGGGGGGTCAAGCAGAGTGAGGTAGTAAATGGAAGTGCATACATGCAGATGTATGCCACCCAGCCAGTCTATATCTCTTGGTTGGTGCATTTAATCCGTTTACATTTAAGGTTATTACTGACATGTATGATCCTATTACCATTTTCTTAATTGTCTTGGGTTTATTTTCGGTAAATCTTTTCCTTCTCTTGTGTTTCCTACCTAGAGAAGTTCCTTTAGCATTTGTTGTAAAGCTGGTTTGGTGGTGCTGAATTCTTTTAACTCTTGCTTGTTTGGAAAGCTTTTGATTTCCCCATCAATATGAATGAGAATCTTGGTGAGTATAGTATTCTTGGTTGTAGGTTCTTCCCTTTCATCACTTTAAATATATCATGCCATTCCCTTCTGGCTTGTAGAGTTTCTGTTGAGAAATCAGCTGATAGCCTGATGGGAGTTCCCATGTATGTTATTTATCAATTTCCCCTTGTTGCTTTTTAAATATATATACATAATATTCATTTCTTTGGCTGCCCCAGGTCTCAGTTGCAGCACTTGAGCTCTTCAGTCTTCAGTGCGGTATCTGGGATCTTTAGTTTCTGTATGCAAACTCTTAGTTGTTGCATGTAGGATCTTCGTTCCCTGACCAGGGGTCTAACCTGGGCCCCCTGCACTGGGAGCGAGGGGTCCTAGCCCCTGAACCACCAGAGAAGTTCCTGTTGCTTTTAATATTTCATCTTTGTCTTTAATTTTTGTCAGTTTGATTACTATGTGCTTCAGTGTGTTCCTCCTTGGATCTTTCCTGCCCGGCACTCTCTGTGCTTCTTAGACTTGGTTGACTATTTCCTTTCTCATCTTAGGGAAGTTTTCCGCTATTATCTTGTCAAATATTTTCTCAGGTCTTTTCTTTCTTTCTTCTCTTTCTGGGACCCCTATAATACAATTGTTGGTGCCTTTAATGCTGTCCCAGAGGTCTCCTAGGCTTTTTTCTTCTCTCTTTTTTTTTTTTCATTCTTTTTTCTATATTCTATTCTCTGGCAGTGATTTCCATATTCTATCCTCCAGGTCATTTATCTGTTCTGTCTCAATTATTCTGCTATTGATTCTTTCTAGTGTATTATTCATTTCTGTTTCTTTAGTCCTTCTAGTTTCTTGCATCTGCTCCATTATTTTCCCAAGGTCCTGGATCATCTTCACTATCATTATTCTTAATTCTTTTTCTGGAAGATTACCTAACTCGACTGAATTTAATTGTTTTTCTGGAGCTTTATCTTGTCCCTTCATCTGGGATGTAACTTTCTGTTTTTTCATCCTGATTAACTTTCTGAAATGTGGTTTTTTTTTTCTAACCAATTGTGGTTCTTCTAGCTTCTTTTGTCTGCTCTCTGATGGAAGAGGCTAAGAGTTTTGTGTAAGCTTCTTTATGAGAGGGACTGAGTCTTGCTCTGGTGGGCAGGGCTGTGCTCAGTAAAGCTTTAATCCAATTATTTGCTAATGGGTGGGGTTACACTCCCTCCCTGTTAGTTGTTTGGCCTAAGAGGACTTAGCCCAGGGGCCTATGGTCTCTATGATAGGGTTAATGGCAACCTCCAAGACAGCTTATATGAAGGGGGGCCTTCCAGGAGTGCTACTGCCAGTGCCCCCATCCCTGTGGTGAGCCCCTGCTGACCCTCGCCTCCACAGGAGACCCTGCAATACTAGCAAGTGGTTTAGTCTCCTGTGGGGTCACTGCTCCTTTCCTCCGGGTCTTGGTGCCCACCGATTTTGTTTGTGCCCTCCAAGACTGGAGTCTGTTTCACCCAGTGCTGTGGAACTCCTATAATCAAATCCCACTGGCCTTCAAGGTCAGATTCTCTAGAGTTTCCCAGTCCCTTTGTCAGATCCCCAGGCTGGGAAGCCTGACATGGGGCTCAGAACCTTCACAACAGTGGGATAATTCTTTGGTATATTGTGCTCCCGTTTGTGGGTCACCCACACGGCAGGTAAGGGATTTGATTTAGTCGTGATTGTGCCCCTCCTACCCTCTCATTGCTGCATCTTCTTTGTCTTTGGAAGCCGGGTGTCTTTTTTTAATGGGTTCCAGCGTCCTCCTGTTGACGGTTGTTCAACAGATAGTTGTGATTTTGGTGCTCTCACAGAAGGTGAGTGCCTATCCTTCTACTCCACCATTTTGAACCGGAAGCCCTCTCATCACAATTTTAAAAGAAGTAAAATTAAATACACATGTACATACATACATAAAAGAAGTGCCCTTGATAAGAGCTGGTGGGGAAAAAAAAGAAAGGAAAGGGGAACAGGTGTGGTAAAATGATATAGACAATGAAACTCTCAGTTAAAAAAAAAAGTTTTCTCATAATGCTACCCTCCAAAGAGGTAGCTTTGTTTGTTTATGGAATGTGATCCAGAGATTCCTTGGGAAGAAGAACATATGAAGGTATATTCTTCTCTTTTTTATATAAAAATAGAATACAATACCCACTGTTCTGAACTGCTCTTTTTATCTTAATATATCTTAGAGGAAATTCCCTGGTGGTCCAGCAGTTAGGACTCCTTGCTTCTACTTCAGGGGGCCCAAGTTCCATCCCTGGTTGAGAAACAAATATCCCGAAAGCCACTCAGCCTGGCAAAAAAAAAAAAAAAAAAACCCAACCCCAAACCAACCAACCAAACAAGAAGTCATCCTGGAGATCATTCTCAAGTGGCACATAAACTCTGTCCTTGATCGTCTTACTGTTTTGTTTTCACTGACTTAAAATCTATGGAACATAAACTGTACTATGTTAACCATTCTTTAATGGGTCTTCGTTGCTGTGAGGGCTTTTCTCTGGTTGCAGTGAGCATGGCTTCTCATTACAGTAGCTTCTCTTACTGCAGCTCCTGGGATTTAGGGCACAGGCTCAACAGATGTGGCACATGGGCTTAGTTTCTCTGAGGCATGTGGGATCTTCCTAGTTCAAGGATCATACCCGTGTCCCCTGCATTGGCAGGCAGATTCTTTACCACTGAGCCGCTGGGGAAGCCCAGTGAACTGTCTTTTTTAATGTCCGTTGCAATTAAGAACATTCAGTGTTGTCCCATTTCCAGATTGCTTTCAAGGTTCCAACTGAAACTCTATACCCATTTAACACCCTTATTCTCCCTCTGCAGCCCCTAGTAACCTCTATTTGACTTTCTTAGCCTATTCTAGGTAGCTCACGTAAGAGGAATCATGCTGGCTTACTTCACTTAGCACAATGTTTTGAGGTTCATTGATGTATCAGAGCTTCACTCCTTTTGAAAACTGAGTAGTTTACGTTGGCATGCTATATAATCAGTTTTGCTTGTCTGTACATCACTGATGGATAGTTGAGTTGTTTCTATCTTTTGGCTACTATGAATAGTGCTTATATGAATAGGGGTGTAGGAGCACATTCTCCTTCCTTTATACAGCTGCATGTCACTCTGCTACAGGGTACCTCAGTTTAATGGTCCCAGTGATGAGCCACTGCCTGCCCTCAGCAGTCTTCTGCTGTCTCAAGCAGCGCTGCAACAAATGGCTTGTGTAAGAGTCATCTTGCTGGTAGGAAGACAGACCTGTACTGGCTTCCACAGTGATGAAGGGAAGAAGAGGAGCAATGTGAGATGTGCCCCCTTTTCCAAACCTCCCTTCCCTAAACACAGCCTCCTCTGCCTCCTGCAGGCTGTGAATGCTGCCAAGTACGGGGTGGCTGGAGTGCTGGTGTACACGGACCCCAAAGACATCAACGACGGGAAGAGCTTGCCAAATGAGACCTTCCCACACTCCTGGCACCTGCCTCCCTCGGGCGTGGAGCGCGGCTCCTACTTCGAGTATTTTGGGGACCCCTTGACTCCTTACCTTCCAGCTACTCCCTCCTCCTTCCGCCTAAACTCTGACAATGCCTCTGGATTTCCCCCAATTCCCATTCAGCCCATTGGCTTCGAGGATGCACAGGTCCTTCTCTGGTGAGCTTGTGCCCTGGGGTCTCCTGCCCACTCTCCGGTGGTAGCCCCCTGACTTCAACCCCCGCGTCCATATTTGCCCTGAAGGGCCTCCCCCTCCTCCCCAGTAACCTTGGAGGAAACTTAGCGCCGGCTGACTGGCAGGGAGGACTGGGCTGTGACTACCATTTGGGGCCAGGCTTCCGGTTGAATGGTACCTTCCCAGAAGACGGGTAAGATGGAGCCCCCTCCTCCTCCAAGGCTCCCATTCTCTTCCCTTGTTATGCTTTCTTTTAAAAAAAAAAAATTTTATGTATTTATTTTTTTATTTTTGCCATGCTGGGTCTTCGTTGCTGCACGTAGGCTTTCTCTCATTGCAGCAATCAGGGACTGCTTTCTAGTTGTGGCGTGCCAGCTTCTCATTGTGGTGGCTTCTCTTATTGCCAAGCACAGGCTTTCGGGCATGTGGGCTTTAGTAGATGTGGGCTCAGTTGTTGTGGCTCACAGACTCAGCTGCTCCATGACAAATGGCATCTTCCTGGACCAGGGATCAAATCGGTATCCCTTGCATTGCAAAGCAGATTCTTGATGACTGGACAACCATGGAAGTCGGTTATGCTTCCCTGACCCTGGGCTTCCTCTCTGCTCACTTCGAGGCCTGGCCCTTCCCTTTCTCCTCTCTCCCAACCCCTCCTTGATTCCAAAACACCTGTCTTGTCCTGGGGAAGCCTGTGAATCAGTTGTGTGCCCCACAAGTCTCTGTGGAGTCCCCCGACCTCACCTTGGACCTCTGTTCTCCAGCCAGCCCCTCTCTGGAGGAGCCCCAACACACCTAGCTCCTTCCCAAATCAGGGCCTCTGGACTTGCTGTTCCGGCTGATGGAACACTCTTCCCCAAGCTCTGCCATTCCTGGCCTGCCCTAACACCCCACCTGCCACCAGGCACCTTGTCAGTGTCTCCCCAAGCTCCTTCACTGCCTGCAGTTGCTCACTTCCTTGGGGTCTGGCTGCTCCAGGAGAGGGAGATCCAATGAGGGTGGGGTCCATGTCTGTCTCAGCCATTGCCCAGAGCTGGTACGATGCTGACATACACTAAGTATCCAATAACCGAGTGAGTACAAAGGAGAATTGGAGTCAGAAGAGCTGGGCTCTAGCCTCGCTGTCTCTCCTGATATTTCCAAGCAGCTGACTTTGCCAGGTTCCTTTCTGACTCTGGGCCTCAGGTTTTCCTGCATTTTGGAGGGGGAGTGGGCGGTGCCAAGACTCCTGTCCCCCTCCAGCCAGGTGAACGTGAGCGTCCACAACCGCCTGGAGCTGCGGAACTCCTCCAATGTCCTGGGGATCATCCGCGGGGCTGTGGAGCCAGGTGAGCGCCTCCTCACGGCTCCCGGCACCCCCAGGACCCCGCCCAACCCTGGGCGCCGCTGACTACGCCCCTCGGCCCCACCTGGCTGCCCCGTCCACCCTTGCTCCTCTGAGGTTTCGGACCCTGCTCCTCCTGCCAGACCGCTACGTGCTATATGGAAACCACCGGGACAGCTGGGTTCACGGGGCCGTGGACCCCAGCACTGGTACTGCCGTCCTCCTGGAGCTCTCCCGCGTCCTGGGGACTCTGCTGAAGAAGGGTGAGCGGGCCGCCCTGCCCCGGTCCAGGGACTCGCTCCCCAAGAGGGCACCTAAACCCAGTCCTTCCTGAATTTGGGGCGCTGACACCCCCTTCATTCTCGCATTCGCCTGTGCCCAAGCCTGAGGGCCCTGGGGGCAGACATGCATGACACTAGCCCTGGCTTCGCTCAAGTAGCCCAGCGCAGTACAGAGAACTCTTGCAATACCTTCTGAGGGTCCTCTGCACGCCTCCAGTGACGCGAGATTAGGTGTGGTCGCAGGCAAGGCCGTGCCCAGGCTCTGCCCTCAGGGAGTCTCAGCTTGGTTGAAGCAGGGGGACAGATAGTTGTTAACTCTACAGACACTTCAGCCATGCCCACTGTGTGCCAGGCCAGCTCTAGGTACTGGACGTCCCCCCAGAGAACCCCAGAATTCTGACTGTAATGACAACTATGAAACTTGCTATTAGGAGAAACATCTACTGGGCTTTCCAGGTGAGAGCCAGAGCTCGGGGAGGTGGCAGGTCCAGGTGGGGGTAGGGATCCAGGTGGGAAAGAGTGGCTGCACCAGGTGGCAGAGCTGTGTATTTCCTGAAAATAGGGACAGTTTCTTTCATAACCACGCTACAATGATCAGAATCAGAAAATCACGTTTCTTTCCAACTGTTCCAATTACTTTCAAAAATTATTTATATTTTGGCTGCTCTGGGTCTTCACTGCCCCTTGAGGGCTTTCTCTGGTTGCAATCTGCAGGCTTCTCTTGTTGTGCAGCGCAGGGCTTAGCTACACTGAGGCATGTGAGATCTTAGTTCCCCGGCCAGGGATCGGACTTGTGTCTCCTGGAAGATGGATTCTTAACCACTGGACCACCAGGGAAGTCCCTCTGATAACATTTAGAGCAAAAGAATGTTCTGGTCCAACAGTCAATCCAGGAGCACAGGTTGCCCGTGTAGTAATCACATGGGTCATCTGTAACAGTTTCTTAGCTGTTCTTCTTTCCTGATCCTATTTAGTTTGTTGACTGTCCCTCAGTTTCGGTTTGTCGGATTAGATTCAGCTGATGCATTTTGGGCAGAAAAAAGTGTGGGAACTTTCCACTGTAAGCATATAATCATTTTGTCCTTTAAAAAATTTGATTCAAAACAAAAAGATGAGAAATGATCACAGGGGACTGAGTTGCAGCCAGAGATGGGAGTACAGCCCAGAGCACACAGCGCCACGGAGGGTGAGGGGCGTCTGGAGGTGAGGGGCAAGCAAGGACTCCGAGGCTCCAGGAGGTGACTGAGGACTGTGGCAAGGGCAGTGAGGACATGAGACGGGATGGGAGCCAGCCTGCAGGAGGCTGAGAGCGATGTGGGGCCTTGGTTAAGCCCCTGGATTCTGGAGCCAGACCCTGAATTTGAACTCTGGCTCTGCTGCCTACCAGATGTGTAACCCTGGGCAAGTCCTTAAACCTCTTTGTGGCTCCATTTCGTCAATGGAGACAGTGAAAGTTTGTCTCTCAAGACCTTCTTGTAAGGACTGGTTCAATATAGATAATGCTCTAAGAACAATGTGAGTGTTTCATCACCAAATGAGGCAATGGCACCCCACTCCAGCACTCCTACCTGGAAAATCCCATGGAAGGAGGAGCCTGGTGGGCCACAGTCCATGGGGTCGCTAAGAGTCCGACATGACTGAGGGACTTCACTTTCACTTTTCACTTTAATGCACTGGAGAAGGAGATGGCAACCCACTCCAGTGTTCTTGCCTGGAGAATCCCAGGGACGGGGGAGCTTCATGGGCTGCCGTCTATGGGTCGCACAGAATCGGACACGACTGAAGCGACTTAGCAGCAGCAGCAGCAGCAGTGGCCAGTTTTGCATAAGATGCCAGGAAGAGAGTTAGGGGATCTCCAATCATCACATCCAGAGAAGAGACGGGCAGGGCATTCTGGCAGATCGGACCACCGGACTGAAGGAGATTGGTGTCGGGAGTGGGGGCCAAAGTTGGGGGTGTCACAGCAGAGGAGAGGCCCTGGTAAAAAGAGGGCGGAGCCTCAGCGAAGCTTTGGCCGGAGAGGTGCCAAGACCTACCTCCAATCGCCAGCTGCCCTGTGGGTTCCAGCCCTCCCTCCCCTCCACATGCCTAACCTTCCCCCTAAGCCACCCCGAGATCTGGGGATCTTGCCCTCTAGCACTTTACCCACCTCCCCAGGCACCTGGCGTCCCCGCAGATCAATCGTGTTTGCGAGCTGGGGGGCAGAGGAGTTTGGGCTCATCGGCTCCACAGAATTCACAGAGGTGAGTGAGCCCCGCAGCTGGGCCCTCGAGGGGATTCCCGGGGCGGGCAGCGCGGGGCTGATGTGGTCGTGTCCACCTGCAGGAGTTCTTCAGCAAGCTGCAGGAGCGCGCTGTGGCCTACATCAACGTGGACATCTCGGTGTTTGGTATGAGGACCGGCGGGGCTGACTCGGGGAGCGGGGACACGACAAGGCAGGGACCGAATAGAGTCTTCCTTGGATCCTCTCACAGCCAATGCCACCCTGAGGGTGCAGGGAACGCCCCCGATCCAAAGCGTCGTCTTCTCGGCTGCCAAACAGGTGGAAAGGGGAGGTGCTGGGAGCGGGGTGGGAGGAAGCTTGTCGGGGGCGGGGCTACACGGGGTAGGCGGAGCTGATACTTCGGAGAGGGGCCGGGGGTGGGACTGAGGCTGCGGGGAGGGCCTTGTAGGACCTGCAGGATTGCGCGAGGGCTGGAGACCCTGGTGGGTGACGCAGAGGACATGCCTGGTTATTGGACCTGGGGAGGAGCCAGCCGCAGACTAGATTCCCCTCCACTCAGATCTCCGCACCGGGCGCCAGCGGTCTCAGCATCTATGACAACTGGATCCGATATTACAACCGTAGCAGCTCCGTGTACGGCCTGGTCCCCAGGTGAGCCCGGGGCCACGATGGGGACCCCTGGCTGGTGAGCTGGCCTGGCGCCCTGCAGCCTGACTGTATTCCTTCCCATAGTGTGGGGACTCTGGGCGCTGGCAGCGACTATGCCCCCTTCATTCACTTCTTGGGCATTTCCTCCATGGACATCGCCTACACCTATGACCGCGTAAGCAGGCACACCTTAGTCCCCAGCCCGGGACTTTGCTCCACTAGCCCCTTCCTCTCTCTCGGGCTGCTCCTGTGCAAACTGAATCCATCACTCAGTACTTGTGCTACCTCGAGCAAGTTCCTTTACCTCTCTTGAGCATGTTCATCCTCATCTGTGTTATTTTATCAAATTTAAGACCCCACTGAGTATAAGATGCACTGTTGTAATATGCATTATTCAGAAGGGAAAAAATACACGGTCAGTTGATTGCAGGGTGATATTGACTGTAAGAAGCATCCTGATTTCAGAGATCTTAAAATGTAAAAAAGTCTCAGAGTAGATTAAAAAACAGTATAAAATGGGTGATTGGAGGGTAAAATGAGATAAGGGCTGCAGAGTGCCAGACTGTTTCCCTGTTTGATGCTCCAAAATACCCTTTCTCCCCTCCATGGACACTCCGTTCCTGAGTGGTGGAGCTGGGATTTGAATTCTCCTGTCTGCAGAGCCTCAGGTTCTTCTTCATGTGAAACGGGAAACTGGCACCTGACCCAGCTCTGCCACTTACTAGTTGTGCGATGTCAGGAAGGTTAATCTCTCTGAGCCCTTTTCCTTCTTTGTAAGGTGGGAACCCTAGAACATGCCTCACAGATGTGGTGACAACTGACTTGAGATAATGGCTCTACATTGAACTCCTCCTTCCACTTCTCATCCCAAGCTTGTCATTCGTGGGTCTTGTTTCCTCAGAGCAAGACCTCAGCCCGGATCTACCCCACCTACCACACAGCCTTTGACACCTTTGATTATGTGAACAAGTTTTTGGACCCTGGTGAGGAAGGGAGCAAGGGGTCTCCTGCGGCGGGAGGAGGCAGGGCTGAAGGCTGAGCCTGGCCTCACTGTCCTCCCCGCCAGGTTTCACCAGCCATCAGGCTGTGGCCCGAACTGCAGGAAGCGTGCTTCTCCGGCTCAGTGACAGCCTCTTCCTGCCTCTGAACGTCAGTGACTACAGCGAGACCCTCCGCAGCTTCCTGCAGGCTGCCGAAAACCTCAGGGTCCTACTGGAGCAGCACAACATCAGCCTCGGTATGGAGACCCTGATGTGGAGGCATGGGGAGCCTTGTGCCCCCAGGGCCAAGATGCTGGCTGTTCCCTTACAGGACCTTTGGTGACTGCGGTGGAGAAGTTTGAGGGGGCAGCCACGTCGTTCAACCAACGCATAGCAACACTGCAAGAGGGCACCCCTGAGTAAGCAAGGGTTGCAAGCAGGTGTCTGGGAGGGCAGCATCCAGGGCAGGATGCAGGCTGGCAGCTGGGTGGCTGTAGGGTGACCAGAGGGTCGTCACCTTCAGTCCCCTGCAGGTGCGGATGATCAATGACCAGCTGATGCTCTTGGAACGGACTTTCCTAAACTCACAAGCCTTCCCAGAAGAGCGCTACTACAAGTGAGCCTGTCCAAAGCTCTTGGGAGGTGTGGTGAGATGAGGCTGGGCAGTGGGTACCCATCCGAGGGAGGAGAATGTCATTTTGCTGGCCTTTAGAGCACAACCCAGTCCCTTGAGATGGCTCGGGAGTCAGGCTCAAAGAGGGGGGAGGCAGATCAGTTAAGGTCACCCTGGGACTAGAGCCTACATCTCCTCCCGCTACCAGCAGAGAGGTGCTTTGGTCCCTAGCTGTATATAGGAGCTGTTGCAGGCCGAAGCTCTTCTCATTCTTGGCCCCTGCATGACCTTGGTCCTCCCCCATTTCCCCCTTCAGCCATGTGCTCTGGGCACCCCGCACCGGCTCTGTGGCCACATTCCCTGGCCTGTCCAATGCCTATTCCCAGGCTGAGAACACAGGCCACGAACCTGCAGCCTGGGCTGAGGTGCAGAGACAGCTCAGCATCGTGGTGGCAGCCCTGGAGGGCGCGGCAGCCACCCTGAGGCCCGTGGCTGATTTCTGACCCTGCCCTCATTCTTTGGCTCCCGCTCTGACTCCATCCTACCCTCTCCCCCTCCAGTTTTCTTAGAGTATGTCCCCATCTCCCTTCATGCTAGGAAGGGGCACGACCACAGGACCCTCTCAAACTTCTGAAGGGTCCCGCAAGTGTGGACACTTGAAAGGAGTGACAAGCCCCAGATGAAAATTTCCCTATTGCTGGATCTTGGTTGGCAGAGGGTGAACAGGAAACATGGATGAGGGGAATGGCAAAACTACCAACTGCTCTTGGTAGCAGATGGGTGAAGATGGTACGCACAATGCCAATCTTAGATGTCAACTCAGAGACCATCAGAACCAGCCCCAGTGATCAGCAGGGAAACTAAGGCCCAGGGTGGACAGGGCATGGTCCAATTTGGGTTCCTCTTCCCCCACGCCACCAGCACGCCTCAACTCCTCCCTCCCCTCCCCAAATAAATCAGGCCAAACTGTTGTTCCTTGTATCGTGCGGGAATCATGAAAAAAGAAACCTGAGTGCTCCAGCCCCAGTCTCGGGGCTCTGGGAGACCACACAGTCCTCTTCATACCTCGGTCATAGGTCTGTCCACAGCCTCATCTTCCTGCTCTGCCATGACCACGTCTTCCAGAGTGCGCCCTCCAAGTTTGTTCCCCACCAGTATCTGGCAGGTCCCGGCAGGTGGCAGCCCCTCCTCAGTGTAACGACCCCTCAGGAACACCACTCTTTCCTGTCCATCTAAGGGTAGTCCATGGGCCTGGCACAGGTCCCGTGCCTCCTTGGGCCCATCCAGGGCCAGCAGGTGGACCATGAAGCCCAGGGGCAAGGTCTGGCCCTTGGAGGTGCTCATTGCACGAGCAAGGCGGGCCAGGGCTCCCCGGCGGGCACGGCCCACGTGGCACTGCACAGCGCAGCTCTGAAGGTAGGGCAGAGTCCGGAGCAGGCGAAAGAGGCGAGCGGCATTGCCTTCCCGGAAGGCGGAGTCAACTGCCAGGGCGGCGCGAAGGGCCTGGCAGGAACGCATAGCTGCAGGCAGCTGCAGAACCTCGTGAAGGGCCTCTACCGAGCCTGGAAGGGTGAGAAGCCCGAATGAGGATGCTGAGTCCGGGAGCAGGCCCACCTTCCGTGCCATCCCCTTTCAGTGATGTCTGACTCTTGGCAACTCCATGGACTGTAGCCCGCCAGGCTCCTCTGTCCATGGGATTCTCCAGGCAAGAAGACTGGAGTGGGCTGCCATGTCCTCCTCCAGGGGATCTTCCCAACCCAGGGATCAGATCCCTGTCTCTTACATCTCTTGCACTGGCAGGCAGGTTCTTTACCACTGGTGCCACCTGGGAAGCCCATCCCCTTAGGTTTCCCCCACCCCTCTCCCACCTTCATGAATCTTCAGCCACCTTCTCTGGCCTTNAGGGGATCTTCCCAACCCAGGGATCAGATCCCTGTCTCTTACATCTCTTGCACTGGCAGGCAGGTTCTTTACCACTGGTGCCACCTGGGAAGCCCATCCCCTTAGGTTTCCCCCACCCCTCTCCCACCTTCATGAATCTTCAGCCACCTTCTCTGGCCTTCCCCCACCCCCAACTCACTCCTCCCCCACCAGCTCCTGCTCTGGCCATGCCCCATCCCAAGCAAAGCCAACCCTCCCTACGCCTTAGCCCCTTCCTGATCCTTATCAGAATTTGTTGCCAGTGATCCTAGAATCCCGTCAAATAGTCTGGGTCCTCATAATAAAGTGAGGCAGTGTTTACAGATGAAGGAAAGAGGCTGTGATCATTTAATGATTTGCCTGACTGTCCTAGAGCTCATATATATTTAAGGTGACCCAATCAAATCCAAGTTTTCTGACTTAAAGCCCAGCCCTTTCTCCACTGCCCTAGCTGCCCCAAGGTTTGGTAGTTGGCTCTGCCACACCTTCTGCTGTCCACCTGGTAAGGCAGTTTCTTTTTCAAATTCTTCTCCCCTTCCAAGGAGAATGACAACACTGGGACCTTGGGTAAACTGAAGCTTCTGACCCATTTGCTGTTCACTCACTAAGTTGTGTCTGACACTCCTCTGTCCTCCACTATCTCCCAGACTTTGCTCAAATTCATGTCCATTGAGTCTGTGATGCTATCTAACCATGTCATCCTCTGCTGCCCACTTCCCCTTCTGCCTTCAGTCTTTCCCAGCATCAGGGTCTTTTCCAGTGAGTTGGCTCTTCACATCAGGTGGCCACAGTATTGGAGCTNATGTCCATTGAGTCTGTGATGCTATCTAACCATGTCATCCTCTGCTGCCCACTTCCCCTTCTGCCTTCAGTCTTTCCCAGCATCAGGGTCTTTTCCAGTGAGTTGGCTCTTCACATCAGGTGGCCACAGTATTGGAGCTTCAGCATCAAGCATCAGTCCTTCCACTGAATATTCAGAGTTGATCTCCTTTAGGACTGACTGACCCATTAGCGGGTTGTTAAGTCAACAGCATTTCATTAAGTAGAATTAATTAAAAAGCATCATCCATCCATAGGAAAAAAATCTAGTCTTGAACCTTCTATCTCAGATATAGTTGTTGGCATATGTGTTCTTGGCTGTTTTGCAATACTGACTGAAATGGAGGTTTAAAAGAAAAAGCTTGAAAATCACTATCTAGGTTCAACTGTCCCATTCCAAGTCTATCCCCTCCACTTTTATACTGAGAAAGCTGAGACCCCGAGAAGGGAAGGGACCCGTCAGAAGGTTCATGCAGGGGCTCAGTGGATCTTGTGCAGTGGCTGAGACACACATTTAGGAGACATTTAGGATGGAGAGGGTTGAAAACTTCTCCTTCCTTTCTCGGCCTCCAC
The DNA here is from genome assembly GCA_006410615.1 of Neotragus moschatus. Taxonomy (NCBI): domain Eukaryota; kingdom Metazoa; phylum Chordata; class Mammalia; order Artiodactyla; family Bovidae; genus Neotragus; species Neotragus moschatus. Next base: position 10,772 of record SJYA01003169.1, on the reverse strand, counting down.
TGTCCCGGCCTCTGCTCTGCCGCGGGGACCCTGACTCACCCAGGTTATACAGCAGAAAGAGGCCCTGGAAGGTGGCCTGGCGGGGGTGGGGACCGGCGCCCAGCGCGTAGCAGCGGCGAAGAGAACCGAAGCTCTCCTGGACCTGGGCTTGCAGCAACATTGGGTCCACTGGCCCGTGCGCCGCGTTGGGTCCGAGCCGCGCCACCACAGCCAGTAGCACGGCCAGAGCCGATTCCAGCACCAACGCCGTCTGGACGTCGCTCGCGCTTTGCAGGGCCAAGTCCAGGCGCACCGCGCGCAACCGGTCCGCCACGAAGCTGGCCACCTCCGCGCAGGACGCGTCGGTGCGCTCGGCCACCTCGCTGGCCAGGTAGCGCACGGTGGCCAGCAGCACGGACGGCGGACGAAGCTGANGTGTCCGACTCTTAGTGACCCCATGGACTGCAGCCTACCAGGCTCATCCATCCATGGGATTTTCCAGGCAAGAGTACTGGAGTGGGGTGCCATTGCCTTGGGGAACATAAAGAATTCCAGAGAAGTACAGTGGTGACATGGGTTCTGAAGCCACATGTCTTACTAACTACAAGAGTTTCCCTAAACTACTTGAGCAACAGTTTCTCATCTCTAGAATGGGCATGTTGATGTAGAATCTGCTGCAGTGGATGTTTCTCTTTTTCCTTTGTGGGTCCGTCTAGCATTCTCCCCTGCCTTTCTGTTAGCACCATAACACCAGATCTTTCGAGGTAGTTCACTAGTATGTGCAGCCCTCCAGCCTCTTAACTCAGAATCCAAAGGTGCCGGCTCCTTTCCTTGCCCCAGGTCCCAAGTGAGGGTCCGGGACTCCCTTCTGAAAGACTTGACTCTTGAGTGAGTGACAGGCACAGTGCCTGGTGAGGGGACAACATTGTTCCTAGAGAATACAGTGCTGGCTGTGGGTTTGGCTGCCCAGCCTTTGGGGCTGTCCAGTCTCCATCGAGATGCCCTGAGTTCCCAGTATCTGTCCAAGAAACATTCTTTCTGCTGAAGACAGTGACCTGTGTCTGGACAGCGCACCCGGGACCCTGATCTGATCCCACCACCACCACGCTGTGAAGCCTAGATGGAGTAGCAGGGGTGGCCGTTCTTCTTACTGGAACTCAGATGAGTGGGTGCTATAACTTCAGAAACACAAAGCAAACTCCCAGACCAGACTCTTGGGAGCAATGGAAACAGGGTAGTTCATCTGGAGGTGTTCGTGAGGAGGCTGGGATGGGCTGTGTCTCCTCTTACAGCATACACAGGGCTCCTCTAAAGACCCCTTTCTTGGTTGGGAAGACCCCCAGAGAAGGGAATGGCTCCCCACTCCAGTATTCTTGCCTCAAGAATCCCATGAACAGAAGAGCCTGGTGGGCTACAGTCCATAGGGTCGCAAAGAGTCAAGACAGGACTGAGCGATTAAGAGACACACACACCTGGTTTTCAGAGTTCTCTTGGCAGGGCCCTGGCTTCAAGTCCCCTTCTCTCCCATCATTCCCTCCCCTCCCTTGCCCAGAAGCTCCCCATTCTCCCATTTCTGCCTTCTTTATCCATCTAAGGCCTTTCCCACCTAGGTCAGCTTAGCCCCTGGCCTTTCTCCTTCCGTTAGGAGTTCCGTCACTGGTAGAAGTGAACAGAAGGGCCTTCTCAGAAGGCAGGGGAGAAGGAAGAGCTGCAAATGCACAGGGGCGGGGGGCCTGCGCCCCACGTCCCCACTGGGTTGGCCTGCCCACGTGATGCAGACCTCCTGCTGCAGCTCATCCTCTACATTCAGAGGACTTGTGATGACCGTAACCTTGTTATTTTTCTTATTCGTCTCTGGACTTCCCTGATGGCTCAGATGGTAAAGAATCTGCCCGAAATGTGGGAGACCAGGTTCGATCCCTGGTCAGGAAGATCTTCTGGAGAAAAGCATGGCAACCCACTCCAGTATTCTTGCCTGGGAAATATTCGTCACTAGCCATGTATAATTCACCTTTGAGCGAAAGCATGTTGCTTACTAAGGGCCCCTAGGAGGCCTTGAACACTGGGTTGACTCACCCAGATCAGTGGGTGTCTGAATTCACCTTGATTGGATCTGCTTGAACTCCTACTGGTTCAAATAAAGATAATTATAGCTGACCTATAGTACATACGACACACAAGGCAACCCACCCATCTGATTCTCCTCCCAACCCCAGGAAGTAGGTGACACTATCTTCAACCCAGGTGGGGACCCCAAGGCCCAGACAGGTCAAGCCACTAGCTCCTCATCAATCAGTGAGTGGCAGAGCCAGGGTTCAGCTCCAGGGACTGGATGTGTCTGCTCCCCACAGGGATGGGAGCCTGGGACATGGTGTCTGTCTTGCACAGAAGACCCGCAGGTGGGTCTCCATGTCTATGGTGATGGACAGTGTATACTCTAAACAAATACTGATTTTCTTACTTTATTTGGCAGCATCAGGTCTTTATTTGCCACATGGGGTCGTCATCAAGGTGCGAGGGCTCAGTAGTTACAGCACCCAGGCTTAGTTGCCTCACAGCATGTTCCCCAAACGGGGATCGAACCCTCGTCCTCTGCACTGGAAGGCAGATTCTTAACCACTGGACCACCAGGGGTGTCCCGACAAGTTTATATTTTAAGGTTGTCCACCCAAAATCCATTTCTCTTCTTCCATCCTACCAGANCACCCAGGCTTAGTTGCCTCACAGCATGTTCCCCAAACGGGGATCGAACCCTCGTCCTCTGCACTGGAAGGCAGATTCTTAACCACTGGACCACCAGGGGTGTCCCGACAAGTTTATATTTTAAGGTTGTCCACCCAAAATCCATTTCTCTTCTTCCATCCTACCAGAGCGCAGATTTGCGGAGGTCTCCACCCTCCAGGGAGGGCTCCTGGGGCAGTGAATCTGTGCTCTTCCTCACCTGTCCCCTAGGAAAACTCACCTTCCCTCATAAATACGTTATGCCAAATTCCATCTGGCACTGGAATTCTGAGCAGAGACACAAAAACAAAACGGTGAGCAGGATGTGTTGGCTCAGTGTGCTGGGTTCAAATCCCAGCCCCTCTACTTCCTAGCTGGGTGGCTTGAGTAAGTCACATGACCTCCTGGATGCTTTGTTCCTACATCAATGGGGACATATATGGTTGGTCTTATAATTCAACGTGATGGTAAGTGAGAAGTGCTTCAAACAGAGCCCTGCAGAAAAGCCCCCACTGGAAGGACTACAAGCGGGGCGCCCTGTCCAAATATCCATTTATCCTGCCACCTGGATGGGGGCCCTGGGGTTCTCCCAGTTCCCATCCTTTCCCACCCTGGCCCTTGCCTCAAAGAGTGCCCGTTAGCCTTCAGGGAAGTTCCCTTCCCAGCCCTGTTCTTGGTTAGCTAACCGGCCTGATATCCACGTCCTCCTACACCAGAGTCATCACTCCTCCGTTTCCCAAGAGCCCTTGCTCTTCAGGCCTCTGTCCTATGAGTCCCTCTGCTTGAACCGTGCTGCCTCACACAGCCATGCAGGTTGCCCACCGCGCGCAGATTCCTGGCTGCAGTGGGAGGCTGGGTGCTGAGACTCAGCCCATGTTCCGTTTGACAGGCTGAGAGCCCTGATGTTGGGGGGCCTTTCTTTTTCACTCATACCTCTGAAGGTAGCAGTTGCTCCAGTAAACTGTCCTTCCCCTTCCTCTGGCCAGAAAACTTCTACTCATCCTTTACTCTCAGCTTTCATGTCACCTCCTCTGGGAAGCCCACGTGAACTCTTCCGCAGGGAATTCCAGTGCCCTGTCCTGCGCTTCTGTAATTCTTTGCCACTCCCCTGACACAGCGACAGTTGATCCTCTGACTGCAATGATGTCTTTTTTGTCCCCCACTGGGCTGTGGGCTCTAGGCAGTCTGCAGGGCGGTAGAATCAACAAATGACTCAGCCAGGAATGGGAGTGGGGAACAATTTATTCTCACAGCTGAGCAAATGGTGAGGCCCACAGCCTCGATAGCAGCAGAGGCAGCCCCCTCCCAGCCACAGCCCTCTCTTCCTGGTCCCGCACCTGTAGCTGGGCCGGGTCAGGAGCCAGGGGGACAGCCAGGGTGACGGGCCTCCTGCCCTGGGAGCCGGCTGGCCACAGAACAGCAGTGGGCAGCAGTAGCAGCAGCAGCGTGTGGAGGGGGCGGGGGCTGTTAGTTGGACTGGCGGACTCCCACCCTTCCAGGGATGGTGCTTGGTGGGGGGGTGGGGGGTGCCTAGACTGTGAGCTGAGTTGGGGGGGCATCAGAAGCAGCTCAGTCGGCCATGAAGATGCGGCTGGAGATGTCATCCAGGAGCCAGTCGATGCCAGGCAGCAGGTTCTCCCCGGTGACGGCGCTGCAGCCCTGGATGCACCAGTGGTGGCTACGGATGGAGTCCAGCTCCAGGGCCTAGGGGGGCGGAAGGTGACGGTGGGCCCAGCGACCATAGGCCCTGCCCACCCTCAGCCCCTTCCCTCCCCTGGCCCCAGGGAAATCCAAGCCCCAATCAAAGGTCTGCTTTGGGAAGCCTCCCCTGGCCCCTGGTGAAGATTGCTGGCCTCCCAGGGCACCCAGGCTCTCTGTCACCACCATGCCAGCACTACCCCTTATAATAAGATCGCAACAAGGGCCCCTGACGTTGTGCTATGGGCCCTACAAATGTCCTCTTACCCATTCGCCCCCATGGCCCGGTAAGCCAGGGATTGTGTTTGCCATTTTACTGAGGAGAAAACCTCAGAGAGGTTAAGCAGCCTGCCTAAAGTCACACAGCTCATCAGTGGCAGAACCTAGATTCTAACCCCACTCTTTCTCACTCTGGTATTCAAGCTTCAGAGTCAGAGTTAAGATGTAACCTGTGGTCACACAGGCCTGTTTAAATCCTGGCTTGTCTGCTTCCTGGCTGTGTGACCTTGGGTGAGTTGCCTAACCTCTCTAAGCCTCCTTCACCATCTGTACAAGATGATAATGGCTCCTACCTTAGGAGGCTGCGGTGAGAACTGAATAAGTTAGTCCATGCAAAGAGCCTAGCACAGAGAAAGCACCCACTGCTCGTTGGTTAGTTATCCCCGGGGATAATCTACTTGCAGGTCTGCCATCCCCCAGGCTGTGGAGTACAGCTCTGTCTTCCATCACTGAATCTCCAGTACCCTGAATAGGTCCTGCCACACAGTAGGGGCTAATAAATGCTTTCTAAATAAATTAACAAAGAATCACATGCCCCTTTTCCTCTGTGAGCTTCTGCCAAGGCCTGGACTCACCTCGCGGATGGCGTTAGAGGACAGTGCTCCGGGCAGGTCTTGCTTGTTGGCAAAGATGAGGAGGGTTGCTCCAGCCAGGCGCTGGGGAAGAGAAACAGAGGGTAAGGGGAGGCGGGGTGGAGGCCCAGAGGGCAGCCCGGCCCCTGCGCTAATCACCCAGAGCAGCTGGGGTCAGAGAACAGTCTGGAAGATTAGAGCAAGGTCCCATGGTGGTTACAAAGACACAACTAGGGTGGGCAGTATGAACACGGCCTTCCTGTCTAGCTATTATGGGCTAGAGAGAGCTGTGGGCTGGGCTGAGACCCTGATTCCAGCACAGTCACACCCAGTGGGCACCTCTCTCCTCCGTACATCAGACTCCTTTTCTATAAATGGGAGGTGGTTATGGACAAGGGGAGGGGGTGATGGACAAAGGG
>SJYA01003168.1:111419-138711 GCA_006410615.1 Neotragus moschatus | reverse complement strand
CTCCCCTCCCCCCCTCCCCACACCACCCCTGCCCCGGGGCTGGATTGAGCCATGCTGCTGGGCTTGGGGGGGAGGCAGATACCTGGTTCCTGACAGGTGAGATGGCGCCAGTGTTCCTCCAGTCACAGGTCGGAGGCTGTGACTCGCCCCACTCTTCAGACTCCACCTTTCTGCTCACACCAAGGGCCTCTCCAGCCACCCGGCTTCCATAAAGCTGGACAAACTCCTCCTCTGGGGACACATGGGACCATGAAGTTCACTGTTGTGATACCTCCCCCCTATCCTGCCTCCCACCCCAGCCATCCACATCCTGACCCATTTGAGTCCCTGTAATGGCCTGAGAGGCAGAAAGATAAAGACCCTGAGGCTTGGAGGGAGGCCACGTTCCTTGCTGGGGTGCACAGCCCTGCATCCGGTGTCTCTGTGAGCTGGGCTACCGCCCAGGCCTCCACAGAGTTCCTGCCCTGATCTCGGATTCAGGGCAAACCCCCAGGCCTATGGCCCTCGGGAGTCCCTCTGGGGAACAGAAGCCAAGTCAGCCTGGTATCTGCTGGGGAAGATCCTGCTCCCCCATCTACCACCCATTGCCAGGAGTCCAGTACCTGTGAGGTCACTGAATTGAGTCACCCCAAACTCGGCCGTGCCCAGGTCCTCCTCCTGCAGCCGCTGAGCCTTGGCCAGGTTTTGGGCGAAGATGTCCAGGCGGCGGGCGTGCTCTAGACCGAAAGGAGGTACTAGGCTGGCTTGCAAGCCCCCAGGGGTAGGAAGCAGCCACCAGTTTGGCTTCCCACCCACACTCTCCCAGGTAAGCACTGGCTCCTTTCCTATGGTCTTTGCAGACCCTGCTACAGACACTTGGACCAAGGAAGTGGCTTCCCAGCCCCCCTAGGGTTGGGGTTTCGTTGAAGGCAGGTAGAGAGTATCTGCCCACCTGGGGAAGAAGCCAAGTGAAAGGTCAGAAAGCTAGTGACAAGGGAAAGGTGGGTGGTCAGAGACCAACTTCCTGTCAGGTCATCTCTATTTCACACCTCTGGCCGCAAGTCTGTGGTTGGAACATGGCAGGGGAGGGTTGGGCCAGTCCCTGGCACAGGAAGTCGGGCAGAAAGGTGCCCATAGACCTCCCCCATGGGAGGAGGAGAGGGCAGGATGAGATCCAGAGGGCAGGACCAGGGCTGGCAACGCATGGGATGGAGAGGGAATCCACAAAATGGGTAACCCTGGGTGCTTGCTGGATGACTAGCAGTCTCCTGCTGCTGCAGTCACAGAAAAGTGGCTCTGGACGTGACCATCCTCTTGGACCAAACTCCCAACAGCTACCACCTCCCTCTAGGTTCGTAGCCAAGGAGGATCCCGTCCCTGCTTGTGCATTTGGGAAACCAGGGAGTACACTCCCAGCCCCGCGTCACTGTCCTCCTGAGTGGCTTTGGCCAAATGCATTCCTCACCCTGAGCCTGAATTCCCTTGTCTGTTAAATGAGAGCAGGGGTTTGGACTGGAGACGCATGTGCCCCGGGATACCTGCTGGATTTGGATAACTCCTGTTGTACTGCATCTGAAACAATCTGAAGACCTCTTTCAGCTCCAGTGGCTGGGGACCTGGGTCCTGGGTGGCGGTGCAGGGTCGGGGGTGGAGGGTGTAAACAGAGCAGTGGGGAGGGGGTGAGGTGAGGAGTCATGGCTGAGACCACACCTCAGCTCCCACCCGAGCTGGGACTGGCCTAGGGGACCAGCCAGTTCACCCGCTTTTCTCCCTGTATGTGCCTGAGCACATGGATCATCCCTTCAGTCTGTCACTCCCTCTGAGAAATAGGAACAAAGCCCTGTTTCTGCCAGGGTGAGCCCCAGGCATGGGGAGAGAGTTGGGGACACTTACCTGGCCCCTGAGGGAGCCCTTGATGCCTTGAGCCAGGCCTGCCACCAGCAGGATCAGGAGGCAGGAGAGATGGACAGTTGGTGCCATGATGCGGCAGACTAGAGTGTCTGGGGCAGGAAACTGCAGACGAAGTTTGGAGGGGCTGAGAGGGTGGAGCTGGAGAAACCACAAAAGGGAAACCAGGTCAGGAGGGGGAGGAGGACCCCCCACACACACATACACAAGAGGGCTTCAGGCTTCTGTCCCGGCTCAGCCCCTGCCTGCAAGTACCCCACCCCACCTGTTGTCTTTATTCATCAGAGGCTCTCTGCCAACCCTGTCCTGGGCAGTCCTAAGGATGAGATGGATCTGGCCTTAAGGGGACAGGAGGAGACAGATGTTAAATGGGCAGTGACCATATAGGGCCATTGGTGCTTGGAGGGGGAAACAGGGCTTTGGGAGCCACAGGCCCTAATGATGGGGGGGGGGTGTGTGAATGGTGATCAGTACCCCCCAGGAAGCATTTTTGCTCACCATACTACAAAGCTCAGTCACCTCAGGCGTCACCTCCATGAAGCTCACCTATCCTGTGGTTTAACCTGCAGCCCCTTGAGCCCCAGGTGTGCCTGTGTCTACTGGGTGTCCGCATCCCAGCCACACCAGATGTGTCTGCCTTGCTTGTATCCTCAGCACCCAGCAAGGGGCCGCATGCAGAGCTGGCTGAGGGGGGATTTGCTGGCTTAGTGATGAGTCCTTTTTAACAAGAAAAGTTCAGGGTCCAGGGGACGGCAAGTGGCAGCTCTGACCTCCTCTGTCCTTCATTCTTGTCGCAGTCTGGGGACGGGGAAGAGGTATGTGAATGGACTTCAGGGGACAGGAAGATAGCAGGATTGGCACCTCAGACAGAGCCAGGCTGGAGGTTGAGGCCTGGGTAGGGGTGTTAACATCTGTCAGTTGTGCCCTGAAGTGGGTCCTTGGGTTCAGGGGCTCTCACATGGACCTTTAGTCTGAGAACCAGCATCCAAGAACAGAGACAGGCAAGAAAAAGAACTGGTTTTCTAGGGTTTCCATGGGGATGGGAGCGAGGGGAAGGGATCCATTCATTCATGTGCTGATTACCTCATTTCTTCATTCACTGGGAATCTTCCCAAAGCCGTGAGGTCCCTTTTTGCTGCACAAAAGGGACGCTTTTGTGATCCCTTTTTTGATCCCCCCAACACACATACCATGAGGTAAGCCAAGGGTCTCCCCTGGGGGAAAAAAGAGAATGATGCTGACTTTGTTAAAACGCAGTAGAGGACTTCCCTGGTGGTTCAGTGGATAAGAATCTGCCTGCCCATGCAGGGAACATGGGTTCAATCCCTGGAATCCAGGAAGATCCCACATGCAGAGGAACAACTAACACTGTGAACCTCAACTACCAAGCCTGTGCTCTAGAGCCTGGGAGCCAACACTGTTGAGCTCGTGTACTGCAACTACTGAAGCCTGTGCCCCTAAAGCCTGTGCTTTGCAACAAGAGTAGCCACTTCAATGAAAAACTTGAACACCACAAAGAAGCCCGGCTCACTGCAACCAGAGAAAGCCTGCACGCAGCACCAAAGACCCAGCACAGCCAGAAATAAATAAATAGATAGAAAAACTGCAGTAGACAGATTATCTACAGAAGGGTACCTGGCTCCATGATTCTAGCTCTCAGTCATGTGTCCCAAGCTGGTTTTAGCCATGTACGACCTATGACTAAGGGCCCCCCGTCACCCCCAGAGCTGGAGGTTTAAAATAGCAGCTTTAGGTTCCTTCCTGCTTGCCCAGTGGATGAGAATCTGCCTGCCAATGCAGGAGATGCAGGTTCAATTCCTGGCCTGGGAAGATCCCACAAGCTGCAGGGCAACTGAGCCACAACTATTGAGCCTACTATGCTCTAGCCTAGGAGTTGCACCTACTGAAGCCTGCATACCCTAGAGCCTGTGCTCTGCAACAAGAGAAGCCACCGCAGTGGGAAGCCCATTCACTGCAACTAGAGAAAGCCCTCCGGCAGCAGTGAAGACCCAGCACAGTCTAAATAAATAAATAAAATAGTTTTATGGAGATCTAATTCACATACCATAAAATTTACCATTTAAAGTGTTTAGATAATTCAGTGATTTTTCATGTATTTGCATAACTGTGCAACCATCACCACTGTCTAATTTCAGAGCATTCTCATCACCCCAAAAGAAATCCCATACCCATCAGAAGTCGTTCTCACATTCTCCTCTCCCCTGGAAATCATTAATCTACTTTGTTTTTCAGATTTGCCTATTCTGGTTGTGTCATAAAAATGGAATACGTGGCCTTTTGTATCTGGCTTCTTTCAGCTGGTGTCATGTTCAAGATTCATCCATGTCGTAGCACATATCAGTACTTCATTCCTTTTTATGGCAGAATAATATTCTATCGTCATTTTTTGTTTCTCCTTTCATCAATAGATGAACATTCCTTTGGTTCTATATTTTCAACACTTATGAATAGTGTTACTACAGATTTGTGTGTGTGTGTGTGGACATACGTTTTCAATCCCCCTGTGTATATACACCTAGGAGTGAAATTACTGGGTCATGTGCTAACATTTTTGAGGACCTGCCAGACTGTTTCCCACAGCACCCGCCCCATCTTACATTCCCACTCATAGTGTGAGGGTTCCAATTTCCCCATGTCCTCTCCAGCACTTGTTACTGTCTTTGGGGTTTTAAAGACTTCTTATTTTTAGCCTCCTCTCCCCCACCGCTGGCGGGTGGTGGTGCTGGGAAGAATTTGGAGGTGGGAGGGTGCTCTGCAGTTCACACTGAATCCTGCAGTCTCATCCTATAGGGCCCACCGGCACGTCCTCTCCTACTCACCGGACAGGGCTGCTATCGGGGGTGACTGTGAGGATAAACAGGGGTGGGGAAGGGAACCGAGGACTCGGTATTTCCCGCACGCCGCCTGCCTCCAGGAGGGAAATCCCTGGACACGCAGCTCTTTCCCGTCTGGCCCCGCCCTGAGACGTGGGCAGGGCAAGACCCCGCCCCTTCCTGGGAGCCAGCTCCGCCCAAACCCCGCCCCTTAGGGCTCTCCAGCTGCTTCGGGAGTAGGCAGAAACCCGGGGACTGGGGGCGGGATGTGTGGGTAGCGGGGGACGCTGGCGGGAGGATGGCCAGGAAGACTAGGGCACCAGACCCAGACCCTGGCGTCCAGCACCCCTGAGTTCCTGCTCGCCTTCTCAGGGGCTTCCATTCATTCTGGGCCAAATGTGAACTGCCGCCCCCGCCCCAAACTGATGTAGTCTCGCGGACTGAGGTCTTGGAGGAGGCCGTTCTGGAGTGAAGGGACCGCCTGGCTGACGACAGCCCTGGGGATGGAGGGGAGAAGGGACCGAGATAGACAGTTCTGGACCCGGGAGCATCTGTTCTTAGGGCAAGGGTCTGGGAACCCTGGACGAAGTTTTGGTATTTCCAGATTGATTGTCCAGGTGTCCAGAATCACATTCCGGAGGGTGCAGAGTGAGAATCCGGAAGTCCCAGGATTATTTGGTGGGGTCCAGGTGCCCAGGGTGACATTCTGGGAGGCGCAGAGTCTGGGGCCCCCGGCATTGAGGTGTGGGTGCCCAAGAATTCCTGGGGCACAGATTAGGTAGGGTCTAGGTGCGCATGATGACATTTTGGGGTGCGCACAGTGAAAGCCTGCGGACTCCTAAGTGAGCCGGGGGCCTGGCATCAGGACCAATGCCCCCAGGATCGAGCGCTGGGGGACCCTGGCCAGGCACCGGGAGGCGGCTCCGTGCGGCGCCGCGGGGGACCGGGTGGGGGCCTGCGGCCGGCCCGGGGCGGAGAAGCGGGGGGTCGGGGTCCCTCCCCCTGGCGCGGGCTCAGGAATCCGCTGAGGGGCGGGCGGAGGCGCCGGGGTGGGCCGCGCCGCGGCGGGCGGGCGGGCGGGCGGGCGGGGGGCGCTTCCTGGGGCCGCGCGTCCAGGGAGCTGCGCCGTCCGCTTGTCCGTCTGCCGCAGGCACTGCCGAAGCCAGCCGAGCCGCCGGAGCCGCGGGCCGCGGGGCCGTCGCGGGCCCAAGTGAGTGGCCGTCCATGGGGGGAGGGCGCGAGCCAGAAGTCTAGGCCGAGTCGGCGTCAGCAAGGAGCCGAGAGGCCCGCGCTCCCCGGCCGGAGCCACAGGGGGACCGGGCGGGGGCGGGGCGGCCCCAGGCGAGTGGGCCCTGAACCCCGGCCTGCGCGAGGAATGGGCCTTCGGCCCAGGGAGGCTCCGGGGCCCCAAGCGCGGTCCCGGACGGGAGGCGGCAGGGGCTGGGGCTCGGAGTCCTGGCACAGGGTTTGGGGGTTGCTGTGGCAGAGGCGCCCTGACCCCTGCCCACCACCTCCCAGCCCCAGGATGCTCCCCTTCGCCTCCTGCCTCCCCGGGTCTCTACTGCTCTGGGCGCTGCTGCTGTTGCTCTTGGGGGCAGCGTCTCCCCAGGATTCCGAGGAGCCCGACAGCTATACGGTGGGGACAGTGGGGCCGCTGGCCTGGGCTGGGTTGGGCAGGGACACCGAGGCCAGGATCCTGGGGTGGCTACTGCTGGGGAAGATTGTGCCCTCCCTTGGTTGGTGGAGCAGCTGGGGCCATTGTCTGGAGCAGGCCAGGAGTGTGGCCCGGCTTGGGCCTTGGTCTTGGCCTGGTCAGTTAGAGGGGACCAGGGGTGACCACTGGCCACCTCTGGTTCCCTTTGTAGGAATGCACAGATGGCTATGAGTGGGACCCTGACAGCCAGCACTGCAGGGGTGAGTATGCTTGGGGGCTGACCTGCCCCAGAGAACCGGAAAGGGGATCACAAAGCCTAGCTCCTAGAGCAGCTGCAGGAGCCCTGTGGCTGTCCCTTACCCTGCTCTGCCTGGCCGTATGTCGCCTGCTCTGGTTCTCAGGGGGCCAGCTTGGCTCGAGGTGGAGAAGCCATCCAGGACCCTCCCCCTCAGAGAAACCCGGGGCACCTTCCCCAACCCACCCCCTAGCGTCCAGAGACCAACAGGGCGCTGACCACAGGACTGATTCCTGGACACCTCTAATCACTCTGCTATCTCGCTCTGCACCATCACGGCCCTGGGCAAGCAGTGCGGGGTGGGCGTGAGGTCAGGAGGCCTGCACATTACTCTTAGGCTGAGTCAGGGCTGAGGCTTCAGGGAGGGATAGAGACCCTCTTGTGGGCAAGAGAATGGGGGTGACCGGGGGAACAGCTGCCCCACTATCAGCCCTGGCAGGCCCCAGGAAGGGGCCTGGGGCAGGCAGCCTTAGCTTGTGAAGTAGAGAGGGAAGGCCCTGCCGGATCACACAGCTTAGAGCAGGCTGAGCTGGACTCCTGCCTCCCGTGCCCTCCACGGTCCACCCTTGGAGACTGGCTGTGCCTAGCAGGCCCCTCTCCGCAGATGTAAATGAATGCCTGACCATTCCTGAGGCCTGCAAGGGGGAAATGAAATGTATCAACCATTACGGGGGCTACCTGTGCCTGCCCCGCTCGGCTGCTGTCATCAATGACCTGCATGGAGAGGGACCCCCACCACCTGTGCCCCCTGCTGAACATCCCCACCCCTGCCTCCCAGGCTATGAGACCGATGAGCAAGAGCGCTGTGTGGGTGAGTAGGCTGCCAATCTTTCTAACAGGTGTCTAGAATTGCCTTTGATAAAAACTCATACCTCATGTTCCTCCCTTGCTCAAAAGCCTCCTCAGGGCACTGGAATAATATCCAGACCCTTGCCCAGGTCCTTATCTGCCACAGGTGGTCCCAGTTCCTGTGCCTGTCCCTCTGTCCAGCCCCCCACCCCCCGCCCTCGTGGAACCAACACCTCGACTGCTGCAGATGGCGTGCAAGAGCTCTGCCCCTTGGCCTCTGCTCTGGCCCTTCTGGGTCTGGACCCCACCCCTGGGAGGCATGGACCTTGGGGAAAGGCTCTGGAATCAGTGCCCCTGGGAGTATGGGCAGGGCTTTGTCCCATGTATCCCTGACTTGGGGTCTCCCAGCTTAGGGGTGCCTTTCTCTTTAGCTCCAGGCTAGTAAACTCTTACTTGTGCTGTTGGGCAATGGGTCCACATGTTCCTGTTTTTGGGGTGTCAGTCACCCACACACTCAGTTGAATGGTACCCGACCTGTGCCCTCCCACATGGAGGAGTCTTGTCATGTTGAGTGGTGCACAGGCTCCCAGGCAGGGGCTGAGCGGTGTGTCTTGCAGACGTGGACGAGTGTGCCCAGGCCCTGCACGACTGCCGCCCCAGCCAGGAGTGCCATAACCTGCCTGGCTCCTACCAGTGTACTTGTCCTGACGGCTATCGCAAGATCGGGCCCGAGTGTGTGGGTGAGTCTGGGCCTGTTGCCTGGCTCTCACCCCAGCACCTGAACCCCATTCCAACCCACCCCCAGGTTTCACTCCCGCTCCCTGCCACCTCCACCTGAGCCACCAGACACAGAGCTGTATGCATGTAGTGTGTGAGTCCTGCCTGATCTGGCCCGGCCCAGCCCCCCAGACTCAGGCAAGACGGTGGGTGATGAGGCAGGGTCCCAGCTGGCTTGGGTGGCACCTGACTTCTGCCCTCCCCTGTCCTTCCCTTGCCTGCATCCCAGATATAGACGAGTGTCGGTACCGCTACTGCCAGCACCGCTGCGTGAACCTGCCTGGCTCCTTTCGCTGCCAGTGTGAGCCAGGCTTCCAGCTGGGGCCCAACAACCGCTCCTGTGTGGGTGAGGCTGGTCTGGGCCAGGCTCGAGGTCCTGGGCAGAGGGCTGTGAGGCAGGGGAACTCCTTTCCTGATCAGCCCAGGTGCACTGGGGGCTCTGGGCTGCTCCTTGGTTTTCACCCCTCCCCCATTTTCCTGGCACCCCCAGATGTGAACGAATGTGACATGGGGGCTCCGTGTGAGCAGCGCTGCTTCAATTCCTATGGGACCTTCCTATGTCGCTGCCACCAGGGCTATGAGCTGCACCGGGATGGCTTCTCCTGCAGTGGTGAGCGCTCCACCCCCAACACTGGTTCACCGCTGGTCTCCACTGGTCTCTGCTGGTTCCCCAGGCCCTGTGTCATGCCTAGCCTCTTGCTACACACCCCTCCATTTGATGCCTCTAATGTCCCATCCACCCAACACCCATGTGCCTCCTCTGTACTCTACCCCAGCAGAGGGCAAGGCACCTGCAGAGCTGCCCAGCAGAACTTGCAGCCTGCTGGGGAAGGCACGGAGGGGAGCAGTTAGGTCCCCACTGAAGCTCGGTAGAGACTGAGCAAAGATGGAGGTGCACCCCCTCCATGGGAGTCAGGCTATGTGTGCAAATCCTGGACCAGGGCAAGTCACTCTTCTGAGTCCATTTCTTCTTCTGTAGAATGGGTTGTCTTGAGAATTAAATGAGAAAACAACAGTCAAGATCTTATACTGTCCCAAGCAGCAACGTTTTACAAAGTGAATTAGCATTTATTGAGAACCTGCCCTGTGCAGTCTGCCAACAATCCTGTGAGATTGTTCTTCTTGTTCAGTCATTAAGTCGTGTCTGACTCTTTGCAATTCCATGCCAGGCTTCCCTATCCTTCACTGTCTCCTGGAGCTTGCTCAAACTCATGTCTGTTGAGCTGGTGATGCCATCCAACCATCTCATCCTCTGTCACCCCCTTCTCTCCTGCCTTCAATCTTTCCCAGCATCAGGGTCTTTTCCAGAGTCAGTTCTTCACATCAGGTGGCCGAAGTATTTGTCTCACATCCTATGAAATATGAGTTTTTCCTTCTCTGCAAATTGACATTAATGCCTCCCTCAAGTTTTTTGTGGGGATAATTACAAAGAATAAGATAAAATACTTCAACGGAGAGGTTGAGTGACTTGCCCAGGGTCACATAGCTGGGGTGAGGTGCGGCCAGGGCTCTGTCAACTAGCCAAGTACCCTGTTTCTGTTAAGCTTTGTGCTTTGCTGCCAAGTTAAGGCCCCACTGGTGCCTGGCTCGGTGCCGGGCAGCATAAAGGACACAGAGGAGAAAACCTGGCTCCTGCCTGCACTATTCACAGTTGGCAGGAGGTGACTGTGCTTGGGCGGATCATAGGTTGCAGGAATCAGGCAAAGTGTTGAAACCCAGCATAGTCTGGGGTGCGTCACGGGCTCATCTGGCCTGATCCACTTATTTACTAAAAGGAAACAGAGGTTCCTCAAACTTGGTCAGTAGGATTTTTTTTTTTTTTTTTTTTTGGTCAGTAGGATTTAAAGCCAAACCTCTAGGTTCCCGGTCCTCTCATTTCGTATCATCTTAGTCTCGGGACAGAGACAGGTCTGTGAGTGGGGCAGTCTTTTTCTTTTTCTTTTGGCAGCAGAGTCTGTGCTGTGTGGGCTCAGTAGTTGAGCCCCGCAGGCTTACTTGCTCCGTGGCATGTGGGTTCTTAGTTCCCCAATCAGGAATCGAACCCATGTTCCCTGCACTGAAAAACGCATTTTTAAAATTTATTTTTGGTTCTGCTGGGTCTTCATTGCTGTGCCAGGGCTTTCTCTAGTTCTGGTGTGTGGGCTTCTTGTTGCAATGGCTTCTCTTGTTGCAGAGCACAGGTTCTAGGGTGCAAGGGCACACATTGTGGCACGTGGGCTCAGTTGCCCCAGGGCATGTGGGATCTTAGTTCCTGGACCAGGGATCGAACTTGTGTCCCCTGCATTGGCAGGCTGATTCTTAACGACCAGACCACCAGGGAAGTCCCCTGGGCAGTCCTTTCTTGAACCCTCTGTCCCCTGCTGAGCTGCAGGGTTTTTCTCTTCTGCTTCTTCTTGTACTGAGCCTAACCTGGGGCCAGGCTCTCTGGGTAAGTCCATGTGGGGCGGAGCTAGGAGGCCGCCCCGGCCCTGTCCTCAGCCCCACCCTCCCCCAGATATCGATGAGTGCAGCTACTCCAGTTACCTCTGCCAGTACCGCTGTGTCAACGAACCAGGCCGCTTCTCCTGCCACTGTCCACAGGGCTATCAGCTGCTGGCCACGCGCCTGTGCCAAGGTACTGGTTGCCCAGGTAGAATGGGCAGGGGGGTGTGAGGAGCTGGTGGCCTGGTATCTGGGTTCCAGCCCTTCTCCCCCGACACAGACATTGACGAGTGTGAGTCGGGTGCGCACCAGTGCTCTGAGGCCCAGACATGTGTCAACTTCCACGGGGGCTACCGCTGTGTGGACACCAACCGCTGTGTGGAGCCTTACGTCCAGGTGTCTGACAAGTGAGTCAATGCCACGCCAGGCCACGGGAGAAACTACAAGTCCCAGAGAGCTCTGTGGCTGCCTGGCACCTATTTGGACTGGCAAGTCCTGAAAGCTGATGGGAGTTGTAGTCCTTCGTGACTAAACCACACACGCTGTTCTAGCAGGAGTGGGTAGATCCTTGACTTTGGGGGGTGGGCCAAATTCGGGGGATGGGCTAGAACCTCATTCGTGTCCCCGTCTCGGGGTCTCCAGTCGCTGTCTCTGTCCGGCCTCCAACCCCTTGTGCCGGGAGCAGCCCTCATCCATCGTGCACCGCTATATGAGCATCACCTCGGAGCGGAGCGTCCCAGCAGACGTGTTCCAAATCCAAGCAACCTCCGTCTACCCCGGTGCCTACAATGCCTTTCAGATCCGTGCTGGAAACTCACAGGGAGACTTCTACATTAGGGTAAGGCTCTCCCTAACCCCACCCTTCAAGTGACTTGCATAATCTCCAACTTGAGTTCCAGGAAATCTTAAGTGGAAGACTCAACTATGCCAGCATACCCTGCCTCTCCTCTGAAAGTACCCCCTAACCCCAGGGGTCAGTTTCTGTAGAAAGGTAGGAGTGTTATAAATTGGTAAACTACAGATAGTTAAATGCAATCCTAGCAAGGCACTCAGATGCTGGGGTTTGAGTCCCTGCACTGGTCTGCGTATCGGGCTTGGATTGCTTCACCCTTAGGATAAGCGACTGGCTTGAAAGGCTGGAGGTAACAGATGCAGCAGAGAGTGGGAAGGCAGGCAGGCAAGTGGAGCTGGGTCTTGGGAGAGAGGCAGCAGGGGCTAGTACAGGGCCTGGGGCCTGTGACTCCAGCTCTAGGCTAGTGGAGCTGAGGAGGGAGCAGTCCAGATGTGACTCACAGTGAGGGCCATAATGCTTTGTCTGGTCTCGTTCTGGGAATTGAGTGTTTTGAAGGTGAGTCTACCTGCCCCAGATCACCAAAGGCCCTACTGTTCCCCAAGAATCTTACCCCAGACCTTGAATCATCAGCTGACCATGACTGACAAAAGAACTAGCTGCAAAGGGCGGGCAGAGCACCAGGAGAGTATTTCTTTGGGGCAGAGTGGGTGCAGATGTCAAAGGGGTCAGGGAGCTGGGTGACGGTCTGGGGTTGTGGGCTGGCCAGGGCACTCTGCAGCCAACTGGTTGTGGGTGCCAGATGCAGGGCAGCGAGGTGATGCAGGGGTAGGGTTCTGGTGCGTACGCTGATGCAATCCACGTGTCCCCCCCACCCACTGTACCCCGCAGCAAATCAACAATGTCAGCGCCATGCTGGTCCTCGCGCGGCCTGTGACGGGCCCCCGGGAGTACGTGCTGGACCTGGAGATGGTCACCATGAACTCCCTCATGAGCTACCGGGCCAGCTCTGTACTGAGACTCACCGTCTTCGTGGGGGCCTACACCTTCTAAGGGGTGGGTGGGGGGCCCTCAGGGAAGGGGAGGTTCTCTGTAGCTGAGGAGCCTGGGGCTCAGGGATGACTGTGTTCTGCTAAAAGGGAAGATGCTCTTGTGAAGGGAGTAGAGAGAGAAAGGCAATAAAGGGAGAAAGAAGGAGTTCTGGTGGCTGAGGTGGGGGGGCCATGCTACAGTGAACCCCAGAGCGGGGAAAGGCCAGGCTCATGGGAGGCGGGCCACGTCCACCTAAAGGCGGGGCGTGTTTCTGCCCAGGCTGAAGGGCCCCATTGACAGGAGCTGGGAGCTGCACCCCCAAGGCTGGGACTGGCCTACATACCATGGGCACCAGAATCACCCAAGCAGTGAGGAGGTAACAAGGCTGCAGATGCCAGGCCCCAGCCCAGAAACTTGGACTTGGCTGGTCTGCAGCGGGCCTGAAGAATCCTGCTCTAGACAGTGCCAGGAGGCCCTGGGTTTCAATCCCACCTTGGCCTCAAACTATCAGTTTGGAGAAGTCCTAGCAGCTCTCTGAGTCTCAGTGTTCCAATCCGTAAAATGAGGCCACTGGATTGTTAGCGCTTTATAAACTTTTCTTTTCCAAGCTACAGAACTTCTCATCAAAGGAAATTTTATTTGATCAGAGAACTCTGATGACATGAACTATATTCAACGTTGCAGTGCCTCCCTGACTCTGTCTCCCTAGTGGTGCTCTGAAAGGAAACCCCAAGGGTCCCAAAGAGCTCAGTTTTAAAAACTGGACATGACAGTCTCCCCAGTTCCTGGATATCTTTGAAGACCCCTGGGGCCTGGTATCTCCTTCTAACACGTAGAAATGCAAACACTTAAGATTTTTACTGTAGCCCAAAGCTTCTGGTTAAAAGACTGGGTAGTCTGGGAAGATGGGGGTCTGTCTTGTGGCATACAGAGCTCAGGTCAGGGGGCCACAGCTGCAGTAGAGCTGTGACAAGGTCCTGCTCAGAACGGGCCCCAGATTCCTGTGCAGAGAGAGAGGCAGGCAGGAGTCAGGCCCGGGTGAGGGCAGCCGCAGCCCCCTGCCCCCACAGGCTCGGCCTCCTGCCCTCACCTCTGCAGCGGCCCACACTTGATGGTGCTCAGCAGCATTTCCTGTTCCTTTGAGGTGGCACAGGCATCATAGGCGGCCAGTAAGCTGAGGGCGGGATGGGGAGTTTGATTTTCTAAGTCTTGACAATAGCTGACTGCTAGCCCACCCTGAGTGGCTCAGGCCAGAATCACAGGAGACAGGCTAGAAGGGGTCAGCCTGCATGGGAGGAGGCAGGACCACCGCCGCCCTTCCGAACCCAGCATTCAAGGCCCTGCTCCATCTTGCTCACCCTCCTTTCGTGCTCCTGCAAAAGTTTTCCCAGAACAGCTGTTCTTGGCCCAGTCTTCACGGTCCACCCACTCCTCCAGGAAGCCTTCTCTGCTACATACCAGGTTTCTCCCCCTCCCCAATGCCGGAGATTCTGTCTGGTCTTGGGTGGCTCTGTCTTCCTCACCACCTGACCTCCATGAACTCTTCAGGTGTCAGCAGGGTCAGTCCAGCCCTCATAGCACCCAACCACCCACAAGACACTGGTTGAGCTGATCCCCATGCTGAGAAGGGGGATGCGGGGGACAGCAGAGGACAGGGATTCAGTGAGCGCCTACCTGGCAGGGCTGCTATATCGGGCCACCAGGGCTGCCGCCTTCTCCCCGCTCACCCCGCGCACCTGCATGAGCTGCCTGGCAAACACGTCCCGCACAGACTGGGCCTGCAGTGGGGGCAGTGCTGCATCAGGGGTTGGGGAGGGCTGGAGCCTGAGCGGAGGAGGGGCTGGGCAGAGGCGGTACCTTGTTCTTCATGGCTCCCGTGTTGAAGTCGCTGAAGGTGAGGAGTGAGCAGAGGGGGTTTGGGGAGGGCCTGGCCTTTGATTCAGGGTCCCCAGAGGTGCCCCAGGGGCGGCTGCGGAGGGTGTGACCCTGAGGGAAGAGGGGACTGAGGCCCGGCCAGAGCTCTAGGGGACACCACCAGCCAGGCCTTGCCCCATCCCAGGCCTCAGGGGGCCAGCCTGAGACCAGGGAGTTCAGTGTTCTCGCCTTCCTTGCGGGAGCACAGCACCTAGGTGAGGGGCCGGTGGCAAACAGACGGCGCCTGGTGGTCTGCTCACCTGGTAGAGCCTCTGCAGGCCCCGCGTCAACAGGGCCAGGTAGGCAGCCGACTCCTTAATGTCCGCTGTGCGCTTCACAAAGAAGCCGTCGATGACCTGGGGAAGGGGAGCCAAGGGAGGAGGCGGCTCCTAAGCGGAGCCACCAACTGCAGGCCCCCTGCCGGCCCGGCCCTCCCTCCCGGCTCACCTGGGTGTTGGTGACAGCCTGCAGCAGTGTGCTCTCAGGGAGACTGAGACTGCACGCCAAACCGTGCTCCTCTACCAGGTACACTCGGCGCCCCAGGCCACAGCGCTTCAGCCGGAACTGAGCAGGCAGACAGGGGTCGGGCAGGTCAGGCCTGGATGCTCATGCTAGGTGTCCATCTCGCCACCCTCAAAAGCATCACGAGACCCTGGTCCCACCAGTTCGCCAGACACTTCATCCTCCCGAGCTTCTCCACCTGCCTCACAGGGGCCTCCACACTCTGGCTCATGCTGCTGCCCTCCCATGGAAAGCCCCACCACCATCTGAGTGATGCCCATCCCTCTCAAGCCTCCCTTGGCCTACGTGTGGCCTCACCGTGGGGTCAGCCCAGCAGCCAGCACGGAGACACAGCCCCTGTGGCCCCACCCTGGAGAGGAGAGCCTTGTCAACTCTGGACTGCAGGAGTTGGACCCCCTAGGGGTCCTTAACATGCTCCTCAGCTCCGCCCAGGGACCCTGCACACCTCCTGTGTGCCCAGAAGGGCCCAGGGGAGTTTGAGTTCAGGCCACCCTGGACCAGCTAGAGAGGGGATGTGGCTGGAGTTGCGGGCGCTCTTCTTGGAGACCACCGGAAGGGCCCCGGGGCGGGCGGGGGCAGCGAGCCCCGTGGCGGACCTTCTGCTCTCGGAAGCGGCCATCAATGATGCTGCTGCACAGGTCATCCAGCCGCTTGCGCTCCACGACGTGGTCCAGGACTAGCTCTGCAGGTCGCGCTGCCCAGAGGCCAAGAAGGATCCCCTTAGCTCACAGCCCCTCACCCACCATGCCCTGCCTCTGGCCGCCACGTGCCTGTCCACACCCCTTACCTGGGTCTCTGGGACTGGTCTCTTGGGCCACCCACACAAAGTCCCCGACGTGCAACTTGCGTACTGTGTGTGTCACGTGCAGCCGCTGCAGCTCTCGGAGCAGCTCTGGCCTGTGGCCCATCCTGGAGTCGCACGTGGGAGGCCCAAGTCAGCGTCGGCCATCATGCCCCAACCCTCTCCCTCACTAGGCCCACCTCGCTCACCCCTTGGTCTCGCCAACATCCACACACAACAGCACCCTGTACTCTCCAGGCCCCAGCTCCAGCGGGGGCTGTTGGACGCTCCCTTCACTGGCACCACTACCAGGGAGAAGAGGCGGGTGTTGGCCCGAGCCAGGCGGGGGCTGCTGTTCCCCTAACCCACGGGAAGCGGGGCAGCCACAGCTCAGTTGGAGCCACTGAAGGGAGGGTGGGGTCTCAGCCTCATTTCGGGGACCCCTTTTGCTCCCCTCTTCTCCCTCTCACTCCCTCCTCCTCACAGCTCAGCGGAAGCCGCTTCTGGCACTTCAGGCTCTTCAGGCTCCTCCCCAGGGGGCTCTTCCGGCCCGCTGCCCACATTCAGCAAGCTCAGGCCCTCTGAGTCAGCCAGCCTCTGGGCCAGCTCCAAACCCTGCGGGGTCAGGGAGTACCTGGCGAGGGGAGAAGAACACAGATCTCCCTTTTTCACTCATGCCTGGCTGGCTCTCCTGCTGGCCCCCCCAGCTACGCTGGCCTCACCCGCCTTGGCGACCTTTTACAAACAAGCCCCTGGGCTCCCCAACCTCCCTCCTTCCGGCCAAGTTCTCGCCCCCAGATCAGCTTCCCCTGGACCTGCCCAGGGCTGTTCCTCAGACTGACAACAAGCACATCTCTGCCTGCACGGCCACTCTCAGCATGGCATGCCTGCTCTCCCGCCTTGCCTCCCGCACCCCAGGAGTTCACCCCACCTAGCTGGCTGGTGTGTCCTGAGGACCAGGTTCCTGTGGAGGAGGGAACGGAGGGCTGGCCAGGGGCGAGCACTTCCAGAGGCCACCTGTTCATAGGGGAGGAAATAGAGAGCTCCCAGGTCTACCACATGCCCACTCCCCGTGCCACATGCCACTGCTTTCTCCCAAGGGCAGCCTCTGGAGGGCTCAGGGGCAGATCCAGAGCCACTTGGCTCCGTTCTCCCCCGTGCTTACCCTGGGCACCTTTGGGGCACACCTCTGCAACAGCGCCTCCTTGGTGAGGAAGCCCTGGCCGCTAGGATTCTGTAACCAAGACAGAAACGTAACCAACGTAGTGCCTGAGCAGCAGGCCCACCGCCTCAGTCCCCCGACTCCCAGCTTGATAGGCGCTCACCAGGTGCTCCCTGTACAGCTGCAGCAGGACTGCACGTGCTCCCGAGTGCCGAGTTGGCCAATAGCTGCCAGGGCCTCCTGCTTTGAGCTGGGTTGGGACCTGAAAGGTACAGGGGAGCAGGGTTGAACCGAAAACCAGCTATTGTAGACAGATTCGCCGGTAGAGCTGAGGTTCAGGTCCTATCTCAGCAGGTTAAATAACCCTGGGTAAGTCACTCAGCGGGGCTTCCCTGGCGGCCCAGATAGTAAAAGAATCCGCCTGCAATGTGGGAGACCTGGCTCTGATCCCTGGGTTGGGAAGATCCCCTGGAGGGCGGCACAGCAACCCACTCCAGTATTCCTGCCTGGAGAATCCCATGGACAGAGGAGCCTGGCAGGCTGCAGTCCACGGGGTCACAAAGAGTCGGACATGACTGAAAGACTAAGCGTAACACGAGTCACTCAGCTCTCTAGCTTTTGCAACTAGTTTGTAACTGTCTAGTTTGTCACACAAGCCACGTGACAGGATGATCTCCCGCAAACTTGAGATGAGACGGTGGACAGTCTCAGGGGATGGGGTTGGGGTGGGGGTGTAATCTACCTGGCCCAGCCTCAGATCCAGCACAGGACAGAGGAGATAAGGCAAGAAGACTCAACAGTAAATTCTACAACTTACTGGGCTTAGCCCCCTGAATGGCTTGATCATGGAACTCTCTCAACTGACTGTAACATAAGTCAGACTTCCCTGGTGGCTCAGACGGTAAAGCATCTGTCTATAATGCGGGAGACCCAGGTTTGATCCCTGGGTTGGGAAGATCCCCTGGAGAACGAAATGGCAACCCACTCCAGGACTATTGCCTGGAAAATCCCATGGACAGAGCAGCCTCGTAGGCTACAGTCCATGGGTCGCAAAGAGCCGGACACGACTGAGCGACTTCACTATCCACACCTACAGGTGAGAAAACTAAACTGCCCAGAGCCAGGTGGGATGAGGACCCAGCACAGCTAAGTCCCCCAAGCCAGAAAAATCTTACTCCTGGTGCTCCTGCTTTCCTCTCT
This sequence comes from Neotragus moschatus, assembly GCA_006410615.1. NCBI lineage: Eukaryota > Metazoa > Chordata > Mammalia > Artiodactyla > Bovidae > Neotragus > Neotragus moschatus. The sequence continues at coordinate 120,653 of SJYA01003168.1, read as the reverse complement.
AACTCCCCCTCCTCCTTCCTCACTGGCATGGAAGAGTCCTGGACTTCAGCAGGTGGCCTTTCCCGGGCGGGGCTCTTGGTTCCGGATGGTGAACATGGGGCATGGTCACCTGTGGGAGGAAAAGAGAGTCAACTCCGGACCCTGAAATCCAGCAGGCAAGATGCTGCCAGCTCAAGTGGTTCGTGAGAGCAGTCGGGCTCTGAAAGAGCCACTAGCCCCAGGTCAAAGAACTTGAACTGGAGNTGCTGAACACCATGTAGATTTTGGACTTGCCAGTCTCCATAATGGCATGAGCCAATTACTTGTCATAAATCTTTCTGTTGGCTCTGTTTCTCTGGAGAATCCTGACTAGCGTAGGGGGTTGACAAAGGGCAAGTGATGTATGTAGGCTTTGCTCCTCCACAGAACAGTGGTAGGCAGCACACCATTTATTGCAACTCCTACAGGGTCTGGGAAAGGAATGTGTAGGTAGAACTCCATAAATAAAATTTGTTTTCAGGTATTAAAAAAATTCTTACTCTATTTCCTTGTCTTATTTTTACTGCATTACAAGTTTACCAGATCTTTGCTAAAATTAAAGACAGAGCCAGTCATTTGATGCTTTGTAACTAAAAATTAAAAAAAAAATAGGAAAAGACAATTTGGAATGAAAAGTGGTATCCTTGATTGCCTCTTGGAACAGAAAAAGAACATTAGTGGAAATAACTAATGAACTCAGAATGAAGTTTGGAGTTTAGTTAATGATTAGTTTCTCTCTTCGTTTTAACAAGTGAATTATGGTCATGTGAGGTTTTCCCAGTAGGGGGAAGTTGTGTGGGAACTCTCTGTACCATCTTTGTAACTCTTCTGAAAATATAAAATCACTCCAGAAGTAAATGTTTATTTAAGAAAAATAGAAGACAACCCCCTTCATGGACCACAGCCTTGTCATAGCTAAAGGGCTTGCATAACTCAATGAAGCTAAGAGCCAGGCCTTGCAGGGCCACCCAAGATGGACAAGTCTTAGAGGAAAGCTCTGACAAAACATGGTCCACTGGAGGAGGAAATGGCCACCCCTTCTAGTATTTTTCCTTGAAAAATCCTAGATTTGAAAAGGCAAAAAGATTTAACGCTGGAAGATGCGCGCCACCCCCTAGCCCCACCCCAGGTCACAAGGTGTCCAATATGCTACTGGGGAAGAGCAGAGGGCAATTGCTCATAGCTCCGTAAAGAATGAAGTGAATGCGCCAAAGTGAAAACAGCGCTCCGTTGTGGATGTGTTTGGTGGTGAAAGAAAAGTCCGATGCTGTAAAGAACAATATTGCGTAGGAACCTGGAATGTTAAGTCTGTGAATCAAGGTAAATTGGATGTGGTCAAGCGGGAGATGGCAAGTATGAATATTGATATCTTAGGAATCAGTGAACTAAAATGGAAATAGGTGAATTTAATTCAGATGACATCTGAATTAATATCTACTACTGTGGGCAAGAATCCCTTAGAAGAAATGGAGTAACTCTGAGAGTCAACAAAAGAGTCTGAAATGCAGTACTTGAGTGCAGTCTCTAAAATGACAGAATGATTTTGGTTTGTTTCCAAGGCAAATCATTCAGCATCTTACTAATCCAGGTTTTTACCCCAACCACTAATGCTGAAGAAGCTGAAGTTGAATGGTTCTATGAAGGCCTATAAGACCTTCTAGAACTAACACACACACACACACACACACACACACACACACACACGCAAATGTCATTTTCATCATAGGGGATTGGAATACAAAAATAGGAAGTCAAGAGATACCTGGAGTGATAGGCGAGTTTGGCCTTGGAGTAAAAAAAATGAAGCAAGGCAAAAGCTTACAGTTTTGTCAAGAGAACACACTGGCTACGGTTTTTCTAGTAGTCATGCACCAGTATGAGAGCTGGGCCATAAAAAAGGCTGAGTGCTGAAGAATTGATGCTTTCGAATTGTGGTCCTAGAGAAGACTCTTGAGAGTCTCTTGGACTGCAAGGAGATTGAACCAGTCAATCCTAAAGGAAATATTCAACCCTGAATATTCATTGAAAGGACTGATGCTGAAGCTCCCATACTTTGGCCACCTGATGAGAAGAGCCGATTCATTGGTAAAGACCCTGATTCTGGGAAAGATTGAAGGCAAAACAAGAAAAGGGTGGCAGAGGATGAGACGGTTAGATAGCATCACTGACTCAGTNCAGTCAATCCTAAAGGAAATATTCAACCCTGAATATTCATTGAAAGGACTGATGCTGAAGCTCCCATACTTTGGCCACCTGATGAGAAGAGCCGATTCATTGGTAAAGACCCTGATTCTGGGAAAGATTGAAGGCAAAACAAGAAAAGGGTGGCAGAGGATGGGACGGTTAGATAGCATCACTGACTCAGTGGATATGAAACTGAGCAAACTTTGAGAGATAGTGAAGGACAGGGAAGTCTGGTGTGCTAACAGTCCATGAGGACGCAGAGTGGAACGTGATTTAGCAGCTCAACAGCAACAACGAAGGAGGCAAACGGGATTCCATGGAAGATGGTGGTCAAAGCTTATCAGGGGTGACGTTATTGCAGGTGATATTGTTATCTTTCAACTTCTGAGAAAGTATTAGCATTAGATTGCTAAATTACTTAGTTCGTGTATCTTGGCCAGTTAACAGGAAAGAAATGTGATTGTATATTAAAACAATATGGAATCATCTTGTTTTAGAAATTAACCACAAAGAGCTAACTGCTGCTGCTGCTAAGTCGCTTCAGTCGTGTCCGACTCTGTGCGACCCTAGAGATGGCAACCCACCAGACTCCCCCGTCCCTGGGATTCTCCAGGCAAGAATACTGGAGTGAGTTGCCATTTCCTTCTCCAACGCATGAAAGTGAAAAGTGAAAGTGAAGTTGCTCAGTCGTGTCCGACTCCTAGCGACCCCATGGACTGCAGCCCACCAGGCTCTTCTGCCTGTGGGATTTTCCAGGCAAGAGTGCTGGAGTGGGTGCCACTTTAACTGGAAGTAAATGATTATGTCCAGTGTTAAAGAGCAGAGATGAGAGCGAGGCAGGTGCCAGGATTCTTGGCAGCTGTTAGGGTCTGAATGGATATTTGGAAATGGCTGGGCATGAACCACCATTTCCTACTGCAATCACTAGAGCTGTTCAGAGTCCCTTTGGCTGGCTTGGCTTCTCAGACTCCTTGGGCTTGCCCTGGAGTCCTGAAATGTCACCTTTCTCTGTTTGAGAACTATTTTTCTGAACTGATGAAATAAAATGCTTATGGAAGACAACAAGTATGTAACAAATTCATATGATCAACATGTGATTTCTCCATACCCTACCATCTACCAATTCATTTTGCTTGTCTTGTTCCTTCAAAACTCTATGCAGGGGGCTCTCCTGCTATGTTGCCCTGACTCATTTTTTGTTAATTCAATCGTGTCTAAAAATTCTCCCAGATTCAAAAGCAGCTTCCTCTCCCACATCCCCATCCCTGAGCCTCAGTCATCAGAATTCACTCTTTTCAGTTCTTTTTACTATCTCAGTTGATATGTGCCTTTGTATTTCTCCATATTTCTGATATTATTTCTTGGCTTTGGGGTTCTAGATACTATCTATGGACCTGCTTCTTTGGAAAGTGAGGCTTAAGCTTCTGCCAGATTGACGAAATAATTCTGACAACATCAGTCAGGTATTTTGACTTGACTGTAATATGCAAATTATTGCTCACAGCTAAGTCAGATGGTGTGTGATGACTGCATTCCCTTCCTTGCATAAATTCTGAATTGTCCAGGATTAAATAATTGCCTCGTTCTATTTTTAAAATTGTTCAATTTCTACATGCTTATTGCTCATTCATTTTTGAATTTTCCACTAGACCTGTAATTCTTTTTCACTGTGGTCAAACCCTCTCATTTCTCAGAAACCCTCTNCTTGCATAAATTCTGAATTGTCCAGGATTAAATAATTGCCTCGTTCTATTTTTAAAATTGTTCAATTTCTACATGCTTATTGCTCATTCATTTTTGAATTTTCCACTAGACCTGTAATTCTTTTTCACTGTGGTCAAACCCTCTCATTTCTCAGAAACCCTCTTCTTTCTCTGGCTCCACCTGGCCTGGTTGGTGTCCAGACCTGCTGCCTCATGTTGTCCTGGGGCCGTGTTTCATTATCAGTTTAGGGGTTGCATTTGTATCTCTCCTGCGGTGAATCCTCAATTTACTAGATGCCACGTTCTCCTATTTGGTTGGTTTCCTCTCATTTTTATGGAGCTCTTGCTCCAATAGGCTGTTGAGAAAAAGTTCCTTTGAAGTAAGACACTGTATCTGTATGTACATTCTTTTTCAGATACTTTTCCCCATAGCTTATCACAAAATATTGAGTAGAGTTCCTTGTGCTATGCAGTAGATCTTTGTTTATTTTACATACAGTAGTATGTATATGTTGGACTTCCCTGGTGGCTCAGCGGTAAAGAATCTGCCTGCAACGCAGAAGCCACAGGAGACGTGGGTTCGATCCCTGGGTCGGGAAGATCCCCAAGGACATAGCAACCCAGTCCAGTATTTTTGCCTGGAATTTCCTATGGAGAGAGGGCGCTGGTGGGCTGCTGTCCATAGGGTCGCAAAGAGTTGGACAAGAGTGAAGCAACTTACCACATGCGCATACGTATGTATATGTTACTCCTCAAATCCTATTTTATCCCTTCCTCTGACTTTCCCCTTTGGGAAATCACTGTATCTGGAAACCACTTCATTCAAAATGATAGTTTGGCTATACGTAGCATTCTGGGTTGAAAATAACTTTCCTTTAGAGACTCAAAAGCATTACTCCTTTGTCACTGAGCTTCCACTGTGGCGTCAAGAAGCCCCTGGTAGTATTTAGGATCTTCTCTTGTGCTGTGATCTCCCCCGGACCCTCTTTGGTTATGAATATATTCCATCTCACATGCTGGGATGTCAGTGGGTGCTGTCAGCCTGAAAACACATTTTCTTGAATTGGTTCATTGACAATTTCTTCCCCTTGGTTTTCTTACTTTTCTTTTGGACTTCCTGTCCTTTGGATGTTGGGTCCACTGCTCACTGTCTTATTTTTTTGCTATTGCTTCCCACATCTGCTCTTCTAGTCTGCTTTCTGAGGGGACTGGTCCACATTTTCTTGTAACTTTTCTATTGACTTTTTCATTTTTGTATGTATTTTTAATTTTTTTATTGTCTTGCTACTGCTGCTGCTGCTAAGTTGCTTCAGTCATGTCCGACTCTGTGCAACCCCATAGACAGCAGCCCACCAGGCTCCCCCATCCCTGGGATTCTCCAGGCAAGAACACCAGAGTGGGTTGCCATTTCCTTCTCCAGTGCATGAAAGTGAAAAGTGAAAGTGAAGTTGCTCAGTTGTGTCCGACTCTTAGCAGCCTCATGGGCTGCAGCCCACCAGGCTCCTCCATCCATGGGCTTTGCCAGGCAAGAGGACTGGAGTGGGGTGCCATTGTCTTCTCCCTTTTTATTGTCTTAATATCCCCTTTTTGATCGCCCCCTGTTTCTATGCATGTGATTCATGTTCCCATGATTACTGCTGTCTGTATCACCTTAAAAGGATGATACAAAATGAGTGATCTCCAGGCAGGGATGCCTCTGAGGCTGGCTGAGTGGTGAACAAGAACGTCTTCACAAGCTCCCAGCCCCCACCACACCCTCCTGTGGCTTGGGCTGCTCACAGTGTGTTAGCTGGGTTGTTTGGAGAGGGAGAGTGGTGACAGGAAGTGCCTGGTGAACGAGCATCTGGGAGAGCCAAGTGGAAGCTGCAGGGACCTCAGCAGCCCAGGAAGTCCCAAGGGGTCTCCTTGGTTACGTGCGGTGCAGGGAAACAGGGTGGGAGATGGAAGATGAGGAGCAGCAGATGCCGGGGAGGCTGCCACAGGCCCAGCCGGAGATGATGGAGGCCTGGGCAGGGTGGAGGGTGGACACAAGGTGTGTTTTGAAGTAAAAAGGTAGGAGCAAAAGGACAATGAGAGCTTTGAGTCTACATGGAGGAAGATGGGAGCAGCTGGGTTGAGGATGAGTGCTCGAGCCAGCAATTGAGATCGACCAAAAAGAAAGGAGCATCTGGAAGCTTGGGGGAAATTAAGGCTCCTTTGGCCACACGAAGTATGGGATTCTGGTTGATTCAAGGAAACCAAGAAGGCAGCTGAGTATGTGTGTGGTGCTCAAAGGAGAGGCTGGCATCTGCAGCTCTGGAGCCCTAGACGACTTTTAGGATAAGGACCTGTGCAGCACCTGAAGGGAACCACAGAAACCTGGAAGGATGAGCAGAGAAGAGGAGGACGAAGAGGANTATTCCCATCTCTTTCAGAATTTTCCACAGTTTATTATGATCCACACAGTCAAAGGCTTTGGCATAGTCAATAGAGCAGAAATAGATGTTTTTCTGGAATTCTCTTGCTTTTTCGATGATCCAGCAGATGTTGGCAATTTGATCTCTAGTGGGCCCAAGTTAATCTCACAAGGTTTGCACTTCAGATAAGTTTGGCCTCAGGAGCTGTTTCTGCCCTGAGTAATGAAGGCTTGCGAGGCCACGCTCTGGTGCTCCTTGGACTCTGACTCTTGCCCAGCACACCCTCCTTCCTCCTTCCTCTCCTCCTCAGAAATTCTCCACCCCTGGTCCCCTGGTGTGCACAACCCAGGATGGGACCTGGATGTGTGTTGTGGTCAGTTCTTCCATTCTTGGCAGTATCACCTGGAATACATCGTGTCTTGTTGATATCGTATAGACAAATGCCTGTATTAGGTGGTTGGCACCATGCTGAGCCACGGACACAACAGACAGGTGCCCCACCCTTGGGGACAAGTGGAACACACAGCAACTCATTCACGAACAACGTGGCGTTTCATCACAGTGCTGTAACAACTGGTACTTTATCTCAATCACATTATAATTGGCTCAGTGGTAAAGAGTCCACCTGCCAACACAGGAGACGAGAGACACAGGTTCAATTCCTGGGTCAGGAAGATCCCCTGGAGAAGGAAATGGCACCCTACTCCAGTTTTCTTGCTTGGAGATTCCCACAGAGGAGCCTGGAAGGCTATAGTCCATGGGGTCATAGAGAGTCAGACATGACTGAGCACACATACTGTAATTTCATTTCTGTAGTATCACCTATAAAGCCTAGACTACCCCCAAGGATCCAGACAGATTCTTGGTAAAATTCTACTTCTTCATTCTCTGCCAAGTATTTCTTCAGACCTATCAGGCACTATTCCAGAAGTCAGGATTGTAACAGAAAACAAAACTGACAAATACCCCTGTTCTGTTGCTTATGCTGTTGCGAAGGAGACAGAAACCTGTGTCCATATGTATTATGAGCTAAGAATTTTGAAGAAAAACCAAGAAGGATAGCAGAGAGAGAATGATAGAGGGGAGTGGCTGGACTGTGTTTTTTTAGAAAAAGTTATGGAAGGCTTTCTGATGAGGTGACTCTTCAAGTCAGGCCCAGAAAGGGGTGAGAGAGAACCAGCTGGTTGGAGGAAGCCCTTTTCAGGCAGGAGGCCGAGGGGACAGCGCCCCCCAGTGGTGAGCACTCTAGCCCATCTGAGGAATAGGAGGTCACTGTGGGAACATCCGGGCTCCTTGGTTTCCTCCTGGGCAAGTCCATGGGCCAGTTGAGAGGCACAGATGAATCTTTTACGTGGAGAAGTTTATGCAAANAGGAGGCCGAGGGGACAGCGCCCCCCAGTGGTGAGCACTCTAGCCCATCTGAGGAATAGGAGGTCACTGTGGGAACATCCGGGCTCCTTGGTTTCCTCCTGGGCAAGTCCATGGGCCAGTTGAGAGGCACAGATGAATCTTTTACGTGGAGAAGTTTATGCAAACCATCAAGCACTGTATCAAAGTTATTCTCTCTATATTGACTTCATCAAATATTTGTACAATGTCTAAATCATCATGGATTGTAATTATTTACGGTTCTCCCCCTTTTTTTTTTATTATTGAGGTGAAACCCACATAACATATAATTAACCATTTTAAAGTGTATGATCCAGTGAAATTTAGTGTCTTCACGTGACTGTGCAACGATTACCTCTATTTAGTTCCGAAAGTTTTTCATCACCCTGCCCTTTCATTTGTAAAAAAAAAATTATTCATTTGGCTGCACAGGAGTCTTAGTTGCAGCATGCGGGATCTTCAGTTGCAGCATGTGGGGTCTAGTTCCCTGACCAGGGATTGAACCGGGGGCTGCTGTGTTGGGAGCACAGAGTTTTAGCCACTGGACCATCTGGGAAGTCTCTCATTTTTAATATTAGTTTGTCACCATTCTTTTTTTTTAAATTTGTAATTAATTTATTTGACTGTGCTGGATCTTAGCTGTGGCATGGGGGATCTTGAATTTTTGTTACTGCATGTAGGATCTTTTTCTTTCCTTTTCTTTTTCAACTGGGGTATGCAGGATCTTTAGTTGTCCTATGTGAGATCCCAACCAGGGATCAAGCCCAGGTCCCCTGCATTGGGAGCATGAAGTCTTAGCCACTGAACTACCAGGGGAGTCCCTGTTAGCACTCTTGAAACAGGATTTTTCCTCCCCATATCTGACTGTGCCCTTTCTGGCTGGCCTTCACCAATTCTTATGATTCATCTATGTGTTTATTCAACAGATATTTATCGCACATGTGTTGTGCTGGTAGGTACCGGTAATACGGAAGACACATAGGTCTCCGAACTTAGGGGACTCATAATTGATTTAAATCATGATAAAGCTGGAATCAAGATTGCCAGGGGAAATATCAATAACCTCAGATATGCAGATGACACCACCCTTATGGCAGAAAGTGAAGAGGAACTAAAAAAGTCTCATGATGAAAGAGAAAGAGGAGAGTGAAAAAGTTGGCTTAAAGCTCAACATGCAGAAAACGAAGATCATGGCATCTGGTCTCATCGCTTCATGGGAAATAGATGGGGAAACAGTGGAAACAGTGTCAGACTTTATTTTTCTGGGCTCCAAAATCACTGCAGATGGTGACTGCAGCCACAAAATCAAAAGACGCTTACTCTTTGGAAGGAAAGTTATGACCAACCTAGATAGCATATTGAAAAGCAGAGACATTACTTTGCCAACAAAGGTCCGTCTAGTCAAGGCTATGGTTTTTCCAGTGGTCATGTATGGATGTGAGAGTTGGACTGTGAAGAAAGCTGAGCGCCGAAGAATTGATGCTTTTGAACTGTGGTGTTGGAGAAGACTCTTGAGAGTCCCTTGGACTGCAAGGAGATCCAAC
>SJYA01003168.1:14211-111055 GCA_006410615.1 Neotragus moschatus | reverse complement strand
GGAGGCCTGGCGTGCTGCAATTCATGGGGTCGCAAAGACTGAGCGACTGAACTGAACTGAACTGAAATGCTTTTTTTTTTAAGTGCTTCCAGAATTACACTTAAAACATTTGTAAAGTTATTAAAGCTACCAGAAGTGAGGTGCCACTAGCTACTAGAGCTTAGAATAATATGACTAAATGGTTTTTATGATTGTGCCCTTGGTTCAAAGGCACTGGAGAGAAAGATCACAGGGTAGAGAGCAGAATGGCAGGCAGAAGTAGAACACAGTTCTACTTCATTCATTTCTTCCTGATAACAGCCCTTTGCAAGGCCAGATACTGTTACCGACCACTCCCGTTTTATAGATGTGGAAAATGAAACTTAGAAGGTCCTGCCTTAAAGCCACCTGGCGGGCCTTAGAGCCAATGTTTCCCTTTCGCCGGCTGTCCGGCAAAGCTGAAAGGCATTTTGTCCGATAGAGGGCAGTCGCGCATCTAGTTGGAAGAAGGCCTGCACGCTCGCGCCGGTTGGTCCGTATCCACCCGGCCCGGATGGCGTGCTCCCAGACTTCCAGGAGAGGGCGCTGCTGGGCTGGCCTCGGAGTCGCCTGGCCGTACCTCCCTGGGTCCTGCCCTCCTGCCCCCTCCCCGCCCACCCTCGCACCAAGACGCCTGACCCAGCAAGCCCTCAGCACCCTCGGGCCTTTTCTTACACACTGATGTGTGCATCTGTGTTTTCCTAGATGATTATTTCTTAATCACGCTGTGGAATAACAAATCAGTAACCCAGTCACCTCAAGTGATGAGCTAGTGGTCACCAAAACGGGGAATAGCCCCCTGGGCAGGAGCCACAGAAAATGCTAGCTGGTCCTCGTGGCCACGTGGTACAGCGGTGCCACCATGGTGCCACCGCCGCACGTCTGTCATGTAGGCACAATCGTGGGTTTTTTTTTTAGGCGGGATGACCTGGCAACATTTCCACCCCACCCACAGCTAGTTTCGCTTTCCTAATGTTGTTAAAAAGTACCTTCTAACTGAAGTAGGGTGGTTGAACAGGTTCCAACATTTTACTTTTAGCTTTTCTATGTGATCATTGAAGATTTCTTCCTTCTAGTGGGTCTTTTTCCTCCTGCCTCTGGAAGATGCCCGGGACTGTCATCTATGGCATTTGTCCAAAGTCCAGGTCCTAATAGCTTTTGGACTGTGGTTTTGGAAGAATTGCTTTTTAATCTGGAAAGTGCCAGCCTTATACAGAGCAGTAACAGGTCTTGCCAGGAATCATCAGTAGGCGGAGCTATGCTCATGTTCTGCTGACCTATCTTTTTTTAAAGGGGAAGGGGGCTGATTTGGTGGGGAAAAAAATGAAAATTGTGGATAGGTCAGTTGGAGGATTGTTTGAACCTTTGCTTTCTTCAACATGATAAACTCTGGTTTACCAAAAAGAGCAGGCAGTGGGAGGAAATGGAGGGATGAAACGACTGCAAGATCCCTGCGTTCACCTACTAAGCTGAGTGCAGCAAAGAAAGGCTTCTTTGAGATGTGCTGTGCTGTGGGAAGCTATGTGGCATCAGCTTTGGGGACAATCTAAATTTCTGAGGCAGAAGACACTGGCCCTTTGCTGGGCACATCAGATTGCCACCAATTCTCAGTTCTGAAAATGTGGCCATCAGAGAGGCCTGTGAACAGCGCTGTGAAACAGTTGTTACCTGCTCGGGAATGCCCTTACCCAGGCTGTAAGCTCCCTGCAGGACTCCTCCACTTCCCTTATAATGCAAGTCTTTTGGTAATAATCACCTGCATTTGTAGGACCTTAAAGAACTTTTTATACAAAAAGACACAAACTGGTTATCAACCTGTTTTTTGTCAGTTTAGGCAACAAACCTCTTCTTTGGTGATTAAAAAAAATCAAAGATGAAAAGAAAATGGAAGATACAATGGAGATCAGTTCTGGAAAAAAAGAATTATTTGTGTCAGCAGTCCCAGCTGAGGCACCCAAACCCAAGAAGACTTACCCTTTTTACAGGAATAGTCTTCTCTTTACCAGAGATTCATGCTTGGACTTATTTAAATATGAAACTCTTCTGGAGGATGTAAGTAGGTGAGAGGATAGAAAAACCAGAGGATAACTATCCAAAGCTGTTACCAGTGGAGGATGTCTTAAATGAAAACAAAGGGTCTGATTACCAGTGAGTCAGGAAGGGCTGAGATCTTCATTTAGAAAACCCTGACCTGTGCAGATGTCATGGCAGGTGCATAAACCCAGGTGTAGCCAGGCTGGCATGATCACTCCCACAGAAGCACCTCAAAGCAGAAGCTGTGGCCTTTTAGAGCTCCTCACTGCTGTGGTTTTTCGTTCAAAACACTCAGTGATTGTCAGACCCATGTGTTGATTGGTCAGATTTGATCCATTTATAAGGAGAATGATCCATCCACTCATGACCCAATCTGGTGCCGAATCAGAACATGACGCTTCTCAGCCCTCTTGCTTCTAGAAGAGGACTGAACAGGAAGAGAGAAGGGAAAAGTTTCACATGCCCAGAGGCAAACAGATGCTACAGAGATGAATTTTTTTTTAAAGAAATAAAGCGGGTTTAATCTGGGAGTTTGATCACCACTAAGAATGTGTTTCTATTTCATCATTCAGTTTCTAGTTCCGCCTTCCAGCTCAGACCTGTGTGTGCAGCAGCGTCTCCGGAAGCGCCTTCCTTCTCAGCCCATCTCCTTGCCCCCCGGGCACAGTTCCTCACGCGCACCTGGGGTGCTACCTTCCAGGACCACCCCTTTTCCTGAGTCCTCCTGTGAATCTGCCAAAGACAGAGAGATCGGTGCCACTCTCGGGTGGTGCTAGGCTTCCTGAAGGTTGTGATCACCCCTCAAAAGGACTTCTGCTTGGTGATATTTCGGAGGAGTCCAGGGAGGCAGCGGCTTGGACACTGATTCCATTGGGAGGGAGGGAGCACAGCTTTTTGATGCCTGTCGAGTCCAACTCAGTCAGGCCTCTGTCTCCGGCTGCTGTGGCAGTGAGAGAGTGCCTTTGGCAACTTTTGCACCAAGAGTCCTTAGGATGTTACGAGGTTTCTCCTCAATTCCCTCATCTTTTTTTTTACCCACTCATCCACAGGACTGGGGCATCTCTTTTGTCTTGGTTATTTGCATCTTCTTTTTACAAATTACATTTTTTAAAAACAAGTTTTTATTTACTTGTTTGCTTACAATTTCTGGTTGTACCCTGCGGCATGTGGGATCTTTGTTTCTGGGCAAGTGATTGAAACCCCACTCTCTGCACTGGAAGGGTCTTAACCCCTGGACCGCCAAGCAAGTCCAGTCTTAGTTATATTCTCAAAGGAAAACTCACAAGAATGACAGAATCTGACAAACATCAATGCAAAGAGGAGGCTCAGGCTGTCGGGTCAGATCCCAGCATCCAGCTTGGGGGCATAAGGAGAGCAAATCTGCATTAGCGGCCAGTGAAGCATTCCCTCTAAATAATCTTTTTTTTTTTAATTTAAATTTATTTATTTTAATTGGAGTAAATAACCTTTTAAAATAAATATCATTTCCTCCTTTCATTTACTAATTTATGGCTGTGCTGGGTCTTTGCTGCTACACGTGCTTTCTCTGATTGCAGTGAGCAGTAACTTCTCTTTGTTTAGGTGCATGGGCTTCTCATTGCAGTGGGCTCCGTAGTTGCGGCTCCCGGGCTCTAGACACCAGCTCAGAAGTTGTGGAGCCTGGGCTTAGTTGCTCTGCAGCGTGTAGGATCGTCTCAGACCAGGAATCACACCCGTGTCTCCTGCACTGGCAGGCAGATTCTTTAGCACTGAGCCACCAGGGAAGCCCCCCACCCAAATAATCTTCAAAAGGAGTGGAACCAAGGGCATAAGTCAGAGTATATGTAGCAGCCCTGGTTAGGAGTCTGCCTGTCCATCTGTTAACAGATAATTCCATGATGGGGACAGTAAGCCCTGAATATTATCAGTGCTCTGTAAAAAGAGCCGACAAGGTATTCAGCTACAGACTTGCTCCATCTTCTTGTCTAGGCTGGCATGTGCCAGAAAGAGAGTGAAATATTGAAGGGGCAGCCTAAGTGTGAGTTCCACAGAACAAAGCACCTGGAAAGGGAGAGCCCCTTTCGATCCAGCGGGGCAGCGAGGCCCCAGATGAGTGGCGTTACCCACATGTGCCTCCCTCGTGGGGAGCCCCACCACTGCGGCTGCTTGGGGCTCATAGCCACACGTGGGACAGTCCTGCTGACAGTGTGGTGTCCTGCCCTACACGTGCCCGTCAGCAGGGCACCATTGACAGGATTTGCTTGCTGAATTATGGCATATTGTGCACAATATCTTTTAAGTTCAGTTAAATTAATGTTTAGAAATACTGTAGGTAGAAGAGGCCAGAAAAGCACTGTAGTAAACAGTGATTACTGAGATTAGAGTGCCTGGAACTTGAGCACCTTGCGGATTTGTAGGAGTTATCCAGGACAAGTCCCTGTCTCTTCTAGGAAGCATGTAAGTTCCTGAAGGAGATCAGTGCTGATTGAGCTATTTCAGGTAGCTCAGGGCAGACCAAGGAGGGGAGGAAAGAATAGGACATCAGAAAACATCTCTGAATACCAGGAGTTGTTACCTCCCTCTGCAAAAACACCAGGGGCTGAATTGTTTGGGTCAGTTACACAGGAAAAAAGACAGACTGAGGCAGAAACCCTGGGCGGACTTTGGAGGCCGTGTTCAGGGAGGAGAAGCCCACAGCCGCCTCTTTGACTTCACAGATGACGTAGTTGAACCCCAGACCGCACTGTAAGATGTGGAGTCACTCCAAATTTATAAGCTTATTAAACACGTGTGTTTGTCTACACAGTCCTCCTTTAGAGAAAACACACAGAGTGCTTCCAGCCACACCTTCTTAAACCACTTGGCTGACAGTTTTTTACTTCTAATTACTCTAGTGAGCGTCTCTATTATTTACAAAGTTTGGGGAAGGCGGGGGTGGGAGTGTAGAAGGGTCAAATTCAGCCCATCTTTTGGAATCAGTCTGAACTGTCAGAGACCAGAGTAGAGGACCCCTGCCTCCCTCTCCCGATTTCTCTCTCTCTCTCTCTCTCTCAGACACATACACACACATGCACACCCTCAGCTATCTGATTTGCTGTGGCCCTGGGGCCAGGGTCCGGATTTTTGAGTTTGTTTACACTTTTTTGTTGGCTTTCTGGTTCACCCCAAAGCTCCCCCTCCCCATTCACTTAAAAATTTTATTTTAAGTTTATTTGACTGTGCTGGGATCTAGTTCCCTGACCAGGGATCAAACCTGGGCCTGGAAGCCCGGAGTCTTAGCTACTGGACCACCAGGGAAGTGCCCCCATTCACTTTTGCTTCAGTAAAATGAGAAGGCTGCTTCTTCCCTTTCCTTTTTTTCTTTCTTTCCTTGGTTGTTAGCCAGATCGACACTTGTCACAAAGTAATTAGTTAGAAGTATCTCAGGAAGAGCACAGCCTGACTCACTGTTGCACTTGTTCACGAATCTCCACAGTCCAGGCTTCCTTCTGTGGCCTTCGGGCTAGGGCCGACATGGCCCCCGGGTGGTACTGTGGGGTGAGTCGGCATTGCTCCCTCCTGACCTTGGCCTTGACACTCAGCCCCAGAAGTGGGATAAGTGGTGATTTGACCCCTCGTCAGGTGAGCCCTCTGCCACCCCTGCATGACTTGCCAGGCTGTTCTTAAACCCACCCCTGTGTTCCAGGAACGGAGGCAGAATGAGAAGATTGTTTCCTCCGATGCAGGTTGACAAGATGTTTTCAAGGATGAGGCAGCTAGGAACTGGTGAGCCCCGCTCCCTTGTGTGTAGAGGCGTCAGCGTTCTGGCGGGAGGGCACAGGGACATCCCTCCTTCCTGGGGGCTCTCACTCAGCACAGCCAGTTAGGCAGCCAGGGGCCGGGGACGAGGGACCATCGAGGTAAACTGCAGGCCTCCTAAGCAAGATGCTGTTGTCCCTCCCAGGCTGGCGACAGCGTGGCCTGCTATGGCAGGAGGGCGACTGAAGGGCAGCTGTACTGGGCAGGCAGCCCTCCCTGCACCAGCTTCCCCTGGGCCGTGTCTTCACTAAACCTGTGCTGTCTGTGACTGTCAGGCCTCTCCCAAACTACCTTCCCTCATGGGTCATGAGGAGCTGGGTTTCTTTTCTTTTTTTAAATTTTGATTGGAGGCTAGTTCCTTTACACTATTGTGGTGTTTTTTGCCATACATTGACATGAATCAGCCACGGGTGTACATATGTCCCTGCCCTGGTCCCGACCCCCCAACCCCCTCTCTCCCCATCCCATCCTTCTGGGTTGTCCCAGTGCACCGGCTTTGAGGGCCCTGTCTCATACATCGAACTTGGACTGGCCATCTCTTTCACATATGGTAATATACATGTTTCAGTGCTATTCTCTCAAATCATTCCATACTTGCCTTCTCCCACAGAGTCCAAAAGTCTGTTCTTCATATGTCTCTTTTGCTCTCTCACGTATAGGGTCATTGTTACTATCTTCCTAAATTCCATATATATGCGTTAATATACTGTATTGGTGTTTTTCTTTCTGACTTATTTCACTCTGTATAATAGGCTCCAGCTTCATCCACCTCATTAGAACTGACTCAGATGCGTTCTTTTTAATGGCTGAGTAATACTCCATTGTGTATATGTATCACAACTTTCTTATCCAGTCATCTGCTGATGGACATCTAGGTTGCTTCCATGTCCTGGCTATTGCAAACAGTGCTGCGATGAACATTGGGGGTACATGTGTCCCTTTCAATTCTGGTTTCCTCGGTGTGTATGCCCAGCAGTGGGATCGCTGTGTCATAAGGCAGTTCTATTTCCTGTTTTTTAAGGAATCTCCACACTGTTCTCCAGAGTGGCTGTACTAGTTTTCCTTCCCACCAAGAGTGTAAGAGGGTTCCCTAATCTCCACACCCTCTCCAGCACTTATTGTTCATAGACTTTTTTTTTTTAATTTTTAGTTTGTTTTGTTTTATAATACTGTATTCATTTTGCTATACATTGACATGAATCAGTCACGAGTGTATATGAGCTCCCAATCCCAACCCCCCCACACCCTGTTCATAGACTTTTTAATGGCAGCCATTCTGACCAGCATGAGATGGTACCTCATTATGGTTTTGATTTGTATTTCTCTGATAATGAGTGATGTTGAACATCTTTTCATGTGTCTGTTAGCCATCTCTGTCTTCTTTGGAGAAATGTCTGTTTAGTTCTTTGGCCCGTTTTTTGATTGGGTCATTTAAGGAGCTGGGTTTCTTATGAGGATTCGATCCGCATCCCCAGAGGAGGAACCACTGAGCCCAGGACAGCCTCAGGAGCTGTCCTCGGGAGCCTCAGGAAAGCCCCAAAGACACAGGAATCTTCTGGAGACAGTGGGGGTCAGGGGGTTTGTAGAAGTGAGCCCAGAGTCCAGTGGGAGCTCATTAGACCCTGTTGAGAGGAACCTGGCAGTTGTTTGAGGAAAGGGAGTCAGAGCAGAGGCTGAGGAGATAGATGGTGGAGCTGGAGAGCCACAGGAGGAGAGGTTTAGTTATGTTAATTAGTTAGACTCACTAGAAGGGACTAGAACATTCACTGGGTGGCCAAAAGGAGTTCTTAGCAGCAAAAAATGGCCAACTTCCACACTGGGGACTGAGAAAGGTGTGATGGGCCAATGCCTTAGAGAGGAGGGAGACAAGGAACCCTCACCAAGTGTTTAGAAATAAGTGCTTTCACTGCTGAAGTGAAGTGAAAGTCGCTCAGTCATGTTGGACTCTTTGCGACCCCATGGCCTATACAGTCCATGGAATTCTCCAGGCCAGAACACTGGAGTGGGTAGCCTTTCCCTTCTCCAGGAGATCTTCCCAACCCCGGAACTGAAGCCAGGTCTCCCGCATTGCAGGCAGATTCTTTATCAGGTGAGCCACACAAGGGAAGCCCTTCACTTCTCAGCCAGGGTTCAATCCCTGGTTGCGGAGCCGGTCATGAGTGGATGTTTCTTGTGTTTCTGCCAACAAAATGTGCCATTTCGATGTCAAGTGATATTTAAGTGTTTTTGCGTGCATGTGTGTGGTTGTCTGCTGAGCAATTCTGAGTTTTAAGAAAATGTTGGTGAAGTCCGCAACCCACAGTTCCCATCGCCGAGGTTCTACCCAAGCCGTGCTCAGGGAGAGGGGGCCCTTGCTCCCGGCCCCTCGCCGTGGAACACATCCTTCTGTCAGGAACAGGACCCTCCTGTTCCTCCAGGAGAGCTGGGCTCCGGCCCTGGCGCGTGGGGCGGGGGGGGGGAGGCGCAGGAGAGTCCTCTCCTCTGTGGTGTCGTTGCCACCAGTCCTTGAAGGCTTTGCGCTGAACCAAGATGACGTAGGACTGACACCATGCGTCAAGAGCGGGAGCTTGCTCGCCTCCAGTTACAGGAGCAGAGAGAAAGGCTTAGTTCCGGTTGGCACTGTCAGCCTCAGTCGGAGAGGGTGACGAGAGCCTCCGAGGCTGGCTGGATGTCTGCACGTTGCTCTGCTCACTTGAACGAAGGGACTGGCTCTCTGGGAATTAAAGGCACAACTGGGGATTTGACTAGACTTTAAAGATAAAATTGGCAAGGACATGATACGGAAACCCAGGTTGCCATTTTAACCCCAAACTGCTTCCTCTGGAGAATAAGCACAGCCCGCGGCTGGGACCACAGGCTGAGCCACTTTGCTGGTGGCAGGGAGCGCTCAGGGCTCAGGTTACGAGGCAGGTGGTGGGTCACCTTTGTATGCAGAGAACAACCCATTTTCACTTGTGCAAAACACTGACCCACTTCTCTGTGTTTGTTCTTGCGGCTGCTTCTGTCTCGGGATCTCTGTGGCCAGAAATCCACCCCTTCTCGCAGGGATGGGAAGCTAAGCTGGGAGGGACTGGATACTTCGGAGCAGAGTGTTCCATGGGCTGCTTGAAGAGAATGGCCCAGACGCAGGCCAGCACCCCTCTGCATCCCCCGGGGAAGAAATACTGCATCAGCCTTCCAGCCAGTCCTTGTTCGCAGCTTGGAGCCAACTTGGTTCCCTCTTTCATGGGAGATAAGGCGAGAATAGATTTGTTTGTCCAGGTGCAACCTGTCCAACGGCTGTCGTGGGCACAGGAGTGTCTTCAGGGTGTAGTGTCAGATCCAGGCCCCCCTGACATCTCTATTTTCTATCTGGGTGTGTGCTAAACAGCGGGTTGATTCAAAACTGGGAGGTGTCGGGAAACCCCTTGGGCAGGAGATTTCGAAATGAGATTCCGATTAGAAAAAAACGCAGTGGGGTGAGGTTCTCAGGAATAAAAGAGACCAGGAGAAACTCCGTCCTGGATAGCGGGGACAAACAAAAGGCCTGGAAGAGCCTAGAACAGGAGGGAGGCCGCCGAGCTGAGCAGGAGCGCAGGACGGTGCTCACCGGTCTCTCCCCACTGCTTCCGCCTCGGAGGCAAGAGGCTGTGCCACTGTTCACCAGGCAAAACCGCACAGCCGAGCGGCGCTTTCGGTCCAGGCATGTCGGCACCAGCAAGGCCTGGATACATCAGAGGCTCCCGCAGATCAGATCGGGGAGGGGCCTGGGGGCCAGGAAGTAGGGCTGGCAAGAGTATCATGAGAAAAAGTCAGAGAAAGATTTTAAATGGCTTGTTGGATAGTTGAGGAAGAGACTAGTTGAGGGGGTGAGGAAAAACGCGCATGAACCCTCAGGCTTGGTGGCCCTGGGGGGAAGGGGCACCCCCAGCCCCTGGCTACTGACCAGTGGCCGTCTCTGCAGCCTCAGCACACAGTTGTCCTCTGCGCGGTGGCTCAGGCATCGAGTTGCTCCGAGATTCTGTGACATGAGGAGCACAGGTGAAGGTGCTGGCTGAGCCCAGAACCAGAGAGAGGGGGGCCAGGAGAGAAGAGGGGGTACTGAGCATCGAGGAGAGGAAGAGCAACCCAGTGACCCCAAAGAAGAAAGGGGGTGCACAGGAGGAAAGGCATCCTACTTGGAGCGGAAGGCAAGAACAGAGGCGTGGAGATGCACCTCATTTGGAGGGCTTGGGGAGGCCCAGGCAAGCAGGAGTCTCCGGGGACTTCCCTGGTGGTCCCATGGCCGAGACTCCGCGCTCCCAAGGCAGGGGGCTTGGGTTCGATCCCTGGTTGGGGAACTATGATTCCACATGCTGCAGCTAAGACTCCCCACAGCCAAATAAATAAAAATGAACGCTAAAAAGAAGACTGAGTCTCCAAACATGGTCAGTATTAGAAAGCTCGTCAGCCATGAATCCCCTTCTTCTAGTGGGATGAAGAAAGCGGTGCTCTTTGGGGATGTTTGAGGCCACCCTGCATGAAAGCTGTGAGAGGCATTGTAGGAGCCAGCTCCCTGGTTCTGAACAAGAGGGGCTTGTGATTCACAGGCGTGCCCGCCATCTCCACCCACAAGCCATGGCTTCCCCCATCTCACGCAGGGTGGGGACCCATCTAACCGGAACTGCCACCCAGCCTCTCCCAGTCTCCTTAGATGACGAGTGTGGCATCCTTGGTCCACCCACCTCAGCCCCCAAGCATTTGCCAGAGCATCAGTAAACAACTCTAGGTTTAGGGGATCAAAGGCCTCTCGCATTTCCATCCATCTCCTCCTTTCCACCGCCAGCACCAGACTACCAGGGAGTTCTTATCACTTATTACATATTCTTTCCTCAGAGTAGACAGTAAATGCCTGCACACTTTCCTTCAGGCTTTATTTTTATTTTGACATGCTATGACTGGACCGGGAAATCCAAGAGTTCTCCTGAACCACATATGGACACTTGCCGTCAGGGCAGCAGCTGGCCAGATTTCTTGCTCAGGCTCAACCGGAGGTGAACGTTATAACTACAGCAGCTAACATTTGTTTAGGGCTTTTGTGGGGGTGGGGTGCTTACTGCGAGGCAGGTGGGTTCTTAGTTCCCCAGCCAGGGATCCAATCCATGCTCTCTGCAGTGGAAGTGCAGAGTCTTAACCACTGGACCACCAGGGAAGTCCCTGTTTAGGGCTTTATACCTTGCAAAGAAAATAATCATCTTATTTGGTCCTTACATTACTGTTACTTCCACTTTCTAGACACTGATTTTCAGAATGATAAAGTGGCTTCCTTTGTGCCAACTGGTGGACCTGGGATCCACTCACGTTCTTTGCCTCCAAATCCTCTATCTGAGGTCGGGGGTCCCTGGGGGCTTCAGAGCACCTTCAGAGTTGGGATTCCTGGATCCCTTTCCTGACCCCAGGCTGATCTTGAGCCTCAGCCTTCCTCCCCCTATTCTCATCCTACCCCACTTCTGTGATCACCAAGCGGGAGAAGACTGTCCACTTCTTGGGGACGAGTGTATATAGAAAGCAACAATTCTTACATCTCCTCTGCCAAGGACCCTTTCAAAGTCACCAAGAAGGTTTCTTTTCATTACAGAAGTGATATGGGATCATTGTAAAAAAAGTACAAAATACAGACAGACAATCAGAAGAAAACAAAAATCCTAATTCCACCACTGAGGAATAACTTAGTGTTGTGAATGTCACGGTGTCTGGTCTTCCATAGCTTTTATGATGTGTATGTCAGCCTATCTGTGTTTACAAAAATGGAAAGTGCACCTACCTGTAACATTGATTTTTAAACTTAATATATTGTAAACATTTTCCCTTTAGTAAATACTTTCATAACATTGTATTTAATGGATACACAACATTTCATTATAATTTTTGATGGTAACCTGTGGGTAAACATTTGGATTTTTCCTACTTTTTCATTGAAATAATCCGTTTTATGATAGACTGCTATATCTGATTTTAACTTTAATTTTTCTTTACTTGAGTATGAATGAAGTTTATTTTTTACATGATTTTTATCACTTGAAACTCATAAACAGCTCCTGCGTATTATTTCCCAGTTTTCAGTAGTCTGTATTTTCTTTTTCTTGTTGATAGGCAAGGATTCTTTATTTTAGGGCTAAAATTTTATCTCTCAAACTCATTCTGACACCACATCTTTTTTCTTTTCTTCTTTATTATTTTTTTTACTTCTGTATTTATCTTTGGCTGCGCTGGGTCTTCGTTGCTTTGTGCAGGCTTTCTCTAATTGCCGCGAGCAGGGGCTACTTTGCGTTGCTTTTCATTGCGGTGGCTTCTCTTGTTTCCGAGCACAGGCTCTAAGCACACAGGCTTCACTAATGGTAGCATGAGGGATCCGAAGTTGTGGTGCACCGGCCTAGTTACTTTGTGTGGAATCTTCCTGGGCCAGGGATCGAACCTGTCCCCTGCCTTGGCAGGTGGATTCTTCTACACTGTAGCACCAGGGAAATCCCTTTCTTTTTTTTCTGTCACACTGTGCCTGCAGGATCTCAGTTCCCTGATCAGGGGTTTGAACCTGCACCACCTGCAGTGGAAGGGCAAAGTCTTAACCATTGGACCACCAGGGAAGTCCTCTCGACACCACATCTTCATGCACCACTTTGAGTATGGGAATGTATGGATTTCCCCCACATCTCCCAACCAGGCCGTGGATGCTCTTTCTTCTCTACTGTCTCTTTAACAAATTCCCTGGCAACAGAGCAAACTTTGCAGAGGGCTCCTCCTCCAATGCCCACCCCCAGAAACACCCTGGCTTCCTTAGAGAAGGCCATTCCTCTTTGCCTGGGCACCAAGCCCCCATCCATCCACCCCCAACTTCCAGGACATCATCGCCTCCTCTTTCACAGGCTGCTTCCTGGGGGTGATGGTGGGCCCCTCAGAGGTTCCATCAGAAAACCTGGCTGTGAACTTCTCAGAAGCCTGGAGGATGGCGGAGAAGACTATGTCGGGGTATTAGCATCAGGGTCCGGTAGGGCAGGCAGTACTGATCAGGTCTCTCGGGGCAGGAACAGAGAGCCTGACTTTCCGAGGGCCCCTCTTGCTTCTGAGCCAGCCCTAGTGCCGCCAGCCTGCCCTCTTCCTGAGTCTCCGGCTGGTCCGCTCCTTTGCCCTGTGATTACCACTGCAGGTTCTGCCTCTGGCAGAAGGGACGGGAGTCCTACCAGTTCTCCTGGCCAGCTTCACCAACTCACCTGCGCGTGGGGAGGGGGAGGTGCCCAGGCCTGTTGCCTGGAGTACCCCCAGAGGCGGGGGAGGCCTGGAGGAGCGGGCTGGACTGGACAGGCCAAGGGGGTGAGGAAAGGATGAGTTTCTTACAGGCCAAGATCACTACCTGGTAATCTGGGTCTGCAGGGAGAAGGTCAGGGCAGGCGTGGGGGCAGGTGCTGGAGCTCCCTTCAGAGTTTCTGCCGGTTTGGAACATCCTGGCTCCGGAGCATCTCCCTGCGTGTCCTTTCTCCAGGTTTGGAATATCTGAAGATGGCTGTGGCTGAAGCTAGACCCCGACACCCTGGGCCCCCTTGGTCTCTCATCAAGGACTTTTGGTCTTAGGAGTTTCTGGGACCCTCTTTTCTTATATTTTCACGCATTTCTTAGGAATACAATGTGATGCCCATCAGTGAGAGGCTGGGAGGCTCCAGCCAGGTGCCTGCACAGTGGTGGACCTCCCTTGTAGCAACTGTGAACTTGGCCTCCTGTTAACGTTTCTAGGCGTCACTTTCCCAATGGCAACCTTCTCCAGTATTCTTGCACCAAAACCCCATGGACAGAAGAGCCTGGCAGGCTACAGTCCATGGGGTTGCAGAGAGTCAGACGTAACTGAGCACGAAGGTGCAGTTTCTCATCTGGAGAGTCCAGACCTTGGGACTAGGGCACAAATCATCAGACAGGCAGTCGTGGGGGCTCCTCCATGTCAGGGTTCCTCCCACCTTTCTCTTTCCCCAGCTCTGCTGACATGGGGTCGCCCCTTCCTGCTCCTTGGCTCTCACACTCTAGTGTGGCTCCCCCAGGGCAAGGTGAACCCTGAGGCGCAGGGACCGCATCCGCCCTGCACCCCCAGGGCCTTAGCACAGGGCTTGGCACAGAGTAGGTGCTCATGGAGAGGAAAGGTTCTCCCACTGCCTGATCGTGAAGGGCTGGAGAGACAGGAGTCCCAGCCTGAGAGTCAGGCCTCAGACTGGAGCCCATGTGACCCTGAGCAAGGCATTTCATCTCTCTGAGCTTCCATTTCTTTGTCTAAAAATAGGAACAATAATAGCCACCTCCCAGAGTTGTTGTCGTGGTTAGCAATGATGTCAGAGGGGAAGCGCAGCGTGGTGTGTAGTAGGAGCTCAATAAATGCCAGCGGTGATTAGCTGCTATTAAAGGGCTGGTGACGTGGCCCCAGGAGTGCCAGGCTCAGCAGTGAGCAACACTGGCACCTCTTAGTGCCCAGAGCCTCTCCCGGTTTGGTCTCTCACCTTGAATGCCATGGTCCGTCTGTCCACCAACGGGCAGCATGGACCTGCAGCCTGGACACAGAGCTCACTCACTTGCTCTCTGCCCTGGGCCGCCCTGCCCTGGCTTCCTCTGTGTGGAGGTGGGATTGGGGGGGACAGGTGATCCGCCCTCAAAGGTTAAGTCACCAGAGAATTCTGTGGACAGTTGCGTGCTCCTGCTTGAGGGTTCGGCAGGTTGCACCATGCAGCCGGCTCCCCGCCCTTCACATCTCTGAGCGTGTTTCTAGATGCCTGATGTGTGTCCTGCTGTGAGAGCTTGATGGGGTAGAAGTAGTCTCCCTCATTTTCTGTGCAGAGAACACGTGGGGAAGAGAGGACATGGATCGCTTGATACCCAGCTCTTACGTTTTCAGGAAATAGAAACTGGAAAACGTCATTGTCAATGTCCCACTCGGTCCAGGGCCAAAATCTCCACACCTGACTCACATCCCCTCTATTGCTGGCGTGGGACCTGAGCCCCAATGTGTCAGTGAGCCAGCCACCTGGGGGCAGGGGGCTACCAGACAAGGAGGGCCGTCCCTGAGGGAGATGACTGGTGGGTTGACGGATGGAGAATCAGACAGACTCTAGCGGACTTCCCTGGCGGTCCAGTGGTTAACACTCCATGCTCCCAGTGTAGGGGGTCAGGGAACTAAGATCCTGCATGCCACGCAACAAGGTCAAAAAAGAAAAAATTCAAAGCATACTCTAGGAACTGGGGAAGCAGGCTGGGATGAGGAGGACAGAAGATGGTGGGACATCCTGGGTCAGGTGACTGCCCCCGCCTTAGTGGGCTCCTCCTGGGTGGCCCCAAGGACCAGCTAGGGGAGCCCTTCTCTTGGGAAAACCACCCAAGCCCAGGCTCCCAACTGGCCTTCCCCATCCAGAGTTTCCTTTTCCATTCTATTCTCTTCACTCTCATTTTTTGGGCTTGGAAGTCATGACCACTGCTCGACCTCTTAGAATTCCATGGTGGAAGTCTTGAAGATTATTTTTTCTAGCCTTCAGCCCCCTGCCTTGAGTCCCTGCAGAAATTCCTGACAAATGGCTTCCCAGACCCAGCCAGCAGACCCCAGGGACCCTGCCTGGGGTTGCCTCCCTCCTGAGCTGCTGCCCCAGGGCTCCCCACAGTGGGGGCCCACGCCTCTCTGATGCTCACCTCTCTGCCCAGGTTCTGCTCGTTGGATCCACCGGAATGAGCCTTTCCCCGTGCTTCAAGTCGGCAGCCATGTGGTTGATCTTCCCGACTCGCAGGACAACCTTCTCAGCCTTCTGCACCTCCTCCACTGCAGTTTGTCAGTGAGTTTCTTCAAGGGTTTTATTGAGATAGGGGCCTAGAGACATGAAGTTGTTAGGACAGAAAGGACCTTTCAACTTGGGGAGCCACTTTATTTTATAGATGAAAAACTGAGGGGTTCAGTCTCTTGCCCAAGGCCCCACAGACAGCCAGAGACAGGGCTGGGCCTCAAGTCCTGTGTGCTTAGTTGCTCAATCGTGTCAGACTCTCCAGGACCCCATCATTGACTATAGCCCACCAGGCTTCTCTGTCCATGGGGATTCTCCAGGCAAGAATACTGGAGTGGGTTGCCGTGCCCTCCTCCAGGGGATCTTCCCAACCCGGGGATTGAACCATTTTCCCCCATTGCAGGCGGATTCCTTACCATCCGAGCCCCCAGGGAAGCCTATTTCTGCTCTCTCCCTGCCCCTACCGACTCCAGGGTCACACTGGCACTCCTTTGGGCAGCTCCGTCCCCAGTGACATGTTGAACTTCAAGTTAACTAAAAGCCCCGAATTGTTTTATAACTTAATTTTCTTCTGATTATAAAAGATAATATATGTTCATTGTAAAAACATTAGAAAATGCATACAAATATACAGTCTAAATCTTCACAGCACTTCCTGGTGTTGTAAAGCTCCCTCTGCCCTGCACCTGGTTACTTTGCTTTTAGCTGTATAGATAGGACTCTCCCTCCATCCTCCTTTAGGCCAGACGTCTTGCTAGGTCCCAGCCAGCAGTTCTGTCTCTCTTGTTTTGTTACCAGTTCTTATTGGCACCTGGGCAGGGCTCAAAAAACACCCGTGGTGTGGCTGAATGAATGACAGCGTCGGGACTGGCAATGGGACCGGTGAGGGCCTCCGCCCAGCGCAGGGCGCACACCTCCTCTCTTCTGGGTCTGATCCTACCCTCACCCTCCCAGGAACGCCTTCCCTCCTCTTTTGTTCTCTTCAGACTCTCCCATTTTTTCCAGCCCAGCTGAACCCCACCTATTCCAAGAAATCTTTACTCTTTCAAATGCAAAAGCCTCCTTTTTGGGTCCCACCGCATTGGTCATCCAGCCGCACCACTTAGCCGCAGTTATACATTGACTTGCATTAATCTCTCCCCTCTGCCGGGCTGCCGCCTCTTTTCCTGTCTGCGGAGGCTCACACACAGCAACCATCCTGCAGAAGCAAGATCACTACAGGCCCTCAAAATGTGACCGTCTGGCCTGACTTTGTCAGTGGTGTCCCACTCCCAAGCCCTGCTTGGAGGAGGGGGAGACAGCAGAGCCTCAGAGGGAGCCCTCCCCCAACCACCACCCCTGGCTTCCGGGAAACCTTGCTCCTGCTAAAGTTTACATAGCAGTTAATCATCTGGGCTTCGACAATGGGCTCTGCTCATCCTGGGACATGGAAAAATGGGATTTGGTTTGCCTTTCACATTGGGAGGCTTCTAGAGATAAACAGAAATCCTCTGTGCCTCACTATTTAAAGAGACGCAGGGAGGGCTAGGGGCCCTTCCACCCTCTGCCTTCACAAGGAAGAGCCGTGGAGGTCAGGTCAATGTTTTCCTTTTGCCTCACTGCACCAGGGCTACCGACCCTTCTCCCAGAAAGTACGCCAAAGGTCCAGGCCTGGCAGCCGCCTCCTCCATCCCTGGCGAGGCTGTGATGGAAGAACATTGAATGGGTACTCAGGCACCCAGGTCTCAGAGCCATCAGGTCTCCCCAGTGTCCCTAGGTAGGCAATGGGCACGGCCAGGTGATCTCTAAGTTTGCCTCTACTTTGAATTGCCTGCAGGTGCCATGCCATCTGCCAACCTCCCCATCAGTAGTGTGCGCCCATCCCAGAGTGTGGCTGGAAGGTCAAGGATGCTAATACATGATGTGCCTGGCCTGGAACAAAGGCTATGTGGGTGTGACCATCCCCACAGCTAAGTGTCTGACCCAGAACTGACAAGAACTTCGTGCCCTACTATTTAGGGAATGTGGCTCTTCCTCCTTTGGTCCTGGCAGGGTATGGGGAAGAGACTGGACCCTGTGGCCACCACGGAGAACAGAATGGGGCCCTGGGGTAAGCAGGCACTGACCACTTAGACCATGGGCAGGCCACTTAATCGAGCAGGTTCTTGACTTGAGGGCCACTGCTACCTGTAAAAGGCTAAGACTTTGAATAGAATGTATCCACTGTTTTGATTAATTTCCCTGTAGGTGGGGAAAAAAAGCCTATAAAACAAAAACGCTGAAACAGAGAAAATGACAGTTCTTTTATTTTGCTAGCTGAGGGGAAAGGTATAAAATAAAACAGACATCACAGAGCTTTGCAGCTTCCTTGGATAGGCAATGAACAGAGATGAACAATGAACAGGCAACAAACACAGGGATACAGACATGTAACCAGACAGAACTTCCAGAGACAGTCATTTTATACATTAAACTTCCAGAACACAGCAGCTCCTGCAGGCGCTAAAGTAAAATGAAGCAAGACTTCCAAAACCATCCACACACATTCAGAGCTGTGTCAGAGAAGGCCCCCTGCCGCATCCCAGGCTGTGTGGACGCTGCAGGAGAGGCCAAGGCTGGGTCCACCTGGGCTTTGGCTTTGCAGGGAGGCTCCACCTGCTCTGTGTTCTCTTCCGAGTTTGCCTTCTCATTCTTTGGCAGACTAGCTCCAGCCCCTGCCTGTCTCTCCCTTTTGACCCACAGCCCTTTCCTGTTCTTAGTAGGAAAACCGGGTAAAGCCAGGGGAGCCTGGCTGAGTCCTTCTAATGGAGCAGCCGGTGCAGGGGTGGCTCCCTTCTCAGGGGCTCAAGGGCCAACCCTGTCATTAGAAAAACAGCAAAAAGGCTACAAAGATAACCGGTTAACCATCTCATACTGTTCTCCCTCCAGAAGCTTCTGATGTGTTTGGTTATTACTCTGTCCCAGTTTTTGGCTCCTGTCCTAGGCTTTTTGACTCAGCCAGGACAGAGCAGACCTCGCAGCCTGGCCCTGCACTCTTCTTGATACTGTCGGCGGGGGACCCCTGGGCGCATCACAGACTCATCACCCCACCACCGGTCTTAGCCCCACGGCCCCAGCCAGACAAACCCTCGGCCTCTGGAATGGTGAGTTGTTCTGCTCATGGTCTGTCATCAGGAGGCCAGGGGGCTCTTGGTCACTCGGAGGCTGGCCTTGAAAGGATATAGGAAGGAGGCAGAATTCCAAGGAGGGAAGAGCAGAAGCTGTGATGGGCTGTCCCGTCAGGAGGAGAGAACGGGGCGCAGTGCA
Organism: Neotragus moschatus; assembly: GCA_006410615.1. Lineage (NCBI taxonomy): Eukaryota > Metazoa > Chordata > Mammalia > Artiodactyla > Bovidae > Neotragus > Neotragus moschatus. Next base: position 92,186 of record SJYA01003168.1, on the reverse strand, counting down.
CCCTCCCCAAGGGCTGGAGGGAAGTCTTCGATTAAATATCTTGGGAAAGATGAGGGTGGGTGAGGGTGGCCACCCCACAGCCGAGGCACAGGGGAGGTGTGAAATGTCCAGGATAAATAGAACTGCGTGGGGAGGAGAAAAGCCAGCTCCATCCTCTCTTAAAAGCAGTCGCCATTGGCACCAAAAATATATTAATATCTGTACACTTGTCATCTCTTTAAAAAAGAAATAAACCTCCTTGGCACCAGTAGCTGATTTCTTAAAAATGAGGTGACATGTGGCAAGGCCTCCTGTGTACACACGTCCACGGCTGTGCACGCGCGCATGCATCTCCCTGTCAACGAGCAGAGCCTTGTGGCCCTGAGCGAGAGGAACACAGCTAGCATCGCTAGCTCCTCCGCCGCTGGTGTTTGCCGGGGTGTCCTTTGCCAGGGTGCCCGACTGCCATCCGCGGCGAACCAGCTGCCCCTGCCCCAGGGCTTCAGAGGCGAGGTACAAGAAAATCACCTTCCCGTACCTCGTCTGGGAAGGAAGTCCTATCTCTGGACTCAGCTGCTCCACAGAGAAGGCAGTCCCGGCCTCGCCCTGCCCCACACGGCTGCCCAGGCTCAGAGCGGCCTCTGCCCAAAGATACCAGTGCAAATACAAACAGAGGTCAATAGTGCCAGCCTGAGCGAGCATGCGTGGCCAGCTCCAGGCCTGTCCTGGGTGCTCTGGCAGGAAGCCCCAGAGGGCGGGCTGGCGGGGCAGCAAGGAGGCACCCCCACCCTCTCGGGGCGCCGCCGCTCAGACGTGGTGGGCGCCCTGCAGCAGGGAGGTGACAGTGTTCTGCAGGGCCACAGCCACCTTCTTGGAGGTCTTGCGCAGCAGCGGGCTGTCAGGGTGGTGCTCCTTGAGGTGGAGGACATGGCCCTCCTGGCTCTCGGACGTGCAGCCACACTCCTCGCACACGTATAGCTTGGCCCGCCGCTCCTTGTACGCGTACTTCTGCTGCACACCGTGGATCTTCTTGAGGTGGGACTCCAGAGAGCAGCGCTGCGTGAAGGCCTTGTCACACAGGCTGCACTTGTAGGGCCGAACACCTGCAGGGAGGGTAGCGCAGGCATCAGGGGCCCAGCTTTGGAGCACAGGAGCCCCAGCTCCCCAGCGGCCCAACGGAGGGGAGGGGAGGGGATGAGGACGTCCGCCCCAAACACCCCGGCACCCCCACCACCCTCCCCTGCCATGGCCGCGCGGCTGCTGGGTCTCGCCGCTGGGCGGGCCCCTCTCACCTGTGTGGGTGCGCACGTGCCTCTTGAGGTCGAAGGTGTCGTTGAAGCCCTTCCCGCAGTAGGTGCAGAGGTGCCTCTTGACGTCATTGTGGCACTTCATGTGGCGGTTCAGCATGCGCTGGTAGGTGAAGGCCTTCTGGCAGATGTGGCAGGTGAAGAGGTCTCCGCTGGGACCGTCCCCTAGCGTCACCTGTGGGCGAGGGTGGTGTGTGTGACAGACACCCAGGAGCTGGGGCTGCAGGTGGCAAATTGGGAAGATGCACCGCGCCAGCCCCCGGCCCCGAGGAGGGGCACTGCCCACCCAGGGGCCACACCTCTGGGCCGCTGGCTCCCAGAGATGGGGTGGTGGGGCCGGAAGCCGCCTTGGGTCCTCGGTCAGCCTCCTGTTGCTCGGTCAGCCTCTTGTCGGGCTCCTGAGTCCCTCTGCGAGGCCCTTCTTTGCCGTCTCTAGAGACAGGCGGCCAGCTCCCAACAGAAAGAGGGCAACTCTCCTTGGCAGAAAGCCCCCCTTCGCTGAGCCCAGGTGTCCTCTAGCTGCTGCTCAGTTCTCAGTCTGCGCCTCAGGACGGGGAAGGCTCCACAATGTGGTCGTGGTCTCCGCGCCGCCCTCCCAGGCTGAGGCCACCGCTGGGGGCCTGGAGCTCCCTCGCCTCATGGGCCAGCCCAGCCCCAGCTTCTTGAGCCTGACATGGTCTAGTCTGGGTCCCTTCGCCACCCTGATGACTCTCTTTATAAAGGTTTTTCATTTTCACAGTAACTGTGTAACACCTCAGGTCTGTTCAGAAGTGGAGACGTGGTCTCCGGGCCCTACCTCTGAACGCTCAGAGGTTGCTTGTGCTTTGTGCTGGCCTTGTTACCGGCCACGCCGCCTGGGCTCCCTGGGCCCGAGGTGCCCTCCGTCACCCATACCGCCTGGCCCTGCGCTGCTCCTGGCACTGGGTAAAGGCCGTGTTGCTCACTGAGCAAGCTGTTTGGGGTCAGGACTCACTTCTCTGCCTCAACTATGGTCCCATACCTTCTGCTTTCCCTCCACGTGCTCCCTAGCTGCTGGGGCTCGAGGGCTGGGAGGAGAGGCCCTCAGGGATCGGGGTGCCGTGTCAGCTCCCCTGTCAGCCGCCCAGCACATTTCCTGGTGATTCCCGGTGGATTATAACACCTGGCCTCCACGAGTGAGAGAGGAGGATTAGCCTTTCCCTGACAATTTTCTCCAGTCTCTTGGCTCACAGGAAGCTCCATGAGCGCCCTTCCATTAGATCACCACTGGCAGGTGCTTCCAGGTTCCAGAACTTTCAGGAATGCAGGCCTCGTGCTCCTGGAAAGCAGGGCCGTTTCCGCCACCCTGTGCTTCTTCCTGCCTCGGCTGCTGAACCCGGGTTCACCAGGCCCCGCCCCAGATGCAAGGCCCTGGGTTGGAAGCGTACACTTGGGCGAGGCAGAGACTGCCAGGCACATGTCTCAGGGGACAGCTGACCACCGGGCAGACCCCAGACCTCATTCTTGAGGTGGCGGAGACACAGGCCAGGCGCTCACGCCTCCCTGCTTTTCCAAGGACTTCTGTGTAAGGGCTGCCTCCCCTCAAGGCCAAAAACAAAACTAAACAACCCTCACAGAGGACTCCAAAGGGCTGGACATCTCTCCAACCTCACTGCTCCTCCCCAATGCACGGCATTCTCACTTCAGACTCACTTTTCTTTCCCACCTTGTCTCTGCCCCAGGGAGAGTCACATCTGTAGAAATCTGGACCCAGATCCAAAGCCAGTCTGCCTAATCTCATTTGGGCCACATCTCGTGGGCAGGACCCATGTGGACCCACGTGCCCCTGGGCCTCAGGGACACTGTGAGGGTCAGTACCTTCATCTTGGTGCGCAGAAAGCCATGGTCTCTGCTCTGCGGGCCTGCCAGGCGGCTCATGTCTTCGGAGGGTAGCTGGGCCACCACGCAGGGCCCAGGGGTCACACTATAGCTGGAGTTTCGAAGGCTCATGTCCAAAGCCAGGGGGCAAGAAGGGGGTTCGGCCACCGACGGCTCTGGTTCCTGGTAAGGCTGTGGCGGACAGAAGCCCAGGCTGACTGCAAAGAGAAGGGCAGTCAGGTGAAGGGCTTGGAGGAGAAAAGGGGACTCTGTGGGGCTTCAGGAGGGCTCCCTAGCAGTGAGCTGGCTAGAGCCGTGAGCCGCTGTCCCGCCCCTCGAAGGCATGTGGCAGGGCAGGGCTGCCCCCAGCCCATTGCCCGCCGCACCTCCCTCCCACCTCATTAAGGTAATTACAGGTGACGCCAGCCAAGCGCCATGGCCCACAGGCCTGCTCGCTGAGTAATTTGTGTCTTAGCGGAACTGGGAGGACCGAACCTGCGCTACCAATTATTCTTCCCGAGTTGCCTGCCGGCCCCACCTGGGCCAGTCCCCCAGGATTCCAGGTCTTATCCACGCTCCCACAGGGACAAAGGGAACCACGGGAGGCCCGGGGTCCCGGGACTCATCACGGCCCCAGAAGGTCCCGGTGGTCAGGGCCACTCAGGGCCTCTCCTCCAGGCAGATTCAGCCACTGGTTGTGGAGAACTGGGTGGTTCTAACCCCTCCCTCCTTCGGGCCAGTCTGTCCCTCACACTGCGGCTGTTTGGGGCTCCAGGCTCCCCACTCCCACGGGTCCAGCCTGGCAGGCAGACAGGGGGGCGGGGCAGAGCAGGGAGGAGGTCAGGGAGCAGCAGGTGGATGCGGCCTAACAGTCTCCTGGGCAGCCTGCCTGCCTGTGACGCAAGCCTCCCCCGCAGCAGGGACCGCTCCTCACCGCTCCAAGCTCAGTTCACAGTGGCGCCTAGAGGGCTTGGGCTCTCCCCTTGGGCAGTGACGGCAGTGACACCAGGACAGCAAGCAGACACCTCACACACGGGGCTTGGACCCCATCCCGACTAGAGAGGAGGGGAGGTCTCCCGAGTGACTAAGAAGAGACGAGTCTCATACCCCCAGAGCCGAGGCAAACAATCTGTTTCAACTTAGTGCTTTTCTCCCAGAGGGGCTGAGCTAGGAACATTCTCCAAGCCTCAGAAGGAAAACTCAAGAGGGGCACAGGGAGGAAAGGATGAGTGGGCTTCCGGGAGGGGGCTCAGGAAGTGGACTCAGGATTTCAGAGCTATGAACAGATCCCCTGCCCCGCTGCCCCCTGGCCAGTGAGACAGTGGATGGGGATACAGGGAAGGGCGGCCCCGGCAGACAGGACGCAGCGGGCGAGGAGGCTGGAGGCGGAGGGCTGGCACCCGAGGGGGCGGAGGACACACTGATGGAGGAGAGGCAGCTGTGGAGGCACCCCAGTTTCGGGAGAGGCCCCGGCTCTCGCCCCCTCAAAGTACAACAAAGGTCTGACGGGGGAAGAATGTGCTTGCCTGACACCCAAACCCGTTTGACACCCAAACCCGTTTGGCTGGCACTGGCGCCGTCTGTCTGTCCTTTCGGGGATTCTAATGAGCCACCTCATTCTAGGAGTTGATTCACCAGTGCCTGGCCCCGGCCTGGCCTCTCTCCAAGCTCTGGGAGGCTGGACGTCAGGCCGGAGCTCTCAGGGGTCCCCCCAGTCTTCCCACAGGGACGGGGGCTGCTGAGGGCGGGCCTATCTGAGAGCTAGCAGCTTCAGCTGATGCTAGCTTACATGGCTATTGGAGATCCTGCCTGGGAATTCAAAGCTGGATGACAATTTCCATTTCTCAATCCAGGTAGAGATAAACAGGAACCTCTACCCTCTCTATCTTTCAGTATCGGGTAGCGTGAGCGAGGCTCCCCAGCGCTGGAGCCGGGCCACACCGCCTGCACATGGAGCAGCATATGGAGGAGTGACTGCAGGTAAGGGTTAACCGGTTTGCACCCCAGTGAGCTGTCACCCTTGGCTCCCTTGGGGTGGGGGGGTGGGGGTGGGGGGTCCGAGGCCAGGGTTCTGAGATCTCAGCCCATTTGGGGAAAGACCAGTGCCTGCCTCTCACATTCCACAGAAACCCCGAAATGACAGTGCTGCGAGCTGGGGACAGAGAGCGGGCCTGCCTGGCCCGCTTCCGCGCGGCTTCTATCCCAAGTCAGGGGCAGGTGAGGCCATCAGGGTGGGGTGCTCGCCTCCTCCCGCCTGCCGCCCCGCCAAACCTGTCTTCCCGCCACCCCCAGGAGCGTGTCCCTGCCGCTGCCGCACGCACAGGGAGCGCTCGCCCGCGAGCCGCTCCTGTGGCTGGGTGTCACGGAGTCGCAGGAAGCAGAACTGGTTGGGTCCTGCCGGTGCTGCTCTCTGTCCCCTAATTAGACGTTTCCGGCAAGGTGGTGGCCGCTGTGGCTACTCATCACCCGCCCACAGCTGAGGAGTGTGGCCAGGCCGCGCCAGCCGGGCCCTCTCCCCGCAGCCTCGGGTTCGAAGGCTCCCCTTCTGTCTGCCGAGCTTGCCTCCACCTGGATGAGGGGTTCAGAGCAGCTCCCCCTACCCCCTCAAAAGGCCTTCTCCCCACTCCTTGGCCTTCAGCAAGTCCTTCAAGCTCCTGGCCCAAATACCAGACAGGGTGCTGGGTCCTCCCCATCCAAGGCCTCAGGCCAGGGCTGGGCTCTCTGGGGAGAGCAGCTGAAGGAGGCGTGAGGACTGACACCCAGCCTCCGCCTCCCAGAGGCTGGGGCTGTGCCGACTTGGGAGGGGGTTGGGGCTCAGCTCAGCCCTGAACCGGGGCAGAGGGAGCCTCGAGTGTCAGCATGGCCCCGGCTCCTGTCAGGAGGCCTTGCACCCTCATCGGGAAGGGCAGGGTCCCGGCACCTGTCTCCTCTGGCCCCCAGGTCAGCTTCCTCAAAGGAAGCCAGTGAAGCCAACCGCCTGAGGTGGGCAGCCCTGAAACACAACGGGCCGTCTCTAAGCCTGTGGTTCCCATCCTGTGAACGCCAAGCGTTCCCCTCAGGCAGGACCTTCCCCCCTCTGCCAACCGTTTTTCATACCGAGTCCACAGCGCTGGTCACCCTGCGCACCCCAGCCCTCACTCCCGGGCGGACCTCACGGGACTGGGCAGCATTTGCGTGCTGCCCAATCTCCCTCCTGGGCAGCACGGGGAGCCCCTGTGGGAGGCCACGCAGCCCCAGCTGAGAGTGAACAGAGTTAAAGAGGAAGCCTGACGTCACCAGTGGCCACGCTCTGCTCCCGTCCTCCCTGTGCCCAGAGGACTCGTCCTCACCTGCTCTCTTTCTGGGACAAACCGTCTGGCAAGATTCTGCCTCAGGTCACCCAAGCAAGGGACAAAGAGCAAGGGCAGCTTGGGTGACGGCACCCCATGGGACAGCCAGGGAGCCCACCCTTCCCACCCGTGGGCTGGCTGCCTACCTTCCCAGCCTCGCTCCACGGAGACCGCACTGCCAACCCTTCCCAGGAATTAGAATAATTACCATCAGAGGCATAATCGCGCCCCAGCTCCACTCTGTCCCACCCTGACACGTGTATGCTGGGGCCCCAAGCTGACTTTCTTAGCCTTCCTATCTTGGCCGGCCCGGAGAGAGCAGCCCAGCAACCCACAAAGCCTCGTCAGAGCCAGACTGGGGAAGCTCCAGGCCCCCACCTCAGCCTGGCTGCCTCCCTGGGGAGGGCACGTGCTGGGGAACTGGCAGAAGGGCCCACAGATGCTGTGTCCCAAGCTGGGGAGAGGGGAGAGGCCCCCGGACGCTCATGGCTGGCGCGTGTCCTTCAGCTTCCAGGCTGGGTCTGCCCCTCCAGGGCCTTCCCAGCCTTTGGCTATTCCTCTCAGCAGAGGGCCAGGAGGACCCCCGCTTCATCCTCGTTCCTCTCTGTTCCTGGAGCTTCCTCTTCGGTCCAGGAGATGGAATTTAGCTCCTGGGTACAGGTGCCTGAGTTCATCCTCAAGAAACCAGCAGCCCCCCCACAGACAGTACTGACACAACAGGAGAAATGTCAGGGAGATGGGGGCCAGGGGGGCCCAAAGAGGGGGCTTCTTAACCATGAGCCCTTTCAATGCTCCCAGCAGGAGTAGCACCATCTCCCACCTCCATGGCCTTCCAGCCCCTGTGCCCACCTCTGGGCCTTTCCCTCAGTTTTGGGGGAAGACTGAGGTCAGGGGACTGAGGGTGGGAAACCTCTAGAAATGTGCCTCAGAGAAGATGCTGGAGTGCTGGTCAGCCTGGGGCCCTGGAATCACAGCTGCCAGGCCAGGGGCCAGAGCCTTCAGCCAGTAAAGCCCTTCTTTCCAGGCATTCTTTGCTGCTCTGAGGGTCTCAGAGAACTGGAGTGGGAAGGTCAGACCTCAAACGCTTCGTTCCCCAGCCCTCCTAGTGCCTTTCCCTAGGGGACCGGATGGGGTCAATGCTTAGCCGGTCACAACGTGCTGAGTCTGTGGGGTGGGGTGAAGAAAACGTGCCCAGCCGGCTCCTGGGGTCACGGTCCGCTGGTGATGGAATGGCCCAGTCAGGGGACAGGCCACCACAAAACACACTCCCCACTCTCCAGCCACCTGAGGCGCCCAAGCGTAGCCCGAGAACATTTGCTTTCTCATTTCCGAAAACTGTGGGAAAACTTTCTAGTGGGCCACATGGCTTTGAGGGGCAAAAGTCAGTTCTTTGACTTCTACTCTTTGTTTGACCCCACAGGGCTTTGCCTGGCAAATTCTCACCTGCATCTCCAGGTCAGACCTCACCCTATGTCCAGGGTGGTCCTGCAGGCCGAGCAGCTTCCCTCACCTGGACAGCAGCAGCAGGTGGCACAGACATCCAGATACCCTCCTCCGCACCTGCTGGGCCTGCCCCTGGGTGTAGGTACCCCCGACCCCCACCACCACTCCCACCACGGCCACCAGAACTGCGGTGGGGAAAACCACTAGGACACAAGGCAGCCAACGATTTGAACAAGCGGAATTTCTTTGTCCTTTGTAAAAGTCAACACATGATCTGTTACTGATTGGGATGTGAAATAAAACTAAAAATAACAGCACACTGAGTCTCAAGCAAGGCTCCGCTCACCTTTAACACAGTCCAAGTTTGGTTTATCAGATCCCAAGGAGCAGCTAAGCAGCAAGTCAAACACAGGTGAGGGAGGAGCAGGAGCAAGGAAGGGGGCCCATGGCCCTCACCCTCACGCCTTCCGGACCCGAAACACCATCAGCTCCCTGGGGAACTTGGAGAAGCAAGAAACCGCACAGAGAATCCTGGGCCTGCTCACTTCCCTTGATGTCTCAGTTTCCCCACTGGGATCATGAGGGCTTGGAACATTCCCTCATCTTAAGGAGGCTGCAGACAGGGGCCAAGGAGCTTGAGATAAGGCTAAGCTGTGAAACACCCTGCCAGCACCTAGGCCACAGGATCCTGATATCGGTCAGGCCACCGCTCCACTCACTGTCTCCAACCATGCATTAAGGAGAGAAACTGAGGCAAGAGCCCTCACAGGGCCCCTCACCGCCTTCATTTCGCCACTTTCCTACAAGGCCTGGGGCGGTGCCGAGGAGTCTGCAGATCAAGGGTCAAAGTCGGTTGGTTAATTACAACCTCTCCCCCCTTGGAGGCGCTGGGCAGAGGGTTCAGCGCATCCCCCGCCCCACCCCCCAGGCTTGGGGAGGGGGAGTTCCGAAGGAAACCTGCTCGCTCCCGACCAAAGATTCTGTTGGGGGTGGGGCGGACAGGCGGCTAACAAGGAAGATGCCGCCGGGGCAAGAAACAACTGGGGTTACTCATTCCAAGTTGACTCCGACGCTGTCAAGGCGTCTTCCGAAAATAAACTGGCTACCCCAGCTTCCCTCGGGCTGGTCCCTGGCTGTGGGATGGGTTCTTTAAACCCCCTTTCAGCTCACTGGTGTCCTCTTCGACGCTGAAGGAGGCGCGTTTCTAACAGAGGTGAGACCCAATCCCACCTTTGTCTTAAGGGCTGGTGGGGTGCAGCCGGGCGCCTTCCCGGCCGTCTGGCGTTTCCCACTGCTGGAAGCTCCCTGCCTGCCCGACCCCCACGGGGACCTTCTGACCACCCGTGTTGTGGGGGAAACGGAGAGAGCAATGAAAGTGGCCTACACTCTGGGTCTTCTCTTGCATTCTGCGCAAACCTCAGCCCAAACTCCAGCTCGCTCCCGGCCCCCCCAAAGTGACACCGCTCCAGTGCCCTCCGCCCGCCTCATAAAAGCCCCGGCTTTCTGGATTTACGACGCGAGAGTGGATGGTCGCCGGGGCGGTGACACACCCCACTGCCTCCCCTGCGCCGCGGCTCGGGCCAGTGGAGGGGAGGGCGGCCCCACGCGGGCCCGCGCGCCTCCGCCGGGGCCTGGGAACCGCTGTCCCCCCGCGCCCACCCCCGCCCCCACATGGCCGCTCCTTNCACTATGTGCCAGGCACTGTCACAGATGCTGTAGATACAGCAGTGGACAACATAGACAAATCTCTTTCCTTCCCGGGGCCTCATTCTAACACTGGGTACACTGGGGAACTTCCTTTCCACAAGTGAAGACATCTGAGTTCTTCCCCCATAAGAAGGACTACCTGTGTCCAGCATTATCCATGAAGACTTCATCAGTTTCCACGAAGTCCCTACTGTGTCCCAGCCCCTGTCAAGGTCTGGTACAACCAGGGTGCTCAATAAACATTTATCGGATGTTTGAGAGTCCAGGGTAAGAGTGGATGGTTGACAAGGGAAGTGTGGGCTGTGGGAGGCAGAGTCTTGGGAAAGGAAGGGGAAGGGGGCAAACATTAATGACCCTGCCAGATCTCACACCATCCTCAACACGGCCCCAGGACATAAACAAGGGATTCTCAGGTCACAGACAATACAGGATGGAAAGGAAAGCTCCTCCACCGGCGGCCAGACTCCAGGGTTCCAGGAAGGTGTACAGGAGGAGGCCCATCTGGCCCCTAAGTCCACCCTTTCCCCACCCACCCAGGGTGTGCTCCACAGAAGTCCTGTGGCGGGATGTTAAGGGCTTCTGGAACCTCCCTCTTGAAAAACTACCTTCTTCCACTATATGCCTGAAAGTCCACCACAGGCAGGCTGCTCCTTTTCTGACTCCTGACTTTTGAACTGTGTGAATTCATTTATCAGATTCATTTCCTCCTAATCTGTTTCAGCAAACATTTAATATGTGAGAAAGGTGTGTGTGTGCCCGAGACTCTGAAATATTAGTTTATTTTACATGGCGGAATCGAGGGGAGCTAAAAGAGGAAGGGGGTCCCATCCCTGCTCTTACTAGTCAGCTAGTAAGAGAAGCCCAGTGGCCCAAGCGTCACAGTTACTGTGCCTCTCGGAGGCCACCAGGTGCTTCTGAGGAGGGCAGGGGCTCCCTCCAGGAGGCTGGGCCTGGGGACTGGACAGGGCATGGTGAATGGTTGGAGTGAGGGGTCCCAGGCTGAACCGGAGCCCAGGGTAGGACACAAGCTCTTTGCCTGCCGTGGCTGCAGCCAGGCGAAGGAAGCTGGTCTTCCACCATCCGCACCCCTCCAGTCTTGCTGCACCCTAAATAGGGCCATCTGGGACAAAGACGAGGGCTTTGGGGGTGGGGCGCGAGGTAAGCCCCAATGGCTAAGGCGCTGGGGTCTTTCGGGAAGGCGGCGGACTCAGAGCGGTTTAAACGACCCTTTCTCCATGAAGCCTTCCACACTGGCCCGGCGGAAAGGCGGGCTCTCGGCGGCCCCGGGCCTGGCGGGTGCTCTCCGCTTTGTATTGCGGCCGGCGCGGCCTGGCCTGCGGGTCCACCCGCCTGCGCGCTCCTGCGGCCCCGCGTGCCATTCCGCACGGAGCCGGCGACCAGCCAATACCTCTGGGCTGAGCCACGAATTGCTCAGCCAGGCCTTTGAGACCCGGGGCCGCCTGGGCCCAGGCCCGGTTCAACAAGTGTGGGCCGGGCCGCCCAGTCTCGCCCGACGGCTTCGCGCCTCCCCAGGCGCCCGGGGCGCGCCGGGCCCCGTCGGGCGAGTTTCACTTCATCACTGGCGGAGCGTGCGAGCGCCGGATAACGTTGCCCCTTTCCCTCCCTCCCCTGCTCGTCGGCTCTCTCTCCGAAACTCCGGCTGGCGAACGCTAGCCCTCCCGCTGGGCGGCAACCGGGCCGGCCCGGCAGCCGAGTGCCCTGCTCCCGCCCTCGCCCGGCCACCCCGCCCAGGCCGCGAGGCCACCTCACCGGCAGCGGAATGGAAACCGGTTCGACAGGTAACAAATAGGTGGGTTGTCACCGTTATTTCCCAACGCATGCGCCGTCGCTCCCCGGGCCACTCCAAGCTAATTAACTCCGATCACCCCCTCCCCGCCCCAGCCACCAACACACACCGCCGCGAGCCAATAAAGCGTGAACCCGTCCGGCAGGCTAGCACTTTAAGACTCCGCGAGCGGCCGCGAGGGACGCCAGTCGCGCCGGGAGACGCTTCGCCGCCCGCTGCACCTGGCTGCAGGGGACCTCATTGGGACCGGAGAACGCAACAGCTCCGCCGAGCTGAAACGGGCGCGCGCCGTCCCGGGCACGGCCTCCCGGCGGAACGCGGGGCGCTTTGGCTACTTCTTCTCCGACCTGCCCCCCTCCGCACCGCCAGCCACCCCACGCCCGCCTCCAGCCCGGCCTGGGAAAGGTGGGACGACTCCGGCTCTAGTTGCGGAAGCGGCCCTTGCCGCGCGAGGAGGGTTCGAAGATGTGTATAAGAGACAGCCCCTCCCCTCCCCTCTCCCCGGCGCCCGGGGTCGGCCGCGCCCGCGCGGGCTAACGGGGCCGCGGCCGCTTAAACATTAAATCGGGCGCCGCTGCTGCGCCGGCCGCCGGGCTCCGCGCCACGGCTCCCCGCACGCCGGCCGCTCGACGGGGCCCGGCGTCCTCAGCGGCGCGGTGCTCCGGGCGCGCTGGCCGGGCGCCTCACCTGGCACGTAGATCTCGCCGCGCTCCTCGTCGGGGAGCTCGCTCCAGTTCCTCTTGCACGTGGAGACGCACGGCTTCTTCACCAGAAACGCGCGGGGCATCTTCGAACCCTCCTCGCGCGGCAAGGGCCGCTTCCGCAACTAGAGCCGGAGTCGTCCCACCTTTCCCAGGCCGGGCTGGAGGCGGGCGTGGGGTGGCTGGCGGTGCGGAGGGGGGCAGGTCGGAGAAGAAGTAGCCAAAGCGCCCCGCGTTCCGCCGGGAGGCCGTGCCCGGGACGGCGCGCGCCCGTTTCAGCTCGGCGGAGCTGTTGCGTTCTCCGGTCCCAATGAGGTCCCCTGCAGCCAGGTGCAGCGGGCGGCGAAGCGTCTCCCGGCGCGACTGGCGTCCCTCGCGGCCGCTCGCGGAGTCTTAAAGTGCTAGCCTGCCGGACGGGTTCACGCTTTATTGGCTCGCGGCGGTGTGTGTTGGTGGCTGGGGCGGGGAGGGGGTGATCGGAGTTAATTAGCTTGGAGTGGCCCGGGGAGCGACGGCGCATGCGTTGGGAAATAACGGTGACAACCCACCTATTTGTTACCTGTCGAACCGGTTTCCATTCCGCTGCCGGTGAGGTGGCCTCGCGGCCTGGGCGGGGTGGCCGGGCGAGGGCGGGAGCAGGGCACTCGGCTGCCGGGCCGGCCCGGTTGCCGCCCAGCGGGAGGGCTAGCGTTCGCCAGCCGGAGTTTCGGAGAGAGAGCCGACGAGCAGGGGAGGGAGGGAAAGGGGCAACGTTATCCGGCGCTCGCACGCTCCGCCAGTGATGAAGTGAAACTCGCCCGACGGGGCCCGGCGCGCCCCGGGCGCCTGGGGAGGCGCGAAGCCGTCGGGCGAGACTGGGCGGCCCGGCCCACACTTGTTGAACCGGGCCTGGGCCCAGGCGGCCCCGGGTCTCAAAGGCCTGGCTGAGCAATTCGTGGCTCAGCCCAGAGGTATTGGCTGGTCGCCGGCTCCGTGCGGAATGGCACGCGGGGCCGCAGGAGCGCGCAGGCGGGTGGACCCGCAGGCCAGGCCGCGCCGGCCGCAATACAAAGCGGAGAGCACCCGCCAGGCCCGGGGCCGCCGAGAGCCCGCCTTTCCGCCGGGCCAGTGTGGAAGGCTTCATGGAGAAAGGGTCGTTTAAACCGCTCTGAGTCCGCCGCCTTCCCGAAAGACCCCAGCGCCTTAGCCATTGGGGCTTACCTCGCGCCCCACCCCCAAAGCCCTCGTCTTTGTCCCAGATGGCCCTATTTAGGGTGCAGCAAGACTGGAGGGGTGCGGATGGTGGAAGACCAGCTTCCTTCGCCTGGCTGCAGCCACGGCAGGCAAAGAGCTTGTGTCCTACCCTGGGCTCCGGTTCAGCCTGGGACCCCTCACTCCAACCATTCACCATGCCCTGTCCAGTCCCCAGGCCCAGCCTCCTGGAGGGAGCCCCTGCCCTCCTCAGAAGCACCTGGTGGCCTCCGAGAGGCACAGTAACTGTGACGCTTGGGCCACTGGGCTTCTCTTACTAGCTGACTAGTAAGAGCAGGGATGGGACCCCCTTCCTCTTTTAGCTCCCCTCGATTCCGCCATGTAAAATAAACTAATATTTCAGAGTCTCGGGCACACACACACCTTTCTCACATATTAAATGTTTGCTGAAACAGATTAGGAGGAAATGAATCTGATAAATGAATTCACACAGTTCAAAAGTCAGGAGTCAGAAAAGGAGCAGCCTGCCTGTGGTGGACTTTCAGGCATATAGTGGAAGAAGGTAGTTTTTCAAGAGGGAGGTTCCAGAAGCCCTTAACATCCCGCCACAGGACTTCTGTGGAGCACACCCTGGGTGGGTGGGGAAAGGGTGGACTTAGGGGCCAGATGGGCCTCCTCCTGTACACCTTCCTGGAACCCTGGAGTCTGGCCGCCGGTGGAGGAGCTTTCCTTTCCATCCTGTATTGTCTGTGACCTGAGAATCCCTTGTTTATGTCCTGGGGCCGTGTTGAGGATGGTGTGAGATCTGGCAGGGTCATTAATGTTTGCCCCCTTCCCCTTCCTTTCCCAAGACTCTGCCTCCCACAGCCCACACTTCCCTTGTCAACCATCCACTCTTACCCTGGACTCTCAAACATCCGATAAATGTTTATTGAGCACCCTGGTTGTACCAGACCTTGACAGGGGCTGGGACACAGTAGGGACTTCGTGGAAACTGATGAAGTCTTCATGGATAATGCTGGACACAGGTAGTCCTTCTTATGGGGGAAGAACTCAGATGTCTTCACTTGTGGAAAGGAAGTTCCCCAGTGTACCCAGTGTTAGAATGAGGCCCCGGGAAGGAAAGAGATTTGTCTATGTTGTCCACTGCTGTATCTACAGCATCTGTGACAGTGCCTGGCACATAGTGGGTGTCAATGAATACTTATTGAATGGATGAATAGCGTATTTCTTTTTAATGATTTATTTACTGGCCGTGCTGGGTCTTTGTTGCTGCTCAGGTTTTTCGTTGTGGTGGCTTTCCTTGTTGTGGAGCACGGGCTCTAGGTGCTCGGGCTTCAGTAGTTGCTGCGCATGGGCTTAGTAGTTGCGGGTCCCAGGCTCTTGAGCACAGGCTCAACAGTTGCGGCCCACGGGCTTAGTTGCTCCACGGCATATGGGATCTTCCCAGATCATAGATCAGTGTTCCTCTGGCAGGCAGATTGTTCACCACTGAGCCACCAGGGAAGCCCCTAGCCTATGTTTCTTGATTCAGGTGACACAATCTTTCAGGTTCCAACTTTTGCTAGAGGCATAAATGCAGAGCTAACTTTTTTTAAAAAATTACTATAAGGAAAACTATAATGTCAGTTCAGTGACAAAAGGCAGCCCTCGGAAATTGGGGGTGGCATGAAGAACGTGACTACCTAGAGTACCAGTGGCAAGCATGTCCTCCAAGCACAGAAACCCAGTGGCACCACTTGCGTCCTTTTGGGAACTGGAAATCGAAATTTGTGTGTGAAATCTACCAGTTTTTATCATTTGCTTATTTATGGCTTCACTGTGTGGCTTGCAGGATCTTAGCTCCCCAATTAGGGATCGAACCCTGGGCCCTCAACACCAAAATCTTGGAGTCCCAACCACTGAAGCTCCAGGGAATTCCTTGAAACCTACCAGTTTTTAAACATTGACTTCACTTAAAAAAAAAAAAAAAAAGGAAAAAGAAATGAGTCAAATAAAATACATCTGTGGGGCGGATTTGACCTGTGGGCTGTCAGTGTGTGGTTTCTGGTTCATGGTCTCTGGTTCTAGTTCATCTAGAACTAGACAGTATATGTGAACTTGGGTAAACAGTGAACTGTGAGCTCCATAAGAGCAAGCACCTTCTGCTCTGTTCACACAGCGCCGGTTCAATGTCATTCTCTCCTTCTTAATTCAGTCAACAAATGTTCATTGAACACCCACTATATGGTAGCACTGGGTATCCTGGGATGCAAGGCAAACAAAGACGGAAATGATTAGTGTGGTGCAGGACATTCAATTAGTGGTGGATGGTGACAGGCAGTTTAGTTCAGTCACTCAGTTGTGTCTGACTCTTCGCAGCCCCACAGACTGCAGCACGCCAGGCTTCCCTGTCCATCACCAATTCCCAGAGCTTGCTCAAACTCATGTCCATGGAGTTGGTGATGCCATCCAACCATCTCATCCTCTGTCGCTCCTTCTCCTGCCTTCAGTCTTTCCTGGCATCAGGGACTTTTCCAGTTCTTCAAATCAGATAGCCAAAGTATTGGAGCTTCAGCTTCATCATCAGTCCTTCCAGTGAATATTCAGGACTGATTTCAGGTGACAGGCAAGGGGCACTGAGATCTGAATGAGAGGTAGGAGCCAGCTGTGCAGAGCAGGGAAGAGCATGAAGTGTAGATGGATCAGATGGCTCAATGGCCCCAGAACAGGAGTGCGCCCCGGGTGTGTGTCTGTGTGTGATGAACTGAAGGGTGGCTGGATCATGAGAGGATGGAGAGGCAGGTCTGCCATGTCATGTGAGGCTCAGGGCGATGGACAGCTTTGGGGTCCGCAATGGGGAGAAGAGAGTCCATCAACAGGGGAGGGGAGCTGAGGGTGGCAGCAGGGAGATCATCGAGGAAGCTACTGTCATGGTCCAAGCAGGAGGGGATGGTGGCCTGCGCTGGCTGCAAAATGAGTCACGAGTGCTGATTCCAAGTGTCCTCAGCAGACCTGTCTCTTTGGTACAGTGGACAGGGGTGTGAGGAGACAGAACCCCAACAGGCAAGTAAGGACCATGCTCCCCAAAGACCAGTGGCTGGCACCCACCTTCAGTGCTTGGTTCCCACCCTGAGCAGCTCTGGGGAGAGCCAGGGCAGGAATCAGATGGAGAAGTTTTAACCCCTTCCTGTTCTCAGAGAAGGCTTCTGGGAGGAACTGGGAGGGGGTGAGGGTGGGGTTAGGCTTAGAAGCATGGCGGCTGGAGATGGAAGAGCTTCCAGGAGCTGTGCTAAGAAGACAAGCAGAACACTGCTCCTGGAGTCGGGCTGCCCCAGCCAGGGGCTTGGGCTAAGCCACCTCTGTACGGAGGGCTCCAAGTTCCAACCCTGCTGTCAAGAGATGCTTCTGATTCGCTTTGGCCGGGAGGACTAGCAGCTCTTGAGAATCGACTCAGCCTTAAAGCAGATTGGGGGTGCTCAGGCTGCTGAGGCCTCTGCCTGGCTCAAATAGTGGCCTTTCCAGCCCTATTTGACAGGAGCCCTATGGACGCTGCAAAGCCCCTGACAAACTGTGAAGTGCTGCGTGCAATATTCACGCCGCCATCGCTTGCTGAGTTTTGTCCTGTGGGTTTCCAGAGCACCTGGAATCTGCCCACACCTCACTCTCCGTGTTTCCCCCTCTGATTCTTGGGAACTGATTGGAGTCCTTGGGGCCCAGTGTGCTCTGGCCCCGCTGGCCTCGACCCCGTTCGTCTCCCTTCCCGCTGGTTATGTGTGTGCCCTCCACGCTGTTGGCTGTCTGGCCACTGAACTGGCCAAAGCTGGTTCCCAGCTTAGGCCTCTCCGCTGCTCCTTCTGCCCCAGGGCATTTCCCTACTTGATGACTGGCGCTCTCTGCTCACTCAGGTTTCAGCCAGACATGCCCTCTTCTAAGAGACCTCTCTGAGCGCCCCAGCTAAATCCTTGTCCCACCAGTCACTTCTGTCCCATTACCTTATTTTATTATTCTTTTTTGCAGCATCTCTTCCCATGAAATTTTGATTTGTCTTGTCTGTTCCATTCTCCCCCAGTGTAAGTTCCGTACATGAGGGACCTCTTTTAACATCATTTTTAGCGGCTTTATTTAGATATAGTTCACATACCCATAAAATTCACCCTTGCAAAGTGTACAAGTCAGTGAGTGGGGTTTTGTTTTGTTTTTGGCCATGCTTGTAGGAACTTAGTTCCCCCCGCAGGGATTAAACCTGCATGCAGTGAGAGCACGAAGACCTACCACTGGACCAGCAGGGAATTCCCAGTTCAGTGGGTTTTAGTATCTACACAGTGTGCAGTCGCCACCACTGTCTTCAGAAACACTTTCATCGCCCCCTAAAGAAACCCCCTACCCGTTAGCAGCCACTGTCCCTTCCTCCCACACCCCAGCCCCTGGTACCATGGCTCTGCTCTCTATGGATTTGCAAATTGATGTGCTCTTTTTTCACATAAACAGTTTTTTAAATTNCCACTGTCTTCAGAAACACTTTCATCGCCCCCTAAAGAAACCCCCTACCCGTTAGCAGCCACTGTCCCTTCCTCCCACACCCCAGCCCCTGGTACCATGGCTCTGCTCTCTATGGATTTGCAAATTGATGTGCTCTTTTTTCACATAAACAGTTTTTTAAATTTTTATTTTTTAACTGAAGGATAATTGCTTTACAGAATTTTGTTTTCCATCAAACCTCAGCATGAATCAGCCATAGGTATACACATATCCCCTCCCTTTTGAAGCTCCCCGATGTGCTCCTTTTAAAGCACCTCGATATCCCTAGTGCCAGTGCTGTGAGGATGGGTTATCTCCCATTTCACAGATGAGAAAACTTTGACTCGGGACCCCCCTGAAAACGGACTTTCCCTATTTTAAGCCGTGTGTCTCATGTCTCCCCAGAACTGAGCTGCCCTAAGGAGGATGGAAACAGCAGAAAAAGAAGAAATGAGCCAGGGGTATGGAGTGAGTAGTTCCCTGCTGCAGCCCACACCCGGGGCCTCTGAGCTGGAAGGTCACTCTTAGGGGTGGGCTTGCTGACTGCAGATTCAGTGCTGGTGGACTAAGCTCAGTGTAGTGCCTGGCCTGTGCCAGGGGCAGTACCAGCAGCCCCCTCCCATGGGAGCAGACACCTGGGCAGGCAGGTGAAGGCAGAGAGTAGCTGCCCTGAGTGGAGGGCCAAGTCAAGGGTAGCACAGGGCTGTTGCCTGAAGCTGGACTCCACTTTTTAGGAGCTCTGTGACTTTGAGCAAGTGATTGCACCCGGCTGGGCCTCCCTTTCCTTCTCTATGAATGGACCCCATCCTCAGGTCCCCACTTCCGTGAATCCATGCAGATGCTCCCACCACAGCATCCAGAAGCACAGCGCCAAGAACTCCCTCCCTGTAGACCCTGGGCCCCAAGGAGCCAACTCTCTGAAAGACTGGCGGCTGTCAGAGGCCGAGCGGCGGCCAGAGCCAGCATCGTATTTCCTGACCCTTTGAAGCCTGGCTCCTCCACTGTAAAAAGGGGCTTAATAATCATTCTTCCCTCCCTGTAAGTGGTGACGGCTGGGGATGTGCAGTTATCAGTACCCTCTGGGCCTCAGACAGGGAAACCAGACAGGCTCCTTGTTACCCCCAAGCTGCCTTCCCTCCCAGGGTTGCTGTCATCCTGGCCTCTTTCATCTTAGACTTAATTAGCAGACAGCCCCACCCCGCAGCCTCCCCGGCAGGAGTCATCACTCCCATTTTATAGGTGGGGAAACTGAGGCACCTAGAGGGAAGTAGTTTGGGTCTGCCGCCTATGAGTCAACTGTGGAGCCCAGGCCTAGAGGAGCTGCGACTAGGTTTTCCAGCTGAACTTGTCCTTTGGGGTGGATCCGCCTGGCACCCTGGGCACCTAGAAAGCTTCTTCTCCAGCTCTCTCTACCCCACCACTCCCTACCACCTCTCCTCTGGAGGGCAGCGGGATGGGAATAGGGAGGGGACTGCCAAGCCTGGGGAAAGGAGAGAAACCAGTTGGCAGCAGCTAGAATGGGGGCTCAAGCCTGTTTCATCTTCAAAGCAGGCTAATTAGNCCCCCGGTGACTGGACTGCAAGGCCAGGGCTGGGAACACAGCAGCCCCGTCAGTCCGTGTGTGCAGCCCGGGGGCCTGGGCCTGCCTGCTCCCACCCTGGCCCCCGGCCAGCAGCGCGAGTACTCACTGAACTCGATCAGCAGCTTGCCGTAGCCCCGGCGCTGGTAGGGGGGCAGGGTCAGGATGCAGGCCACGTTGTAGTCTTCCGTGGACTCCTTTTCCTGGAAAAGCCGGGCTGGAGTGAGTGTAAGGGGAGGGACCCAGCTCAGGGCAGGACTGAAGGACCACCTGCAGGAGTGCTCACCTTGGAGAAGTAGCCCACTATATGGAAGCCCTTACAGTCGTACTCTGTCATGACGTAGAAGAGGAAAGGGTCTGTGTCATAGTACAGCGTCTTGTGGTCGAGGAAACACTTAGCCAGAAGACACAGGTTTTGGGAGTAACTCTGCAAAAGACAAGGTCTGTCACCACCCCGTGTGGCTCTCCTGGAGTGTGGCCGTCAGGCTGGGGTCAGCTTGGAGCTTCTTTGTCCCCCAGGCTGAAAGAGGTTAAACCTTCCTCCCTGGGGCCTGAACCCATCCATGGGCCAGGCTGTCCCTCAGCACAGGCCCTTCTTAGCGTCTAGGAGTGCCTGTTCCAGCTGTGATGGTATTCAAGCACCGACCTCCGGGTGAGCTGAGCAGGTTTGCCCCTACTCCCTGCACCGCCACCTAACTGGCCTGGAAAGCCTCCACTGCCCTCTGCCACAGTTACCAATCAACAAACTGATGTGTGCCCCACCCCAGGAAGACTAACCAAGGCTTATGAGAAAAGCTCTGCCTGTGTGACAGTCTCAAGAGTCCAGCTGTCAAAAAGCCACAGTACTCTCTTGCCCAGTCACACGTCCTGAAAACACATCTGCTCGTCTACAACACAGGTAAAGAAGTCTGGGCTCTTTCAAGGGCTGCCCCAGGAAAATTCATCTTGCTACTATACCCCATGCTCACAACTCTCCTGCATATCACCGGAGGCTCTTTAAGCACCTGCTAGGCTCGGAGAAGGCAATGGCACCCCACTCTAGTACTCTTGCCTGGAAAATCCCATGGACAGAGGAGCCTGGTGGGCTGCAGTCCATGGGGTCGCTGAGAGTCGGGCGCAACTGAGCAACTTCACTTTCATTTTTATGCCTTGGAGAAGGAAATGGCAGCCCACTCCAGTGTTCTTGCCTGGAGAATCCCAGGGACAGGAGAGCCTGGTGGGCTGCCGTCTATGGGGTCGCACAGAGTCGGAAACGACTGAAGTGACTTAGCAGCAGTCATGGCCACTTGGATACCCAAGCCCGCATCTAACACACCTAACCACCTAAAAGTGGTTAAAGCAGCATCTTTCTCTTAAGCTCCCCCAGCACTCAAGCCAGAGCTCTCTCTTGCCAGTCAGTGATTGTCCTTCCCTCCCCACCCTCCAGGGCCCAGGGATGGAGGCCTTTCACTCTTAAAGGTCCCTGCAGGCTATTCCCTTCTTCCTCCTCACAGCCAGAATAAGGCAGGTGTGAAGCCCCAAACTGTAACTGTCCCCGCTTCCCAGCTGACCTCAGTCCCACCACCTGAACTCTGTCCTTGTAACAGAGCCTTCCTTCATCTTGTCTGCACTCCAGGAGGAAGGACAGCTCTTCGATACTCACTGTCTGCACAGGCACACCTCATTTTATTGGCTTTCACAGAGATTGCCTTTTTTTTTTTTTTTTNAACTGTCCCCGCTTCCCAGCTGACCTCAGTCCCACCACCTGAACTCTGTCCTTGTAACAGAGCCTTCCTTCATCTTGTCTGCACTCCAGGAGGAAGGACAGCTCTTCGATACTCACTGTCTGCACAGGCACACCTCATTTTATTGGCTTTCACAGAGATTGCCTTTTTTTTTTTTTTTTTTAAACAAAGGTTTGTGGCAACCCTGCCTTGACTTTATCAGTGCCATTTTCCCAACAGCATTTGCTCATGTCGCATCTCTTGTCACCTTTTCATAATTCTTGCAATAATATTCCAAACTTCTTCGTTATTACTGTATTTATTACAGTAATCAGTGATTTTTGATGTTACTACTGTAGTTTTTTTGAGATACTGTTATTGCACCCTTAATAGACTATGGCACCACATTAATATAACTTTCATATAGTCTGGGAAACCAGAAAAACTTGCGTGACTGCTTTATTTCAACGCTCACCGTATCACAGTGGTCTAGAACTGAACCTGCAGGGTCTCTGGGCTCTGCCAGTATATCCACTCCTGCCCCTCAGAACTCACTGCTGGGGATTCTTGTACCCACCCTACCTTTGTGTCAAGGTTCAGAGGTTACCTCCTCTTTGAAGCCTGCTATCACCCCGGGATCCTGACAGCCCACTTTTCTCATGGAATATATCACACTGGGATCCGAACTGCTACTGGCCTGTTTGTCTTCCCCTGTGAGCTCTCAGAGAACAGAGATTTTTGTCAAATTCCTGGTCACTCTGTATCCACCAGCACCCGCCCTATGGCAGGAATGCAGTAAATGTGGTGAAGGTCTGTCCCCTGTAGCGGTCAGTGTCTTCCTGAGCTGCAAGGAGCTGCTCACTTGACTCCCCCAGATCCCGGCACCAAAGCCTTCCCGCTGCCCCTCCGCCACTGACCTTGTTCTTACGTCCGTCGATCTCAAAGAAGGAGATGGTGCCCTTGCGGTAGATCTCATTGCCGGGAGGATGTCGCAGGTCACACTTGGTCTGAGGAAGAGAGGAGAATCAGGCACAGGAGCGGAGGCAAGTGGGGGCTGCTAGGAGGGTGGCCCCTGGGACGCCCCATACCAAGTGACGCTGCAGACACTTGAGGCTTCGGCCATACTTGAGGCAGAACTCGCAGAGGTAGAGGACGGGCAGCGCGGTGAGCTCCTGAGGGTACGGAGAGAAGTACCAGGGCTTGAGGCGGTGCCGGCCCAGCTCGATGCACTCAATGTTCTTCATACGGGTGACGATGTCGTCGTGGCTCCGGTCAGACACCAGGCTCCCAGTCATGCGAGGAGCGGACGGGATTCCATCTGAGCTGTCCTGGGAGTCCTGCCCAGGACCCGTGAAAGATACCAGGTTACAGAAGACAACTCAAGCAGCACACTCTACAGGTCACAGCCCTTCCTCAGGTTTCCTCGCCCAAACCTAACAGCGACCCTCCTAGGGAAGGTATCGTAATCCCCACTTGCCAACTGAAGACACCAAGACTTGGATGATTTTCACCTGGAAGGTGAAAAAGATCACCTAGGGCGGGATCTGAATCAGTTCCGCCTCACTCCTAATTCCAACACCCTTTCTGCCCAGTACCCCTTGTTCACTTCTAAAGTAGTCACTAAACCCCGTGCCCTCCTTATGTCCCCTTCATTTCACCCAGCTTCCCTACGCCCCAGACCTACCTCATCAGTGCCCAAGCAATTCGATTTCCGCTTCCGCCCGGGCTGAGCTGCCACTGCCCTCCGGGCTGATCCATTCTGCAAATGATAGGGGAGGGACAGAAAGGGTGGCTGTGAGGTGAGCCCGAAAGGGGCTACCAGAGGGTAGGAGGGCAGAAGAGATGGCTTGGGGGACTCACCTGGGGGAAAACTGAGGCCGGGGCTGTCTCGCTGGGCACTGGAGTTGCTGGTGAAACCACCTCCACCTTCCGTTTCTGCAGAGAGAAACCAGGACAGGTGGGTCAGAAGGTAGAGAAGGTGGGACCTGAGAGGAAAGCAAGGTCCCTGGAATTGCTGAGGGTACCGTTGAGCGGTGGTTGGGCTGCAGGCAGGAGCTGGAGGAGAGCGGCTGGTCGGGCTCGCCACCGGGAATGGCCTCCCGCTCCTTGGGCAGGTTGAAGCGGAGTGTGATCTGAACCGGGATTGGCAAGGTCTTCCCGCTGGCCTGGGCGGAGGCCGGCTGTAGAGATAGGTCCAGGGTCTTCCTCTGGGGCTGGGATGGTGGTGGGATGGGGAAGGGGAGTAGGGCCCCCTCAGCATGGAGTGATCAAACCCCACCCTCTGCCCTCTCAAGGACACAGGTACAGTCACTGGACTCTGGAAGCTACATCTGCAGTTTGGCCCCCATCCTTTACAAGCTGAAGCCAGGGTGGGAGGGCACAGCCTCTCGCTCATCTGGGAGCCACTGAGGCCAAGAGATTTTAAAAGTAGGCAGGAGAGAAGAGGTGAAACAGGGGACCTACTCACCACCTCTCTCTCTGGAGAGCCGGGTCGGGACCCAGGAAGTCCGTTCTTAGTGGGGGTCTTGGCCTCTTTCTTGGGGAACTGGATCTTCTTCAGGTCCAGCCGCTCGTGGGTCACCCATTCATCCAGGCGTTTGTTGACTGCAGCAGGTGGGTATGGCTCAGGAAGGAGTGCCAGAGGCTGCCCCCCAACCCTCCAGCCCCACCTCATCCCGGCCCAGAACTCACAATCAATGTAATGGACGTAGAAAAGCTTCCGGCCACTGATGTCCTTCACGCTCAGAATCTCAGCGAGTGCTGTGGGAACAGCAAAGGCAAGGGCCTTAGACTGGCCAGGCCATGAAGCTCCACCCTCCTACGACCTGAACTCCACCACCAGGCCGGAACCCTGAAGCTCCAGCACTTGGAACCGCTCTCACAAACCCCGATTAGTCACCAAGGGCCATCCCCTCTTCAAGCCCTGCCCTGTCCAGCTCTAAAGGCTAAAAGCCACGCCCCTCCCGACTATCTGCGCCCCGCCCGCTCCAAGATTCTAGAGGCCCCACCCCCTCCCCGGGATTCGGTTGACTCTCCCCCCGCCCCTCGCCCTCAGGTTCCTTAGCCCCGCCCCCCGACGTCACTCACGCCACTCATCTTCGTTGTCCTGGTTCCGCCGCAGCACAGGCAGGCGGCAGCCCTCGATTATCTCCCCCTGAGGAGACAGCGCGGCGCCAGGGTCGGCTACTGGGGGGCCTCGGGCTCTACCCACCTCCCCTGGCTCCCTCCGCCCCGCCCCGGGCACCGGACTCACCACCTCCGCCATCTTCCCTCCCTCCACTGCCACTTCCGGCCCCTCTGGGAGCCGTCACTTCCGGGAGTGAGCACGTTGTAGGCCCGGTCTACCCCAAAGCGGCTTTACGAGTAGGTTCTTAAGAGACACCGCTGCCCAGCTTGCTGACGGAGCCGGCCAGTTTGGCTGGCGGGGGCATTGGGTGTTTTAAGGCTCAGCTCAGGTCCTGGATGGAATCCCCACAACGTGTGCAACGATTGGAGGAAAACGGAGTCAGTCACGTGACGCTCACCGGTGCGACGCCGGTCATGTGAGACTGGTATTTGTGCCTGGCGGGCGGCCGCTTGGGCGTCTCCTAGTAGCGTCAAGGCTGCGTCGCGGGGAGTGAACTGCGCGTGCTCGACTAGGGGGTTGAGGGGCGAATTTCGAGAAGTGGGCGCCAGGACCCCCGCAAGTTGTGGACTTTCATAGGGTTGGGGGCCCACGGAAGAAGGTTTATAGGTTTGTTGTTTTGTATGTTAGGTTGCTAATTATACGAGTTGTTATTGTTCAGACGTTTAAAGTCGTGTCGACTCTGTGACTCCCATGACAGGCCAGGCTCCTCTGTCTTTCCCTATCTCCCGGAGTTTGCGTAAACTTATGTCCATTGAGTCAGTGATGCTCTCCAACCGTTTCATCCTCTGCCCTCCCGTTTTCTTGCCCTCAGACTTTCCCAGCATCAGTGTCTTGCCTTCGCATCAGGTGGCCAAAGTATTGGGGTTTTCATCTTCAGCGTCAGTCCTTCCCATGAATAGTCAGAGTTGATTTCTTTTAGGATTGATTAATACATTCAACAACTGTTTAATAATCTGCTATCGTGTCCCAGGCATTTATCTAGGAGCCTGGGATACGTCAATGAATAAAATAACTTGCAGCTCCTGGAGCTTGAATTCTTGGAGGCTGAGAGGGAAAAGAGGGGTGTGGATCACAAACAGTAAATATATTTTTAAAATAAATTAGTCTATTAAAGAGTGATAAGGGTTTTGGGAAACAACAGCAACGAAACACACAAGATGCAGGGAATGAATAGGTAGGCAAACTATGGCCTGCAGGTCAAATCCAACCCTGTTCTAGTTTTCCTGCACTCAGTGGGCCAAGAATGGTCTTTATACTCTTTTTAAAGCTTAGGAGACATAAATAGAATATTTCATGATACATGGAAATCATGAAATTCAAATTTCAGAGTCCATAAATAATGTTTTATTGGAACATAGCCACCATCTCATTCACTGACATTTTGTCTATGACGCCTTCCACGTTAAAGCTGCGGCTACTGCTGCTGCTGCCGCTGCTGCTGCTGCTAAGTCACTTCAGTCGTGTCCGACTCTGTGCGACCCCATAGATAGCAGCCCACCANCATAAATAATGTTTTATTGGAATATAGCCACCATCTCATTCACTGACATTTTGTCTATGACGCCTTCCACGTTAAAGCTGCGGCTACTGCTGCTGCTGCCGCTGCTGCTGCTGCTAAGTCACTTCAGTCGTGTCCGACTCTGTGCGACCCCATAGATAGCAGCCCACCAGGCTGCGCCTTCCTACAAAGCCTAAAATATTTACTGTCTGGCCATTTACAAAAAATGTTTGCCAACCCATGCTTTATCTTCTATTGTGCTATCAAACAGGGCGTCCCTGGTGGCTCAGTGGTAAAGAATCTGGCTGCAATGCAGACTACACAGGCTCAGTCCCTGGGTGGGGAAGATCCCCTGCAGGAGGAAATGGCAACCCACTCCAGCATTCTTGCCTGGAGAAAGACATGGACAGAGGAGCCTGGTGGGATCACAAAGAGTTCCCCATGGGATCTCAAAGAGTTCAGGCAGGACTGAGCAGCTAACACATATCAAATACAAAAATAGGTTCTTAATTGTATGTTGTTCTGTGATCAGCTTGTTCACGTAGTAACATAAATTGAACACTTCACACATTCTAGAGCACTATTTTAATGGCTACATAGTGTTTCGTTGCTTCAGTTCAGTTCAGTCGCTCAGTCATGTCCAACTCTTTGTGACCCCATGAATCGAAGCACGCCAGGCCTCCCTGTCCATCACCAACTCCCAGAGTTCACTCAGACTCATGACCATCAAGTCAGTAATGCCATCCAGCCATCTCTATGTACCTTATCTGCCACAACCAATTTCTTCTTGTTGAATATTCAAGTTCCAGATTTCTCATCTTACAAACAGTGCCACAAAGAGCATCTTGATACATACAGCTTTTCACATATTCGTCCTAACATGTTAGCAGTTTCAGTCTCTGCCCCCTTATCAAAGTCACCAGTGACCCTCATATTCTTCATCCAATGGCCAGTTCTCAGACCTTTTGTCCATGGCATTTGGCTTGGTTGTTTACTTCCTACCTTAAAACTCTCCTGTCCTGGTTTCTAGATACCAGGCTTTCCTGATTTCTTTCCAGCTTTCCCATTGCTCCTTATCTCCTTTATGGGTTGCTCCTCTTTTCCGTGACCTCTAAACCTTCCCAGGCCCCAAGTTCAGTCCTGAACCCCACCTGTATATCCACAGTCACTCCCTTCATGATGCCCTAGAAGCTCATGGCTTTAACTACCATTCACATGCTGAGGTTTCTCAAATTTATACCTCTGTATCTTTTAGCCACTTGGCTTACTCCCTTTCCTCATTAAAGTCTTTGTTCAAATGTCACCTTCCCCTTTAAGTCACCCCTGACTTCCCCAGTTGTCTGCTCATCCCCCACCACCTCCCCTCCCCTCCTCTGCTTCATTTTCCTTCATAGTATTCAGCTGTCAGATCATGTCTTCTCCCTATTCGCTTGTTACTGTCTTTCCCTCACTGGAGTGTAAGGTCCATGAATGCCATATTTATGTAGTTTGCCCAGTGCTATTTTCCCAGCCTCCATACCGCCTGTCTCATAGTAGGTATTCAGCTAAACTGTCAAATGAGTGAAGAATGGGGAGCCAGAGATGTGAACTGACATTTGCTGCCAAGAGTGATCAGTCTTGTAAGTTGGGCTCTCTCTGGGACTCAGGGAAGACAACTTGAGGTGGAGGCCCAGGCAGAGGTCTCAGAGCATCTGATAGGTGACCTGAAGTTGGTGGGGTGGGTAGCATTGGCTGGAGAAAGGGGTTGGGACTGTTTCAGGCAGTGAGGACAGCAATAGCAGAGAGAAAAAAAACACTTGGTGATGGGACTTCCCTAGTGGTCCAGTGGTTAAGACTCTGCACTTCCACTGCAGGGGCCACTGGTCAGGGAACTAAGACCCCACGAGCCACGCGGCCTGGTCTAAATAAAAGAGTTAGGTCATCGGCCATTCACCAGTATTCACTGAGCACCCACTGTGTGCCACCCCTGCAGGAGCAGCTTGAACAGGTACAGATGAATCCCCTGCTCTAGTGGGTCAGACATGAGCAGCTGACAACCCAAAGCATAAAGAGCCCCTTCAGACAGCAGTAAGTACTGTGACGATGTGGAAACAGTGTGAGGAGCTGGTCCGCTGGGGCCTCTCTAGAAGCTGTCACGCAGGAGTCACACACTGTCTCTCGCCGGCCGCCTCCAGAGGGAATGTCTCCGTCTGTGTGGATCAAACACGCGTGGGCTTCAGGATGGTCTCATCTGGAGACTCGATGAAGTCACCAGCAATGTGGGTTCTGTGTTCCTAGTCTCGACTCCGCAGGGTTATTCTCCTCCTACATTCAAGGTGGCCCCTTCTTATAGTTGCAGCACAGCTGCCCACGGTTCTAGAGCAGGGGTCCCCAATCTCTGAGCCAAGAACTGGTACTGACTGGTTCACGGCCAGTTAGGACCTGGGCCGCACAGCAGGAGGTGAGCGGCAGGCAAGCTAGCGTGCAGCTTCCCATCCCTCGCATTTCTGCCTGAACCATCCCCACCCAACCCATCCCACCCCCGGGCCATGGAGAAATTATCTTCCACGATACTAGTCCCTGGTGCCACGAAGGTTGGGGACCACTGCTCTCGAGCCTACATGTGTCCAAGGCCTTATCTATGGAGAAAAGCTGTGGAAAGAAAGCCCTAGGATCGAACCATTTGGGAGCATGTGCCTCCGCCACAGCCAATCTCTGTGACCAGGAGAATACTACTGGTGTACACAGACCACTCCCCACCAGCAGGGGTAAGGGTGGGGTGCAGTTTAGTGTATCCCAGGAGAGAGAACCTGGGGTGAGGTTGGGAGATGGGGAGGAGTGATGATCCAGGAATCAGAAAGCAGGCCAATCCTGGCCTTTTATGGCACTTTTGTAAGGAAGTCAGGTTTTGCTAAGAGTCGGACACAACTGAGCAACTTCACTTTCACTTTTCACTTTCATTCATTGGAGAAGGAAATGGCAACCCACTCCAGTATTCTTGCCTGGAGAATCCCAGGGACGGGGGAGCCTGGTGGGCTGGTGTCTGTGAGGTCGCACAGAGTCGGACACGACTGAAGTGACTTAGCAGCACGTTTTGCTTTAAGTGCAGTGGGAGTCAATGGGGAATTTAGAGCAAGAAAATTAAGTATTGGGTAGATAAAGAAGATGTAGTACATATGTACAATGAAATATTTAGTTTATTTTAGTGAAGTTGCTCTTGAGATTACCTTGGACTGCAAGGAGATCCAACCAGTCCATTCTGAAGAAGATCAGTTCTGGATGTTCATTGGAAGGAGTGATGCTAAAGCTGAAACTCCAGTACTTTGGCCACCTCATGCGAAGAGTTGACTCATTGGAAAAGACTGATGCTGGGCAGGATTAGGGGCAGGAGGAGAAGGGGATGACAGAGAATGAGATGGCTGGATGGCATCACCGATTCGATGGACATGAGTTTGTGTGAACTCCGGGAGTTGGTAATGGACAGGGAGGCATGGTGTGCTGCGATTCATGGGGTCGCAAAGAGTTGGACACGACTCAGTGACTGAACTGAATTGAACTAGTGAAGTTACTCAGTCGTGTCCAACTCTTTGCAGCCCCATGGACTGTAGCCTATTAGGCTCTTCCGTCCATGGGATTTTCCAGGCAAGAGTACTGGAGTGGGTTGTCATTTTCTTTTCCAGTGGATCTTCCTGACCTGGGGATTGAACCCAGGTCTCCCGCATTGCAGGCAGACACTTTATCATCTGAGCCACAGTACTCTAGAGGTTAGGACAATGGAATATTACTCAGCCATTGAAAAGAATGAAATAATGCCATTTGCAGCAACATGGATGGGCCTAGAGATGATCATACTGATGAAGTCAGAGAAGGAGAATTATGATATCTCTTGCATGCGGGGCTTTCCAGGTGCGGCTAGTGGTAAAGAACCCACCTGCCACCTGCCAAACAATGCAGGAGATAATAAGAGACATGGGTTCGATCTGTAGATGAGGAGGATCCCCTGGAAGAGAGCATGGCAACCCACTCCAGTATTCTTGCCTGGAAAATCTCATGGACAGAGGAGCAGGGTCGCAAAGAGTCGGACACAACTGAAGCAGCTTTGTACACAGCACACACTCTTGTACGCAGAATCTAAAAAGAAATCATATAGGTGAGCTTATTTACCAAACAGAAACAGACTCACAGACTTGGAGAACGAACTAATGGTTACCATGGGGGAAGAGGCGGGGGAAAGGATAGCTAGGGAGTTCAGGAGTGACACATGCACCTTTTTTAAAGTGGATAACCAACAAGGACCTATTGTATAGCTCAGGGAACTCTGCTCAGTGTTATGTAACAACCCAAACGGGGAAAGAATTTGAAAAAGAGGAGATGCATGTATTTGTGTAACTGAGTCACTTTGCTGTCCACCTGAAATTAACATTGTTAGTCAACTGTACTCCAACATAAAAAGTTAAAAACAAAGAAAGAATATAACGTCTCTGATTAAAGGTTCAAAAGATGGCTGAGGAAATGATACTTCTGGAAACAGGATATGAGTAGCAGCCTGAGTGTAGCTAGAAGGTTCTTGCTGCTACAGGGGCAAGGACTGACGGTGGCTGCAGACTAAGGTATGGCCAACACTGTGGTGAGAAAGAAGGCCTGGCAGGCACAAGAAGGCAGGGGCTGGCAGCCCTCCTGGGCCCCAGATCTCTGGGTGCCTGAGATGCTGAAGAATGAGAACCCTTATTTCATAGTCTCTTTGGAAGAGGAACACAGACATCTGTTTTCCAAATGCATGTGCTATGGTTGTGCTTTTAAGATCCAGACCCATCGAAATGCTGGCTGAATTCGCAGTGGGAGTAAAGAAACACTTCCTCTAAACTGCACTAATGATGTGTGAGAGATTGTTTTTTAATTTACTTATTTATTAATGGAAGGATAATTGCTTTACAGAATTTTGTTGTTTTCTGTCTTGTGATCTTGAGAGCTGAAGATGTTTCTTCTGGGTAAGAGCTCTCTGGCCCATGTGTTTTCCAGCACAGAGTTGTCATAGCAGGTGGGCTGTGATCTGGCTCATGGCCTTTGTGGAACATTCCTGGTCACAGTGTCATGGAAGCAATGACTGGTTCGCGGGAAAGAATCCAAGGCAGGAAGGGGCCAGGAAGCTGAGCCTCACCGAACTCAGAGGTTCTCTCATTGAAGAAAATGGGCTTGAGCTCTCCTTGAGATCTCAGGAGATCTAAAGAAAAACAAGCACATGAGACAAAACTCAAGTATCCAGAACGATACCTTTTTGACCCAGAGAGGGCTTAAAAAAAAAAAAAAAATCCATGAACACAATTCATTTTCATTAGCTCTGGTTTTCAGAGGGGGCTTTTTTAAAAGTGCATTTGCTGGGACACCCATTAAAATACTTTTCTTTAAAAGGTTGCCATGAGCTGTACTTTTGGGAGTAGGAAAGGTGAATGTTGGTGGGGATGGGGCAAGGAATGAGAGCAGCAGGGGCCCTTCGTGGAAGCTGGTTTGCAGCCGTGGGAGAGGAGGTGCTATAGCATAAACCTTCTACCAGCTAGGGGACTTACTGAAGTGCATGAGGAATGACTGCCAGTTGTTCTAGATTGACAAGGTGTTAATTTCTCAGTAGGTTGGAACTGTAAAAATAAGAAATTGGGACCTCCCTGGTGGTCCAGTAGTTAGGGCTTTGCCCTCAGTACTGAGGGCCTGAATTCAGTCCCTGGTCAGGGAACTAAGATATCACAAGCTGCGCGGACAAAAAATAAATAGACGGAAAAAATTATTTAAGCGTTAAAGCAAACAGACAAAAACAAAAACGTAGGGGTAAAGGCTGCTTGCCAGGGGTTCCTAGGCTGCCGGCTGGGTCTAGGACTCCTCAGTGTGGATGGTAGCAAGGGTAGGAAAATACCAGCTGGGCTGGGCGGTTGGCTGGTCATCCCAGACTTCGGGGGCACCTTCTGCAGATGTGGGGGTGGGAGAAAGTCAGGCTGTGTAGGGGCCAAGGAAATGGAAGCAACACATTTGAGTTTGCATGAAAAGATAACGTTTGAAAGGGAAAAAAAATTTTTAATGTGAGTTGTTTTTTTTTTAAGGAGAGTGATTAGAGGGGAACCAGAGGGGGCTGCACAGATGAGAAAGGGCCTTTCTTTAAGACATACATTAGGACTTTCCTGGTGGCACAGTGGATGGGAATCCACCTGCCAATGCAGAGTGATTTGACACAGGTTCTATCCCTGCTCTGGGAAGATCCCACCAACGCCTGTGTGTCACAACTACTGAGCCCGCATGCTGCAGCTACTGAAGCTTGTGTGCCTAAAGCCCATTTTAAAGTCACTCAGTCTTGTCTGAGTCTTTGTGACCCCATGGACTATAGAGTCCATGGAATTCTCTATACAGTCCATGGGATTCTCCAGGCCAGAATGCCGGAGTGGGTAGCTGTTCCCTTCTCCAGGGGATCTTCCCAAATCAGGAATCGAACCAGGGTCTCCTGGATTGCAGGCAGATTCTTTACCAGCTTTACCAACTGAGCTGTGAGGGAAGCCCACGCTCCCCAACAAAAGAAGCCACTCCAGTGAGAAACCTGTGCACGGCAATGAAAAGTAGTTGCGCTTACCCCAGCTAGAGAAAGTGGCCTGCGCAGCAACAAAGAGCCTGCGCAACCAAAAATAAATGAATTATATTAAAAAAGAGACGAGATGTGCATGCATTGTAAATAACAGTAAACAAAAGAATAAGCTTCAAATAAACTGGAGTTCTTACCTCCCTGGAGGTGGAGCAGCTCCAAGACTGGTCACCTCTGTGACTCAAAGATGGCGCCTTCACACACCTGCTCAGGGTCTTGCTTTGTTTCCAAGAGGATCCCCCTCACGGCAGCGCAATGCTTGCTGCAGTTGCTGGGCCGCATGCTCTGCTTTCATACCTTCTGTCTCCTGGGGGGAATGCCTTCTTCGCATTTCTCAGGAAATTTGTGTGCTAAATCCTGAGAAGGGCTGACTTCATGAGTGTAAGACCCGTGCAACCAGGGCCTAGAGCTTAGAAGGGTCCTGCACTTAGTTTAATGCTCTGTCCCTGACATCTTGAAAATTATTAGTAATTTTTGAACACGGGGCCCTGCATTTTCATTTTGTATCAGGCCCCACAAATTTCATGGCTGGACTTGATTCTGAAAAAAAAAATTAGGAAAGAAAAAGGTATTATAACTCTCCCTCAACATTTAAGGCTTAATGATTCTGCTTCAGAAGAACTCACCAATGTTAGGTAAAAACGAAAAGCAGAAATAGGACTATGAAAGCAAGAAGTCATCATGATGAAGTCAGTCTTGCTTCTTGTATTAATAGCTCTTACCACATGTGATCATGGCTCATGGTCCTAGCTAATAGCAGTGAGTCATTTTTTGTTAAGTTATGATAAAATACACATCATATAAAATTTACCATTTTAACCATTTTTGAGTGTGCAGCAGTGACATTGTCATTCACTTTGTTGTGCAACCATCTCAATTTTCCATCTCCAAATCTCTTCACCATCCCCAAAATAAACTCTGTACCCACTAAACACTAACTCCCCAGTGCCCCCTTCCCAGACCCTGATTGCCACTTTTCTGCTTTCTCTCTCTAAGAATCTCACCACTCTAGGAACCTCATACAAGTCAGATCATAGAATATCTGTCCTTTTGCATATGGCTTGGGCTTCCCACGTGGTGCTCAGTTCAGTTCAGTCACTCAGTCATGTCCGACTCTTTGCGACCCCATGGACTACAGCACGCCAGACCTCCCTGTCCACCAACTCCTAAAGTTTACTCAAACTCACGTCCATTGAGTGGGTGATGCCATCCAACCATCTCACCCTCTGTCATCCCCTTCTCCAACATCCTCTTTCTCGCATCAGGGTCTTTTCCAGTGAGTTGACTCCTCATATCAGGTGGCCAAAGTGTTGGAGTTTCAGCTTCAGCATCAGTCCTTCCAATGAATATTCAGGACTGATTTTCTTTAGGATGGACTGGTTGGATCTCCTTGCAGTCAGACTGCTAGGAGGTGGCGCTAGTGGTAAAGAATCCTCTTGCCAGTGCAAGGGACACAAGAGACATGGGTTAAATCCCTGGGTTGGGAAGATCCTCTGGAGGAGGAAATGACAACCCACTCCACTATTCTTGCCTGGAAAATTCCATGAACGAAGGAGCCTGGCTGGCCACAGTCCATGGAGTCGCAAAGAGTTGAAAACAACTGAACGCACACGCACGTACACACAGACACACACACACACTATTTCACTTGGATTAATGTTTTAAAAATTTGCCCATGTTGTAGCATGTATCAGAATTTCATTCCTTTTTAAGGTTGAATAATTTTCCATATGAATGAGTCATTCTGGCAACTAAAATATAAATGAATAAATTTATAAGCTTGCATTCTTTATACAAATTTTGTGAATAGTGTTCAAGAAATAACACCTTTTGGAAGTAAAATAAGTTCTTAATTTGGTCATTTCACCAAGGGATTTTGTGTAGTTCTGCTAATCTTGCTGGAAGACCCAAATATTACCTTATTCAAATATGACCCAACAGTGTTCACAGTAGCCTGGTATTTTAAATATTCATGGTAGGCTACAGTGCTTTGTGACTACTTCAAGATGAGAGAGAGAGAGAGAGAGGAAAAAAAAAAAAAAAATGTGGATGTTATGTAATATTCCAGGAAACCAGAAACTGATCTGAATTAACAGTATTGATTTCAATGGCAAAACCAAAATCAAAACTAGTAGACAAAACATTTTCCTGATTAAGGAAGTGAGCTTTTACAAAGGAATGTGTACTCCCTAGTTGAAGATGCTTGTGGACACTCATTCAACAATTTGACCAAGATTGATGCAAAATGAAAGAAAAAATTTTCCATCTGAAATATTTGTTATGAAACAGTTATCAACTTATGTTTTATCTTTTCATTTTAAGAATGGTAATTCTAAATGTTAAATGTTTCCAGTATTATTTCTCCATCATTGGTTTCTAAGTTGCATTTAATGTGTTTATTTCCTTTTATTTTTTCTTTTTTCTATTGTCAGAGGTCTGAATCAGGTAGAGATTATTTTTATTTGTCATTGACGTAGTCTTATGATATATTGGTTCATAATAATAAATGTTTGAATTATTATATCTTTTTTTACAGAAATCTCAGAAACTTTTAGTACATATGTTCAGTCATTTTTATTTGAAACCGTATGGAGTATTGAGAAAAATACTCCATAAAGAGTAACTTATGGTTTTAGCAGGATCATCCATAGGGAAGGGGAAGAGAGAGAGAGAGAATAACAGAAAGAATAAGAGAGAGAGAGGGAAGGAGGTAAGAGACTCACCCTCTGGAGCTGGAGACACAGTAATAAGGACTGTTGCCTTTCAAACCATGTCCTGGACTCTATCCTTTCCCCCATCAAGCTCTCTCTTAGGCTGCTCCCTGCTCTTTCTAGCTCCCTGTCCATCATGCTTTCTCAGATCAGATGCCTCTTCCTTCAGAAAGACCTCCAGACCTCATAGCTCCAGTTACATGTCAACCAATGACATCTACTTCCCTCCTGGCTTCCTCAAACTCAGCCTTCATGGGGCCAGGGGCTGTTTCTGCATCATCCATCTCGGTTTTCCTAGAGCCAGCCAGCTGCCAGTACAAAAGAGACTGTCAGTGAACACTTCCTGGAGGAGTGAATCTGATCCTGACATCCCCCTCAGGTTAGGTACTGTACCCATTTAACAGGTGAACCACGAAGGCTCAGAAATCTGAGGACTCAACCGAGCCATGGAGCCAAGCATTAGCAGAGACATTATTCAAACACAGGCCCTTCCTTCCAATCCACTATCCAAACCCTTGGCAGCCTAGCTCCAGGAAATTCAGAGCCAGTGGGGCAGAGATCCTGGGACCCAGATCCCCCACCTCAGCAGAGAGACTAGGGGCATGGTCTAAGTGGTTACAGCAGCACTGACTGGCAAGCAGGAGATGCTGAAGTGTGCCATCTTAAAGTTTATCTGACATTTTCTTATTCTACTTTGGCAGAGTGGACTTTCATTGTTGTCGTCAGATAGCATTAATTGGTGCTGACTCTATTTGTTCGAATAAACACACTTCGGCAGGTCGGGCGGTCTTCCGAGCTGTAGGTTAATTTGAGCTCTGCCTAGAATACTCTCCTGAAGATGGAGGGCTTGTGAAGGTGTTTCAAAAACATTTTTTTTTTTACCATGTCCCACCACTTGCGGTATCTTAGTTCTCCAGCCCGGAATTGAACCTGTACCCCTCTACAGTGGTAGCATGGAGTCTTAACCACTGGACTGTCAGGGAAGCCGCTCAAAATTTTTATTTCATGTGAAATGAACTTTTTTTTTCTTAAAAAGATTTCTCTTCTCTGATTAGACGCATTAGAAAGTCCTGTTTATCTCCTGCAGTGTCACCATCCTTTATTGGCCACATACCAAATAGCTAGCAGAGAGAAAGGCCCACACTTCTACATCAGCTTCAGAGATTTGGCTTGAAGGTTATGAATAAAGTGCTAGGAGAAATGGGCCTCTGGTCAGGCTGAGCAATCTTCTTCAAGATGGCACCTGCCTTCCATTCTACATGTCACCGGCACAGGGACCCCATCTACATTCCACCTCTTTAGAAGAGTTTCTGTGCGGAAGCACTGGAGAGATACTCCTTGCTCTCTCACAGGGGTAATGATGGTTACACCTACAGATGATGCCCATGCAGGTCGGGTACCATATTCAGTACATCGTGAGCATCCAAAAATAAATAGGTCTTATCCACGAATAGCATGGTTCAGTGTTCTCAATATCCCACTTATGCCTGCCATTGCAAAACTGCCACATGTCTGGAGGAGACGCTGCTCCGCTCCTCTCCCTCCCCTTCATATTCTCTGTGCACAGGGAAGGTCTCTCACTGCATATGCCTGCGGCTCTGACAGAGACTTCCTGGGACCACAGGAGGCTATCCAGCCCGTGCATAGGGAGTGCCGGAAATGAGCACCTCCAGAAGCTACTTCTCAGCCAGTAACTGATGGGAAAAGGAGGATCAACGCCCAGCTCCTTGCCTCTAGGGTGTGATCACTCCAATGGAGGGCAGATTTTTTCGTTTGAAAATTTTTTCAGATGTATTGCNACCACAGGAGGCTATCCAGCCCGTGCATAGGGAGTGCCGGAAATGAGCACCTCCAGAAGCTACTTCTCAGCCAGTAACTGATGGGAAAAGGAGGATCAACGCCCAGCTCCTTGCCTCTAGGGTGTGATCACTCCAATGGAGGGCAGATTTTTTCGTTTGAAAATTTTTTCAGATGTATTGCTTGTCTCAAATTTTACATAGATGCCTATATGATCTTTGATGGTTAATTTTATGTGTCATCTTGACTGAATCACAGGGCATTTGATGAAACCTTATTTCTGAGTGTGTCTGTGAAGGTGTTTCCGGATGAGATTAGCGTTACACTGTGCCAGGAGTGGGGGTGGGGGGTCTCCTTCAGTCCGTTGGGCCAGAATAGAACAAAATGGCAGAAGAGGAGAACTGGCTCTGTCTGACTGTGTGAGCTGGAACATCAGTCTTCAGCCTCAGACTAGAACTTTCACCATTGGTTCTCAGACCTTCAGATTTGGGCTAGAACTAGACCGCTGGCTTTCTTGGGCCTCCAGCTTGCAGACAGCAGACGGTGCGATGTCCCAGCCTCCCGTATCATGTGAACCAATTCCTTATCAGAGAGATGGAGGAAGAGAAATATATGTAATGACATATGAAGTGAAAAAATGCGCACATGTTAGTTGCTCAGTCGTGTCCACCTCTCCATGACCCCATGGACTATAGCCCGCCAGACTTCTCTGTCCATGGATTTTTCCAGGCAAGAATACTGGAGTGAGTTGCCATTCTCTTCTCCAGGGGATCTTCCCGACCCGGGGCCTGAACCCAGGTCTCCTGCATTACAGGCAGATTCTTTACCATCTGAGCCACCAGGCAAGCCCATGCAAATATAAAAATATGAATATGTATTTATATCTACTATTGGTTCTGGAGATCCCAATGAATACATGGTCAAAATATATATTTGTTACACAGTCTAAATTTTCCTTTGTCCTTTTTGCTTGAATTCTCCCTCATTGCACCCATATTTCCCATCAACACCCCCCCATAACCCAGATTAACACTCTGCCATGTATCCTCTCATATTTTATCAATACTCATAATCAAGAATAAATCTATATAATTGTATGTGCAAATGTACATTACAGGATGTGGGTTTTGTTTTGTTTTCTCGTTACTAGAAGTGTTTGTACCAAATGCACCTTTGCACTTTTCTCACTCAGCAATACTTCGTGGAACTTTCTTCAAGTCAACTGATATTGCTCTAATTCACTCTTTTTTAGTGGCTATGATATCCTACCAGTGGAATTCAGCTACCTGTAGGTTCTTGCTTTGGTCTTGGTTGTATGCCAATATGAATATTGCTGCAATAAATCTTTCATAGTGTCTAAGGGTTGGAATTGCTGGGTTGAAAGATACAAGAATTTTGTGTTTTGCTGAATATTAGCTGAGTGCTTTTTTTTAAGTAACATATCTCATTTCCACAAAAACTGCATGGAAATTTCTGTTTCCCTGTATCATCTTCAGCCAACAGATGCTAAAGTTCTTCTGAATTTTTGCCAGACTAGTTGGCAAAGCAGCAGAATTGTATCATTTTAATTTGCATTCCCCAACCTTTCGGTTTAATCATCTTTTCCTTTGCCATTTGGAATTTTCCTTCTGTGAACTGCCTCTTTATAGGCTCAGTTCATTTTTCCATCGAGTTCTTTGTCCTTGATTTGTAGAGCAATAGTAAGCTGCTGGGCCCCCAGTGGCTCAGAGGGTAACGAATCCTCCTGCAATGCAGGAGACCAGGGTTTGATCCTGGGTCAGGAAGATCCCCTGGAGAAGGGAAAGGCTACCCACACCAGTATTCTTGCCTAGAAAATTCCATGGACAGAGGAGCCTGGCGGGCTACCATCCATGGGTTTGCAAAGAGCCAGACACAATTGAGCAACTAATACATACACATTATACAGTAAGATGCTCTTGCCTTCTGCTTTGTAAATACTTTTCTTCCCTTTTTAAAAAAAAAAAATATTGACCACACTGCACTGCACTGCAGGTGGAATCTTTGTTCCCTGACCAAGGATTTAAACCATGCCCCTTTGCATTGGAAGCTTAACCACTGGGTTTAACCACTCCACTTAATCAGTGGAGTTTTAACCACTGGACTGCCAGGGATGTAACTGTAAATATTTTTTTTCTAAATCTGTTCTCTGTTTCTCTGCTTTGTCTCCAGCATCTTTTGGCATTCATATATTTACATTTTTAATTGAGTCAAACATGCCTATTCTTCCCATCATGACTTCTAGGTTTCCAGTCTTGGTTAAGAGAATCTTCTCATTTTTTAAATTTTCTTACAAGATTTTTATTATGTTATGTTATTTATGTTTTTATTATGTCAACATAATAAAAATCTTATAAGAAAAGGAGAAGAGGGGGGCAGAGGATGAGATGGTTAGAGAGCATCACTGACTCAATGGACATGAATCTGAGCAAACTTGGGGAGATTGTAAAGGACAGGGAAGCCTGGTGTGCTGCAGTCCATGGGGTCCCAAAGAGTTGGACACGACTTAGTAACTGAACACCACAACAACAACAACAAATTTATTACATTTAAGAGTTAGATCCTTCTGGAATTTATATTTTGGAGACTAGCGTAAGAGATGGGCCCAACTGTATTTTTTTCTGGATGGGTAGTGAACTTTGTGCTGGCACCTGCCATTACTTAGTACAGCCCCTTTCTGCTAAACTGATACTCCACATGTGTCATATATTAAATCCTAAAATAGATAGGAACCCAGCTCTATGTCCTTAATTCGGCTGCATAAATCTGCTGGTCTAATTCTTTCCAATACCAAATTGCTGTGATTACAATGTTCTTGAAAAGTGAGGCCCCTTCACAATTCTTTTTTGTATATTTTCACTAATCCCAGACTTACATTATTTGAGATAAGCCATTAGAATCATTTAAAGCTATTAAAAGAGGAAACTTAGGGACTTCCCTGGCTGTCCAGTCATTAAGACTCCGAGCTTCCACTGCAGCGGGGTCTGGGTTCAATCCCTGCTTAGGGACAAAGATCCCACATGCCACATAGCCAAAAAAATGTAGAACACTACTTTAAATTGCATTAAATGTATATACCAATTTTGGGGACAAGTGATCATTTTATGCTATTATGTCTAACCATCCAAAAATCTAGGATAGCTTTCTATTTGTTCCATTTTAAAACATGTCTTTCAATATGATATTGAAAAATGTGATTGTTCATATTGATCTGTGCTTTTCTTGCTAAATTTAGATTTATCTTTGATTCATTTTGAGTTAATTTTTGGATATAGTATAAGGTAAAAGGTCCAACTTTATTCTCTTGCATGTGAATATCCTGTTTTCCAATACTATTTGTTGAAAGACTGTCCTTTCCCTTTTGAATAGTCCTGGCACTCCTGTCTAAAATTGTGTGAGTGAGTGATAGTCACTCAGTTGTGTCTGATTCTATTGCTCAGTCATGTCCCATGGACTATAGTCAGCCAGCTCCTCTGTCCATGAAATTTTCCAGGCAAGAATACTGGAGTGGGTTGCCATCTCCTTCTCCAGGGAATCTTTCTGACCCAGAGATCCAACACAGGTCTCCAGCATTGCAGGCAGATTCTTTACCATCTGAGCCACCAGGAAAGCCTACTATTAAG
Organism: Neotragus moschatus; assembly: GCA_006410615.1. Lineage (NCBI taxonomy): Eukaryota > Metazoa > Chordata > Mammalia > Artiodactyla > Bovidae > Neotragus > Neotragus moschatus. The sequence continues at coordinate 51,732 of SJYA01003168.1, read as the reverse complement.
AGACATTTCTCAGTTTAAAGACAGGTCGACAAAAACTGGCAGCTGATGTATGCTTGACTTTATCTTATAATCTATAGACAGTACATTAGAATATGTAAGGAATCTATACACCTTTTTCAAAGAAATACTCGAAACAGAAGTAGCAATAAAGTTACAAATGACAGTCATCAATCAGATGAAATAATTTAGATAAAGCTTGTCTCTCTCGATGAGATGGGGACTGGGCAAATAGGAAGGAAATACAATGTGCTTTTAACTTTGTATAAAAAAAATCTATTGACCATAAATGTGAGGGTTTATTTCTGGGGTCTTGACTCTATTTCATTAGTCCACGTATCTGTTGTTATGCCAATATCACAGTGCTTTTGGCAGGTTTGTCTTTTTTTTTTTTTTTNTTACTTCCACTGTATAATCATAAGGGATTTTATTTAGGTCATACCTGAATGGTCTAGTGGTTTTCCCTACCTTCTTCAATTTAATTCTGAATTTGTCAATAAGGAGCTCATGATCTGAGCCACAGTCAGCTCTTGGTCGTATTTTTGTTGACTGTATAGTGCTTCTCCATCTTTGGCTGCAAAGAATATAATCCATCTGATTTCGGTTTTGCTCATCTGGTGATGTCCATGTGTAGAGTCTTCTCTTGTGTTGTTGGAAGAGGGTGTTTGCTATGACCAGTGCATTCTTTTGGCAAAACTCTATTAGCCTTTGCCCTGTTTCATTCCATATTCCAAGGCCAAATNTAATCCATCTGATTTCGGTTTTGCTCATCTGGTGATGTCCATGTGTAGAGTCTTCTCTTGTGTTGTTGGAAGAGGGTGTTTGCTATGACCAGTGCATTCTTTTGGCAAAACTCTATTAGCCTTTGCCCTGTTTCATTCCATATTCCAAGGCCAAATTTGCCTGTTACTCCAGGTTTTTCTTGACTCCTACTTTTGCATTCCAGTCTGCTATAATGAAAGGACATCTTTTTTGGGTGTTAGTTCTAAAAGGTCTTGTAGATCCTCATAGAACCGTTCAACTTCAGCTTCTTCAGTGTTACTGGTTGGGGAATAGACTTGGATTCCTGTGATATTGAATGATTTGCCTTGGAAACAAACAGAGATCATTCTGTTGTTTTTGAGATTGCATCCAAGTACTGCATTTCGGACTCTTTTGTTGACGGTGATGGCTATTCCATTTCTTCTGAGGGATTCTTGCCTGCAGTAGTAGATATAATGGTCATCTGAGTTAAATTCACCCATTCCAGTCCATTTTACTTCGCTGATTCCTAGAATGTTGACATTCACTCTTGCCGTCTCCTGTTTGACCACTTCCAATTTGCCTTGATTCATGGACCTGACATTCCAGGTTCCTGTGTGATATTGCTCTTTACAGCATCAGACCTTGCTCCTATCACCAGTCACATCCACAACTGGGTATTGTTTTGGCTTTGGCTCCATCCCTTCATTCTTTCTGGAGTTAATTCTCCACTGATCTCCAGTAGCATATTGGGCACGTACCACCTGGGGAGTTCCTCTTTCAGTATCCTATCATTTTGCCTTTTCATACTGTTCATGGGGTTCTCAAGGCAAGAATACTGAAGTGATTTAATAGTTAATAGTGAAGTAGATATAATAGTTACCTAAATTCTCCCATTCCCATCCATTTTGGTTCACTGATTCTTAAAATGTCGATGTTCACTCTTGGCCATCTCCTTTTTGACCTCTTCCAATTTATCTTGATTCTTGGACCTAACATTCCATCTTCTATGCTATATATATATATATATATTTTTTTTTTTTACAGCATTGGACTTGACTTCCATCACCTGTCACATACACAACTGGGTGTTGTTTTTACTTTGGCTGTGTGTATTCATTCTTTCTGGTGTTAATTTTCCACTCTTCTCAAGTAGCATATTGGGCACCTACTGAGCTGAGGAGTTCTTCTTTTAGTGTCCTATTTTTTCGCCTTTTCATACTATTCATGGGGCTCTCAAGACAAGAATACTGAAGTGGTTTGCCATTTCTTTTTCCAGTGGACCATGTTTTGTCAGAACTCTCCACCACGACCTGTCCATCTTGGGTGGCCCTATAGGACACGGTTCGTAGTTCATTGAGTTAGAGAAGGCTGTGGTCCATGTGATCAGTTTGATTAGTTTTCTGTGATTGTGGTTTTCATTGTTTCTGCCCTCTGAGGGATAAAGGTATGGAAGGTTCCTGATGGGAGAGACTGAAGGTGAAANTGTCCATCTTGGGTGGCCCTATAGGACACGGTTCGTAGTTCATTGAGTTAGAGAAGGCTGTGGTCCATGTGATCAGTTTGATTAGTTTTCTGTGATTGTGGTTTTCATTGTTTCTGCCCTCTGAGGGATAAAGGTATGGAAGGTTCCTGATGGGAGAGACTGAAGGTGAAACTGGGTCTTGTTCTGATGGGTGGGGCCATGCTCAGTAAATCTTTAATCCAGTTTTCTGTTGATGGGCAGGGCTGTGTTCCCTCCTTGTTATTTGATGTGAGACCAAACTATGGTGGAGGTGATGAAGGTGATGTGGACTCACTGCTGCCCTCATGGCCCTTCCCCTGCCTACCCAGGCCTCCGCCAGAGTCCTGGACACTCACAGGCAAGTCTGGCTTAGTCTCTTATGGGATCACTGCTCCTTTCTCCTGGGTCCAGGTGTGCACAAGGTTTTTTTTTTTTGTGCCCTCCAAGAGGCCACTTCTCCAGTCCTGTGTAAGTTCTGGTGGCTCTATAGTGGGGTTAATGGTGACCTCTTCCAAGAAGGCTTATGCCACCCCCAAGTCTACTGCAGTGGCCTGCCACAGGGGTGGGGCTCTGGGTGCAGCAGACCTGGGTGTGGCTCATCTGTAAAAATGGGAGAAAACCACCTAAAAAGTTTGGAAACTTTTTCTATTTTTCTGTATGATAATAGGAACCTCTCACCTTTTATTTTGAGTCACATTTCCTTTATCTTTAAAAATTACATAGGCAACAAACAGAAATCTGTGATGCTCTTTCACCAAACTTTGGGTGTTATAATTTGTAAGTATCGTCTTGTGCATCTGCTGCCTTAAATACTGGTGTTATGTTTGAAAAGATACCAACTGACCTCTTTTACACTGTCTTCTGACTACTTTGATATTTCATTATTTTCTTCAATCCAGGGATGAAATGGATGAATGGATCTTAATTATAGTGTCCTGGTGACTCTTTTTTCGGATCATTTTTCTGGACAAGCATCAGCTAATCTGACAAATCACGAACAGTTTACTTTATAGTGTGGTTGGGATTAAATTACTAACTGGAACCTGCAAGGAACATAAAAGAACAGTGTCTCCTGATAAAATGCATTGGATGTTTGCCATGCCTGTTTTCAATTTTAATCAGTAACCTTTAGGAATGGAGAACTATAAACAGATAATTCTCCAACAGATGTATTTTTATACATTCACTTATAGCACTTCAAACAAAAACAGGCCCTGTGTATCAGATTTACATATCTAAAATCTTATTGTGTCTTTGCCTATGAATTTACTTCCTTCCAATTTTTCACATGTAGAAAGAGCTACTAGGTAATATTTGTTTTTATTTAAAGCAACTTTAGATATAGTACTTTCTTAGAATTAGGTTAGAGTATTTATGAGGAATCTTTTAATTTCCTGAAGGTAATAGTACAAAATAGGTTTTTTTAAATTATTTTAACTGTCTTTTAATTTGAAGGATATTTTTATGTGATAATGGAATGGATGGATTTTTGAGGAGAATTTGAATTCAAATTCTGTCTTTTTTCAAGCTCAAATAAAATAGAAAGTGAAAATTTGGGGGAATTTTATAATAGTAAATCAATACTTACATTGTTATTTAAAGATTTTCATACACCAAAGTCTTTCAACATTTATGCTGTTCTTTTTTCTGAGAGCAATTGATTGTTTTTGCAAATTGCATGTGCATTCTACTAGATAACATGGTTTCACCTTTATGTTTGTTGTTGTAGAAAAGAAAACTATCATGCAGTTTCTTTATACAGATCAATAAATGCAAAATGTGTTCATTAGTTAAACAAATGAATAACATGTAAAACCATATTTTTCAGTAACTGTCATTTAATTGACATTTTGCTTCATCTGTCTTCCTTTAGGTATGTAATAAACATACCTAAAAGAAGTCAAAGTAGAAATTAAATTTAATAATCCCTCTAGGTAACTGAAATTACCCTGATTGTTGTTATAAAACAGTCTTTTTTTTTCATATTGTTCTTAGACTGTAAATAAATATATTGACAGTAAAGCATTAACAACACATCCAGAAAGACTTTATTTAATAATGGTGATGTAAAATACATCTTATGCCATTCGATTTATCTAATTTATAACTCTGTTTGATTACCCCAGCATGCCTTTCATCTGTAGGAATTGCACCCTGGGGACTAGTCAGTTTATTCATTCAAGGCTTGTTCTTTTATGGTTGCATCCCCATTATAGTAGGAACATAGAATAATACTCTCTTCTGAAAGCTGCTAGCCAACCAGCTCCAGTCTAGCTGACCTTTTGTTTGTAACTATAATCCTAATGGTTTTTCTATTGGCTTCTCTTTCTAATAGGTTGCACTACAATCTCCCTTTTTGTCTTATGGTATCATGATGAGGATAAGCCAGCAAGAATGAATTCCACACCTGTGATTACAGTTTTATAAAGAGGAAAGACTTGCTTCAAGTTAACCTGTAGGCTTTTTTAAAATGCCTTTTGATTTATCTGTCACCTGATCCATCAGCAATGAATAATTTTCATGGAAGGTGCACTTTAATTACATTCCCATTTGACTTGCATTATCAAGCCCTATCTAGGTAATTAATCTCACCAAGTATCCAATTTCGGTCTTTATTGCTGGCAGGCAGGCCTCTTGAATTTTGTGTGCTTGAATGGGTCTTGGGTCTTTTTAACCAGGCAGACCCTGAAAGAGATCTGGAGCCTTCCAAATCCTGGAACCGTGTCTCAGAAAGGTTTTTTTTTTTTTTTTTTTTCCCCTTAGATATTGTGATTAAATTATATTTGACATCAAAAGTACACTTCCATATTTAATGAGGCCTATAGATTACTATAATCATGAAAGCCTTCACTTTTAGGTGTAGCCAATCTGCATGTCATTTTGTATGTGGTGGAGCTGTGCTAAACTGTTAACTATAGCTAACATCTGTATCAATCTGCCGATATAAATTTGCTACAGTTACCACCTATAAATTTGCTACAGTTACCACCTAAACTTAAGCATGTTTTTTTAGTTCTGAATTTAAGGTTTGTATGAATTTAGGTGAATATTTAGTTAAAAGATGATTAAATCAAAATTAGAATCACAATTATCCTGCTTTATATTTAGTCATATACTTTTCAACAATTTTCTTTATTTTGAATTAATAAATAACTCATCTTTTATGTTTTCCCTATCTTTTGATTTTGATAATCTTCATTCCTTAATTACTTATATCGGTTAATGACAGAGTTCAATGATCTTACCAAGTTAGTTATATACATATGTGTAATAATTCTGAAATATATTATTTGCCTTTCTGTTATAGTCATTTTAAATCTTGTGCAAAAATTTTCAATGTGCTTTATGATTTTGTAATTTGGAAATTATGTTTGTAAGGAATACAGCTTTTTGCTTCTCTCCTCTGAAGACATTACAAAAAACACTGGGAGCTTCTTGAAAATCAAATTAAAATGTAGTGTAAATAGATCAGCTGCCTTTTAGAAACTGATGTAAATATCTGGCAATTTTTTAAGCCTTAGATTGCCTAATTAGTAGAAGAGAAGGCTGTTCAATCTTTTGTAGACTAAATAGGTTATAATATTTATACAGTAAGATATTTTGGAAACTATGGACTGACAATAGTGGGGAAAAAGGGTGAGTACTTCTCCAACTTCTATCACCTCTATATGGTTAACTGTATACACCTCTGCCACTTACCCTGGTTCCTCTCACAAATTCATACCATATTTCTCAAGGCTGTAGTTATGACTGAATTTGTAAGTATTTTACTATCAAGCCAAACTCCACAGGAAAAAAAAAAATAGCCTATTTTTTAATATGTAGCTATTCTTAATACGTAACTTTAATCTGACACTTTGTTCTTGAGACAGATAATTGAACACATTTTAATGGAATACATATTATATATTGATTCCTAAAGCATATAACATCACTTTGTAAAAATCGCAGAGTATTTTTTTATCCAAGTATTAGTTGTCCTTGTCATTTAGAAATGCCTTCTTTTTTTTTTTTTTTCAATTATAAGAGTATATAGCAGCATTTTGTCATTTACCATATAGTAACATTTTACCAAAACATTTTACCATTTTACCAAATAATTTAATCAATTTCAGTTATACATGTTCACAGTTATGCTTATAAGATACAGGAGAGCTTAACTCAGAATTTAAATTGTCAGGGATGTTTGCTAGTGAATGGTTCATTATTGTGAGTTCCTCAGTAGACTGTGTGTGTGTGTCTGTGTACATCTATATATATATATATACACATGCACACCCATATATGTGCATAATATGTAATATGAATATGTATGAATTCATATTCGACATTTTAAAAGAAATTATTCCCTTTATGAATATACTATTAACATATATGCCCCTGATAATTAGGTATATAGTGTCCCTTAGTAGTTATATTTCCTCTTAAATATTAATAGCTAACCAAAGAGCTCATGGCTTTTTAACATCTCTCCTTACATTTATTTTCTTTTTGACATTTTTTATTCAAGATGGTTTATGTGTGTGCATGTGCTTAGATGCTTAGCTGTGTCCAACTTTTTGTGACCCCGTGGACTCTAGCCCACCAGGCTCTGTCCATGGAGATTCTCCAGAGAGGAATACTGGAATGGGTTGCCATGCCCTCCTCCAGGGGATCTGTCAAACCCAGGTCTACTGAATTGCAGGTGAATTCTTTACTGTTGTATTTTTCAGTAGTTATTATTGTTCCCTGTAGCAGCATTTTGAACTAGAATATAACAAACATAATTAATGCTCACAGATAAAGGAAGTTAGACTTAAATGAGAAAGACTGCTTATATAGTATTATATAGTAAATCAATAGAATCTGGCTTAGAATTTAGGGATAATTTGTTAACTGAAACATTCTATGAGAGTTATTTTGCTTTTCTTCTGTGTAGTCTTAGATGTTGATCTTTTCCAGTATATTGATTTACCAAAAATATTTATTGCTTAGGCTGTTTACAGAGTCAATAAAGACATCAAAGTAAAATCAGTTTCTGTATAATAGTGAATGTAGAGATAGACTTAAAAGACATCAAATTAGTTTGACTTAGAATGATAGATTTAGAATCTGAATGTTTGACTCCATACTATACAAGTTGCTTTTTGACTTTGTGCAATTAATGCAATCTCTTTATCTTATTAGTTAAACAAGTATTATGTGAAGCATTATGTGAAAAAGTTTTATAAAAATAAAACACTGCAGTTGTCATTTGGTGCTGTTGATATACTAGAATGGAACACTGTGCTGTAAATTTAACTTTAGCAAAGCACATTCTTAGAGAAAATTAGCAAAATAATGCTGATTATAATACAAATTAATGTTGACTTTATTCTCCCAATATATAGTCCTCTCAGGAGTCAGACCCACCAAAGAAAAGATATTTTAAAAAACCTGTTTCTGGGCAAAATCATCATAGTTCAGAAAATTCAAAGAATTAATAAGAGATGCATTAGATATAATCAATTTCATAAAATGAGCTTTGAATTTATAATATATTTTCTCACAAAAATTAAAAACTTATCTTTATTGCCAGTTTTCATATTATTTTACTTTTAGAAAATGATGTTCGGTATCAATGTTAAAAGTCTTCCCTGGTGGCTCAGCAGTAAAGAATCTGCCTGCAGTGCAGGAGCCAGGAGCCTCTGGATGTGCAAGTTCGATCCCTGGGTCAGGAAGATCCCTTGGAAGAGAAGATGGCAACCCACTCCAGTATTCTTGCCTGGAGAATACCATGGACAGAGGAGCTTGGAGGGCTACAGTCCATAGGGTCACAGTCAGACATGACTGAAGTGACCTAGCAGCAGCAGCTTCAGTGTTAAAATTGAATATGTTTTTGAAATTTAATTAAACATAAAATTTAATTTTCTAGATATATAGAGATATTATAACTATATATAATTCACTACTCCATCAGAATACAGGGATCTTCCACTTTTAGGCTCAATTTATATTGTATTTTGAAGGTAAGATAGTATAAAACTAGAAAAGAATGATTTTATAGAAACATTGAAAGTATTCTAAAGATCAATAATCTTAGTTATTTTAAAAGATATTAGTATCCATCTTCATAAAATGACAGTAGAATTAAAATGACTTATTTTGTTTTGATTATTTAATATTCAGATATGGTTGAAAGCTTTGAAGAAATTTTAAATACCTGGGATCATCTGTATTTGAAGTTTAAGCTCATTTATGGCAAAATGGGAATAGGAGAAATATCACTTAGAGAGAAAGCTGAATTTCACTGCTTCAGATATGGTATAGAATTTCTGAGTACCTGAAAATGGTTCTCTTATTTGCTATATTTGATTGATTTCTATTTTTCCAGTGGTTCCTTCTCTTTTGGCTAAACCATGAGCCCCTGAATACACATTCCTGTGCACACCCCTCGATTAGATTACTGCAGACTACCTGGGCTGTGGCAGGGGGGCGCGGATGCGAGAATTAGAAAACTAAAAGATGTAAAATACAAGATAAAAAAAGAAAGAGGAAGGAGGACATGACTTTGCACATGCATTCTAGGAATTATATGACAGAAGTTCCAGGCTGAGCTTTACCCCAGAAAGTCCTTGTCTACCTTTGACATTTCTACCTGCAGGGGCTGTTGATGGGTATTTCTAGCAACATGACAATATTCTTGGGCTTCCTGGCCTGGAGTTTTATAACTGTTTGACATGGCATCTCCTTTTTTCTCTTCTTTTCCATACACCCTGTCCTCTTGCCTTTTTCTCTCTCCTTCCTGTCTTTCCTGCTACTGTTTAATTTGGGGTGAGCAGTAGTAGCTAGGTACAGAAGAAAGAAAAAAAAGGCTATGATATGAAACCGCGATCCCAATGTCACAAGAGTCATATAAATGGCGAACAAAGAACAGGTTGTTCCCTGATAATTCACTTCTTTGCCTCCAGGATGCTGCTGTTTTTTTTTTTTTTTTCCCCACCCTGTGATATTTACTTCTCTTTCTTACGTACATCTGACTTGAGAGCTGCAGGTCTGAGATCAGTGGTGAGGAAAACAACAGACTTGTCTGTGATACTGTCCTGTTTGATATGGAAAAATATTGGGATATTTTCTTTTCCTGCTAGCTATCCATGACAGAAATTTTTCAATTATCGACTGACTACATTTATACAAATATGCATGAGTGGTTTTTAAAAGTAGGTATTTGAGACCTTTCAAAGCAAGATTTTCTTTGCTTCCGGTACTTCAGAATTCTCTTAAACAAACAGCATCACTGTGTCCAGACTGATTTTATATTTTTAAAGTAACTTTTTCTAAGGGGGGAAATGGTCAGAGAACTACCCACAGAAAAGTAGGTCTCACTTCTAATCTGTATTCTAAAGAATAAAAATAGTCTTTTGTTACAGCCTTATTCAGCCAATGTGTAAATACACTCACTATAAAGATCTTGTGATTCTGACCTTTTGGAAATGGTGTGCAGTCACTGGAACCTTGCTTTTGATCACGAGTAATCTTTGACATTATTAAGCAATCTTATCCTTGAGGATCTTTCTTAAATGTTCTGGGTCAGTCTCCCAGGGGAGAAAAGGGAGATTTGACATTGTAGGTTTGAAAGCAAAGCACCAGTACACTCTTCTGTTGTGTAATGTACTTTTCTGTGAAGATTCTCACTGTAGCTAATGTGCATTCAGTCAAATACAGCAAAACCACATCATCAGGCACTTTTAATTACTCCTTTAAAGTTAGTTCACTCATACCTTTTTCATAACTACTCCTAGCCCTGTGGATGCCTAACAAAGGAACAAGTTCGCTGATAGAAGCTTCTCTGTTTTTTTTCTCTTCCTTTTCTATAATGTTTTTTAAAGGGGATTTAATTTATATAACTCTAAGCACCTTTCAGATTTATGGTAAAATTTTTAAATTGGCAGAACAATGCCATGCAAAGCAAGAGATTACTCTTGGCTGCTTGATGGGTATTTGCTATTGGAGCTGGTGACGAGGAAAACTATTTTTCCTATTCTTACAGGGTGTAAAAGGTTTTGTATACCTGTCCATTTGACTCACCACTGGGCTTTCAAAGTGGTAGGAACACTGTATCAAAGAGTTTGTAACGTGCGGCATATGAGTAGGATCTGGAACTTTCACGTTTGTTTGCACTTGCATGGTTTGCTAAAGCCAAACTCATGGAGGAGAATGCAAAGAATATTCTCTGAGCCATCTTAAGAATCAAGAGCAGTGTTGTAAATGAGGTGATGCAGTGGCTGTAGCTTTCTCTCTTATGTTAAAAGGCTTATCGTAGTTGAAAGGCTTGAGTAGTTTGGGTACTCAGTACACTACATAAACTTTTTACGTTTTTTCCTTTTTATGTTACTACTTTAAGTCCACTTTTAAAAATAGATAAGTCACAGTTAGACCTTATTCAGTATATATTGGGTAGCAAAGGTAATACATGGGCCTCTTTTCTAGGTTATGGGGAAAGCTGCATCATTCATCTTTCACGCCCCAGATAGACATGTTCAGATCTCCATACTGCCACATCTGTAGACTGTGAAGAGATGACTGTGAGGGTTTTCCCAAGAGTGCTTTGAATCTTAATAATCTCTTCTAAATTATTAGACAGCTAAATAGTTTCTTTCTAAGTTTTCACCAAATGCAAAGGAAAATTAGGTAATTTATAGTGACTCGTATTTCAGTAAGAAATTATTGTAATATGAATTGAGAAACTATAACTAGTTGCCAGCTCTCCTAAAAAACAAAAACTGTGGATGATTATCATAAGATCACTACATCATGGGGAAACTTATGGGTCCAACAATTTTTTTTTCCTTTTCCCCCCTTTTTCTTAGTACTGTGTCTTTTCTGGTGGGCTCCGACACAAAACACAGGTGCGTTTTTAAGTAAATTTTTTCATTGCTTTTGTTTAAGTAATTCCTTATGTTCCTAATGACACCCAGAACCTTAACTAATCCTTCGAAATTAGAATGTAAATACCAATGAAATTGTAAAATCTTTAATAGAATTCGTGTCCCAGGCTTGGTGAGACCAAAAAGCTTATATTACAATCCTAGACAGATAATATATCACACATGTAAATGATTATGCGTTACTCTGGATGAAAAGCCTCACTTCATTCTAATGCTAAAAACAGACGTAGACAGAATTTTTATAATATTGCTTAAGTACCCCCCCTTATATTTTGAGACATAGAAAAAATAAGACTGGAGTTACATGAAAGGTATTTAGGGATTCAGTCCTGCCTGCTAACGTTTTATTGACTCCCTAGTTTTCTGAGGAATGTGTTATTATTCAGAATGCCGGGGAAAATTAAGCAAATTGCCCCAGGTAATAAGGCCCCAGATGATGTGGTCAGACTATGGCCCATCCTGTTACCTCCTAGGTTATATTATTCCTTCCTGTTCTAGAGTTTTGAAGTTGTGTTGCTTTATTTCTAGAGAAAAAGTTCATCCTAATAAACATGATGGATAGACATACTGGAAATTTTCTAAATAGAGTCTACACATCACAGTCTGTATACTATTTTTAGGTTAAGTGTAAAAGTATATAACATGCAAGTACATTCATGGAATCCAGGGGCTGAAATGGATTTGAATTACACTTTTAACCTTAATATTTGTGAATTTGATTCAGAATATCCTAGTTATAATGCATGGAAAACCCACAAGGATACAGATTTCTACCCAGAGTAATAGCCATGATAACATTTAATGTACCTCTTTGGACATTTTTTCCAACATTACATGTTAAATTTGCTCTCTATTAATTGGAAAGTGTTTCAGATTTTGTGTGTGTTAGTGGCTTAGTCGTGTCCTACTCTGATCCCATGGACTGTAGCCCGCCAGGCTCTTCTGTCCATGGGATTCTCCAGGCAAGAATACTGGAGCGGATTGCCATTGCCTTCTCCAGGGGATCTTTCTGACCCAGGAATTTAACCCAGGTCTCCTGCATTTCAAATTATAGCTATTGTGTATGCAGGTCAAAGACTTATCTCTAGAAATATAAAATTTATGTAAGTAGAAATATAAAATTAGTTTCTGTTATTTTGATAATCTTAAACTAGGATATTTTATGTTTAAATTAAAACTTTACATAGTGTGATTGCTTTAAATCTTTGCCAGATCACATTCTTGATCACATCTGTTTCTTTGAAAATTTGAAATTCAAAAATAATGTAAATAATATTTTTTTTTTACTTAAGTGTATTGAAAATTTAAGGCATTTTTCTGGAACATCTCTTTTGCCTTTAGGAAGTATATTAATAGAATGTGCACATAAACAATACGAATATATTTATGAACTTGCTTACTTTTTGCCATGAACAAGAATATTACACTATAGCACAAAAATTTAACTTCATCAAAGTTACAGTGTAATTGAGTTCTTGTGTAAACACTGCATATAATAAAAATATAAGCCACTTAGCTTATATTATAAAGAAAGAAATGGAATTTGCAGTATTTATAAAAGTTCATATCAGAGGAAAGATTGCCAAGGCTCCCCTGTAAATAGCCATTCATTCATTCTGTTTATAGTCAGAGCCAGCTAGCAGAAATGGAACTTGCCAATGAGGGTAAGAGGAGTCATAATATCTAGTTAAGTATATACTTTATGAACATTATGATTAGTTTATTAATTTTCCAATTATATTGGAAAGTATAGAGATTTTTATTCATTAATTTTTAGTGCTTGCTTTATTTGTTTTCACTCCTCAGCTCCCACCACATCCACTGAACTTCACTGTAAAGATTCCATGAATCTAGTTCTGTGAGAATATTCTTAAGAACTCTTATTCAACACATTTTTTATGGTCATGCATCTGAAAGTATAAGGCATGTAGTAAATGAAAAAATACCTACTTCTTGAGATTTATTTTATTCCAGTTTTATTGAGATATAATTGGCATGCAGAACTGTATGAGTTTAGAGTGTGCAGCAGCTTAATGATTTGACTTATATACATCATAAAATGATTGCCACAGTAATTTTAGTGATTATTCACTATAGATACAAAGTAAAAAGAAAACAATTCTTTAGATACATAATAAAGATACAAAATAAAAAGAAAACAATTTTCCCTATAATGAGAACTCTTAAGATTTACTCTCACTTTTATATATAACATACAGCTGTGTTAACTATACTTATCATGCTTCACATGCTCATTTATCTTGTAACCAAAAGTTTGCATTATGGAACCAACAACCTTCCTCACCATACAAAGATACCATGTTACTTTTTACTATGTTCTCCACACTGTGCATTTCATTTCTGTGACTCATTCATTTTGTAACTGGAAGTTTGTACCTTTTAATTTCCCTCATTTTTCACTGATAAAATATTGGGTTGGGCAAAAACTCATTGATTTTTCCTGAAGATGTTATGGAAAAATCTGAATGAACATTTTGGCTCACCTAATAGATTTTTCTATTTTATTTGTGTATTAAAATAGATATCACTAATTAGATTTTAATATATTATTTCTATTTAATTGAACTGTGTGAATAAATATGACTAAGAGTTGTCTATGTTTCCCTTAAAACAGAGAGTTGATTTAATGAAATCCTCTTCATTCAGTAGCCACTTGTGGATACTTTGGGACCAACAAAAGACGTAGTGGTTTACAGTAGCAGCCTAAAAGTGGAAAATATGTACCTGTGCAGAAATAATTAATCTACAAACTAAATAAATGTATAAAGAAGTTGCTGATATTTGTCACAGATACACAAATTATATTGACAAATTTATTGGGTGAAAAAGCACAGTTGACTCAATTGTTTGTATATTTCAAAAGAAAAGATTATTTTTTCTCAGTTATACAGATTATTTCTTTAACTCTTCATGATCATTTCTTTGAAAAATGTTTATGTGCACACATAAATGAATCTCATATGCATTCCAGAAGGAAATTCTTTATCAAAGTAAGTTCTGAAAGAAAGAAGAGACTTACGTCTATGATTTGAAGGAGTTCCAGGGCATGCATTTTATATGCATTTTTAGCTAAAGATGTAATCTTTATATTTCAGGAAGGAACAAGTTAAAGAGTTGCAGAATTCAAAATGTGTTTACGGGTGGAGAAAACTAAGTAAGACATTTGGATTTACTGGGTTGGCTAGATGAACTTTTTGGCCAGCCCAATAGCTAGAAAGATATCAATGGAAATCTTAGATAGCATGGTTTTGTTATAGTGATGTGACTGTGCTGCATGAGAAATAAAACTAGGGGAAAAGTTACTAGGCCATCTCTGTTTACTTCTCCTAAAATACAGTGAAATTCCTTATTTGCAGTATTCTGATTTATTCATTCTTTTCCAAAAGATATATATACCTAACTCTGGTGTTGGAGAAGACTCTTGAGAGTCCCTTGGACTACAAGGAGATCCAACCAGTCCACTCTGAAGGAGATCGGTCCTGGGTGTTCTTTGGAAGGAATGATGCTAAAGCTGAAACTCCAATACTTTGGCCACCTCATGCAAAGAATTGACTCATTGGAAGACTCTGATGCTGGGAGGGATTGAGGGCAGGAGGAGAAGGGGACGACAGAGGATGAGATGGCTGGATGGCATTGCCGACTTAATGGACATGAGTTTGAGTGAACTCTGGGAGTTGGTGATGGACAGGGACACCTGGCGTGCTGCAATTCATGGGGTCGCAAAGAGTCGGACACAACTGAGCGACTAAACAGAACTAAAGATGTTATAATTTTACTGCATACCCATGTTGCTATTTACTTTTCAGTATTACAGGCTTTTCTTCAAATAGCCATGCTTTATTGAAATGTTTGATCTTTACCCCCACTCTTAAATGTGAACATGTTCAGACAAATCTTCTAATATAAAACCATTTAAGAAATGCTTAACTTTGGGGTTAAGTGTTTATGTAAAGAAAAGTCCTAAGATCACTTCCAGGATGAGAAGTCAATAAATGTTTGACACTTAATATCCAAGCTAATGAAGAAGAGAGAGAATAATATATATATATATATATATTTTGCCCGTGAAGAACATACTGTTGATTGCCTTGGATAAACAGTTTATCCATGATTACCAGCTTATGCATTATTTGGAAAAGAATTTAATTACTGTGTTTAGCATTGTATATAAGGATTATTCAAGCTTCCTTAGCGATCACATCCCCTTATCCCACTGATTGTGACGTTCTTCTCCATTCCCTCCAAAATGTAGCTTTTCTTTTGGCCAGTATAAGATGAGAGAGTTTACATTACCAGTGACTTAATTCAACAATACAATTGCTTATATCATTACAAGATGAGATCTTTGTTTTTGATTTCACTTCAACTGTGGAGTGTAGTGGGAAAAAATAAGATGGAGCCCTCAAGGAAGAGAGGGCTTGATTTTACTGATTTTACTTTCCAGTTCTGGCACGTTATTTTTATGTGAAGTAGATAATGCATAGAGCAAGATTATTTTATATATAACATTATCAAAAGTTCTTGAGAAAATTACTAAAAAATATTTGAGAAAATGCAAGAAGTCCTAAGTTTATTTAACCTCAGTCATGCTTTCTAGAGTATGGAACGTACTTGTTTGGAAATGTCCACTTATTTTCAAAAGTCTACAAAGAACAAGTATATTGCAAAAGTACTTGAAAAATCAAACATATCAGGATTCATAATTAATAGTTCAGCACTCAAAGTCTTTATTAGGTGTGGAGTAAAATTCTTGCAAGAGCTCTTGGACCATATTGCTGTTGCTGTGTTCAGTTCAGTTCAGTTCAGTTGCTCAGTCATGTCTGACTCTTTGCGACCCCATGGACTGCAGCATGCCAGGCTTCCCTGCCCATCACCAACTCCCTGAGCTTGCTGAAACTCGTGTCCATTGAGTCAGTGTTAAAAGTCGATGTCCAAAAATGACAATTTAATTCCATAGTTATGTTAATATTGCTTATGGTCTAGCTTGGATGTTAATTGACAAAACCTTTCAAACTTTTCTGTCCAAAATTAAAACTACTGATAATTGACTATTAAAATTACAGTTATTCCTGCTAAAAAGATAAATGGTAATTGTTTAGTGACCAGTATCTCCTTCAGAACTTGAGGGACAAGCTCTGTAGTTATTTATCTTAGGCATAATTAAGCATATTTAAGTTATATTATTACACTATAGATTTGAAGAAAGATATTTGTTCAATCTGACACTAAAATATGAAATTTCTGATGGAAGACAAATGTTGAAAGTTCATGGTAATAAAAATAAACTACCTAACTTCATTAATCCTATTTTCATGAGGAGTTACTTACCTGCACGTAGTAAAATGATGAGACTTTCACTGTTGTAGTGTCATCAATGGGGCTTCCCCGGTGACTCAGATGGTAAAAAATCCACCTGTAATGCAAGAGACCTGGGTGCAATCCCTGGATTGGGAAGATCCCCTTGAGAAGGGAACGGCTGCCTACTCCAAATTTCTGACCTGGAGAATTCCATGAACTGTACAGAATCCTTGGTATATGAATCACAAAGAGTCAGGTATGACTGAGCAATTTTATCATTACAAGTTAATTTTGATCATGAAAGATGCTTTTGAACATGGATTTTATAATGCTGCTTCAGTGATTTGCTTTCCAAAATATTTCCTTTATTTTCCTTTTTTAATTTTATCTTTAAATTAGGAACCTATAACTTTGTCTATTTTGTTACATACTCCTGCTCAATCATTCAGCCATGTCTGACTTTGTGACCCCATGGACTATAGCCCTCCAAGGCTCCTCTATCCATGGGAATTTTCAGGCAAGAATACTGGAGTGGGTTGATTTTTCCTACTCTCAGGGATCTTTTGACCCAGGTATCAAATCCACATCTCCTTCTTTGGCAGACAGATTCTTTATGTTAAGTCAGAGTATTGTTTTGTTCATGATGTGTATGTAGTTTGCTTGGAGAGACCACACCATCTCCCCCAGTGAATCTTTCTCCTGTTATTTAAGTTTTGTGCTTTGGGGGACACATTGATTATGTGGAGCTTTCATGGGAGTTCTCTATTGAGAATGAATTAATACCCAGAGTGAACAGTGATCCTGTAATCCGCTTCATTTGCTATAACTCAGAAACTAATGTCCTAGGAGAAATCGTGGCATCCAAAGATAATAAAGTCAGGTAAGAACAGCTTATCTCTACTTTGAGATAGAAAAAGTCAGTAGTGTGATGTATGGTGTACTTCTAGGGAGGTGAGGATTCTGTCACACCAGAACTCTTCTCAGTTGGCTGATTGTTGAAAAGTCACTGGTGACATACTTTCTTTCTCTTAAAACATTCATTCATGGAATTCTCTGGTGGTCCAGTGGTTATGACTCAGTACTTTCACTGCCATGGCCAGTTTTAATCCCTGGTTAAGGAACTAAGATCCTGCAACCATGTGGTGTGGCCACAGAAAACCCTTTCATTTATTCTTTTAATATACAAATATCTATATTCACCATATCACAAATTTAGAATATCATAAATTTCACCTGATGGGAAAAACTGACTCAATGGAAAGGACCCTGATGCTGGAAAAGATTGAAGGTGAAAGGAGAAGGGGACAACAGAGAATGGTATGGTTAGATGGTATCACTGACTCAAAGGACATGAATCTGAGCAAACTCTGGAAGATAGTGAAGGAGAGAGGAGCCTTGCATGCTTAATTCCATGGGGCTGCAAAGAGTCACACGTGACTTAGCAGATGAACAACATAAATGTAACACATATTTCTAGGTACTAGGGAAAGCAATAGACAAAAAAAAAATCTGCTGTTAGAAGCTTCTAGTAGGAGCGAGATGAAGAGTGAAACAGAAATCAATTAAATGTGTGCCATATTTAAAAATTAAATAATCCTGACCAATTAGTGTCGGTGGCTCAGTGGTAAAGAACCACCTGCCAATGTAGGAGACGTGAGTTCAATCAATGAGTCGGAAAGATCTCTAGGAAGAGGAAATGGCAATCCACTCCAGTATTCTTGCCTGAAAAATCCCCTTGAACAGAGGAGCCTGGTGGGTTACAGTCCATGGGGTCACGAAGAGTCGGACACAACTTAGTAACTGAGCATGCATGTCCAATTAGTGTAGGAAAGGCATGAACAGAATTTCAGAGGGGATATCTGAAAAAGCTTCTTAAGAGATGATATTTGACTAAAAGTCTGAGTAAAGTATAGAAGCAAAATCAAAGGAAAGAAGAATGTTTCAGTCAGAACTATCTGTGTGTGGCCCTGAGGGAAGAGTGGGCTGGGCATGTTCAGCTGGGGAGGAAAGTAATAGAAGGTGTGGATGAAC
This sequence comes from Neotragus moschatus, assembly GCA_006410615.1. Taxonomy (NCBI): domain Eukaryota; kingdom Metazoa; phylum Chordata; class Mammalia; order Artiodactyla; family Bovidae; genus Neotragus; species Neotragus moschatus. The sequence goes on along the minus strand of SJYA01003168.1, from coordinate 33,234 downwards.
AGAAGAGAGTAGAGTGGATGCCAGAACTTTAATGGGATTGGAGGATATTGTATTGGTACTTACAGATCATTTAAACCACTGGCTTTAGATGGAGATGGAATTCCATTGGAGATTTCCAACAGTAGAGTGATGTCAGCCTACTTGCATTTTAACAGTGTGGATAAGAAGGGCTCAGGGATGGAAGCGGGAGGTTCTGGAGGCTATTGCAGTAATCTAGAAAGGAGGTGGCATTGGCTTGTGTTTGACTATTAGCAATGGAANGAGATCAGTCCTGGGTGTTCTTTGGAAGGACTGATGCTAAAGCTGAAACCCCAATATTTTGGCAACCTCATGCGAAGAGTTGACTCATTGGAAAAGACTCTGATGCTGGGAGGGATTGGAGGCAGGAGGAGAAGGGGACAACAGAGGATGAGGTGGCTGGATGGCATCATCAACTCGATGGACGTGAGTTTGAGTGAACTCAGGGAGTTGGTGGTGGGCAGGGAGGCCTGGCGTGCTGGAGTTCCTGGGGTGGTAAAGAGTCGGACACAACTGAGTGACTGAACTGAACTGAACTGAACACAATATTGCAAATCAACTATACTTCAATAAAATTTTTTAGGTTCAGTAGCTAAGAAAGACTTCACTCTCCCATTGCAGGGAACCAGGGTTCAATCCCTGATCAGGGAACTCGATCTCAGATGCTGCAATTCACCTACCACAACTAATGATCCTGCATGTGGCAACTAGGACCTGGCACAGCCAAATAAATACGTGTTTAAAAAATAAAAATCTACCAAAGAAAGAGAAATACATTTGACAGATAATACTGTGGAAATTTAAAGTGTACAGCATGTTAATTCGTATTTTATATATTATCATATGATCGCCATTGTTAGGTTCCCATCAGTTTACATCATCATCCTTTCTTTTTAGTGGTTGGAATCACTAAGTTCTGGTCTCTTAGAAAGTCTGATGATTTTACTACCATATTATTTGGCTGGTTTGTGTTTTTTTTTAACCTGATCTGGCAGTTTGTCTTTTATTGCAAGTATCCGGTCTCTCACATTTAGTGTAATGAATAATATGCTTTCAATATTACTTTCAAGTCTTTCAATATTACTTTATGAGTAGAATTTATTTTACACCACTATTTCTTTATTTACTTTACGTTAAAGCTTAAAGAAATGAAGTCTGTCATTAAAGTGTTTTAACATACTATTGAATAAACCTAATGTTCCAGAAAGAATCCTTAGTCTGCGACTTATTAGCTATATAATTGGGTGAGTAATTTAACTTCTCTGAACCTCAGTTTCCTGACCTGAAAAATGTGAATAACAACACCTCCTTCAATGTTTGAGAGAAATAAATCACTGTTGAACATAAAGGGCCAGCAGAGTAATTATACAATAAATTGATGCTAAAATACACTTCATTGAATCAAAGACTGCAGATTTACCTTTCGACTTCGTGGGGCTTTGGCACTGCTGAGGTCTCCTGAGGTTTGAGAACCTCTTCCTTGGTCTCTGTCTCTGGAGGGAGCAGGAAGCCACCCAGGTCCTGCTGGATGCAGCAGGTGGATGGATGTAGAAGCTTTAAATTTTCCCCTTTTTGGTCGTACCACACAGCATGTGGGAGCTTCATTTCCTAACCAGGGATTGAACCTGTGCCCCCTGCAGTGGAAGCCCAGGGTCTTAACCACTGGACTTCCAGGGAAGTCCCTGGAGGCTTTAAAAAGGAGGTAAAGTTTGGAATAGCTGACAATGGGGACCAGAGAGGGGCTGCCCATGCAGAACTTCTTCTTTGTGACAGCCATGAGACTTCTGAGGTCCTCAGAGACAGAGGGATCAAGGAAAGAGTAGGGACTTTTCTGGGCAAAGCATAAAGGATCTGGCTGGTGGAGGATGTGCAAGAGAATAGGAGGATTCTAGAAAAAGTAATTTAGAAGTAGAGAAAGAAGATGCTGGGAATTCCCTGATGGTCCAGGGATTAGTGCTCCGGAAGGGATTGACATCCCCCTCCCCCCGACCAAGAAGAAGACGCTATGGGCTTGAATGCCTCATAGAAGGACTAGAGTGGAGTCAGTCTCTGACATTAAACAGTATCCCTCTGTGCAGCAGTCACATGGCTGCTGTCAAAGCAGAGAACCTTGATTTTCTCCGCTACTCAGCTTTATTTCTGTTTTGAGACCCACCATTCCTTGGGAGTGGGGTACTTAATCTCAGTAATTTTTGAGGTGTGGACTTACATCTAAGGTAGAGATGGAGGGGAAGGAAGGGCTGCCCTGGAGCCATGGTGTTGGTCACTTGACCTGGTGGCTGAGTGCCATAGCTTTGTTTGAAAAAAGGAATATTACCAGGTATAAAGAGAGACATTGTATAATTATAAAGGGGTTATTTCAAGAAAACATAAAAATCCTAACTGTAGGTACTCAGTAAGAGTTCCTGGATGCAAGAAGCCAAAACCAACAGAACTGAAAGGAGAAACAGAAAACCACAGTTTGGCATTCCTCCGTGGGTAATTGACAGAAGAAGTTCGGAGAATGCCAGTGAATGTGCAGAAGATCTGAACACACTTTCGACCAAGTTGACCTAATTGACGTGAATGTGTACTCAGTCGATCAGTCGAGTCTGACTCTTTGTGACCCCATAACTGTAGCCCACCAGGCTCCTCTGTCCTGGGATTTCCCAGGTAAGAAGACTGGAGTGGACCCAGGGATGGAACCCATGTCTCCTGAGTCTCTGGCATTGGCAAGCAGAGTCTTTACCATTGAGCCTCCTGGGAACCCCAATCTAATTGACATTCATGGTCAAAGATAGTGCCTGTTCCCACAAGTCAGAAAGAAAGGCTTTGTAATGTTACAGGGAGCATTGACTCCTAGAAGGGTCATGCCTCAACAGTCAGGAATAATTAACTCCTGGCTAAAGGATGCTCTGTTTCCACCTAACAGATCCCTGGTACAAAATATATAAAGTATTAAATATTTATTTTATATAAATATATATTTATACAAATTTATTTATATGTATTTATATATATACAAGGAGAAGGCAATGGCACCCCACTCCAGTACTTTTGCCTGGAAAATCCCATGGACGGAGGGGCCTGGTAGGCTGCAGTCTATGGGATCACTGGAGTCGGACACGACTGAGCGACTTCACTTTCCCTTTTCACTTTCATGCATTGGAGAAAGAAATGGCAATCCACTCCAGTGTTCTTACCTGGAGAATCCCAGGGACGGGGGGAGCCTGATGGGCTGCCGTCTANATGGCACCCCACTCCAGTACTTTTGCCTGGAAAATCCCATGGACGGAGGGGCCTGGTAGGCTGCAGTCTATGGGATCACTGGAGTCGGACACGACTGAGCGACTTCACTTTCCCTTTTCACTTTCATGCATTGGAGAAAGAAATGGCAATCCACTCCAGTGTTCTTACCTGGAGAATCCCAGGGACGGGGGGAGCCTGATGGGCTGCCGTCTATGGGGTCGCACAGAGTCGGACATGACTGAAGCGACTTAGCAGCAGCAGCAGATATATGTAAAGCATTTTATATATATATATATATTTAGGCTTTGTCCTAGTTCCTGGCACAGAGTTCCTAAAACCCTTGGAATGTCCTGAGTAATACGAATGTCTTTTGTTATTCATAAGTCCTTTTCAACCATAGACAAATTTGTGCTAATGAGGTTATTATTGGTGGGCTCCTAAATAACTTCAGAATAGGGCAGGTAGCCTGAGAAACCACCCTTGTGCTTGGTGGATGAAGCTTTTGGCTCCTGCCCCAACCTTGAAGGAGAAGAGCGGGAATAGAGTCAGTTCAGTCACCAATGGCCAGTGACTTAATCAATCACACTGATGTGGTTAAACCTCCATAAAAACTCCTAAGCAGGGTATGGAGTGCTTCCGGGGTGGTGAACACCCAGTGCTGGGAAAGTGGAATGCCAAGAAAGGGCATGGAAGTCTGTAGTCACCCCTATACCTCACCTTCTCTTCCATTTGGTGGTTACTAAGGTTTACCCTTTTTAATGCAACATTTCCGTGAGATCTGTGAGTTGTTCTGCTGAATTATGGAACCTGAGGGAAGAGGGTCATCTATAGATAGTGTTAGAATTGAAATGAACAGTTGGACACCAAGTTGGTATCAGATAATTGCTTAGTGTGACAGAAAAAAGCCTTCAAAATCTCAAAGCAAGATCCTAAGTACCAAATCATTTCAAAGTAATTTAAATGTGTCCTAGAATACAACTCAAAACTATTTGTAGGAATACAAGGGTATCCTCAGTTCAGTTCAGTTCAGTCACTCAGTTGTGTCTGACTCTTTCAGTTCAGTTCAATTCAGTTCAGTCGCTCAGTTGTGTCCAACTCTTTGCGACCCCATGAATCACAGCACGCCAGGCCTCCCTGTCCATCACCAACTCCTGGAGTTCACTCAGACTCACGTCCATCGAGTCAGTGATGCCATCCAGCCATCTCATCCTCTGTTGTCCCCTTCTCCTCCTGCCCCCAATCCCTCCCAGCATCAGGGTCTTTTCCAATGAGTCAACCCTTCGCATGAGGTGGCCAAAGTACTGGAGCTTCAGCTTTAGTATCATTCCTTCCAAAGAAATCCCAGGGCTGATCTCCTTCAGAATGGATATCCTAGCACCCAAAAAACTGAAATTCATCAGGCCTGATACCCAATGAAAGGTTACAAATATGCAAAAGTGTAGGAAAATATGACCCAATAATGAAAAGGAAAATTAATTAATTAAAACTGCCCCAAAGGGATTTCCCTAGTGGTCCAGTGGGAAGAAATCTGCCTGCCAACGCACGGAACACGTTGCGTCCGTGGTCTGAGAAGATCCCACACGCTGAGGGGCGACTAAGCCCACGTGTCACAGCTGCTGAAGCCCGCACACTAGAGCCTGTGCGGCACAGCAAGAGAAGTCACCACAATGAGGAGCCCGCGCACTGCAGCTAGAGAGTAGCCCCTGCTGGCTGCAGTTAGCGAAAGCCTGAGCGCAGCAGCAAGACCCAGGGCAGCCAAAAATAAACCAGTACAAGAAAATCCATTTAAAAATAAAACACACACACACCGAAGAAAAACAAGTGAAAAGTCCTGCCCTGCCAGTCTGTACTGCGTCTTCTCTTCTCTGGACTTCAATGAGAATCGATATCATACAGGGTTGTTTTGAGAGATTTAAGTGAGATTCATTCACATGAAGGGTCATGTTCTAAGCCCTCCACAGAGGCGAGGTAGTATTCCTGGGGGAGAGGCATCCAGCCCCTGCTGCGCCTGTGGAAAGCCCACCTGGTCCCTTTGGGTGCATCTTGGCCCTCCCCACACTGAGAGCAGGACCACTCCAGCTCTGCCAGCTCCTGGTGCCTGGGGGAAGCCTTCTCTGGTGCCCTGATCCCTGCTGATGCCCGGGGACTCTGTGAAGCCTCTCACATTGACTCCTGGGCTCCCACTGGCCATTATGCTTAAAGACACGCTTGACCCTGGCTCCAGCCAGCCCAGAAGCACAGTGCAGGCGCCCGGGCTGTGAGCAACCCAGTCTCTCCAGGTTCTCTCTTTCATTTCCACACCCCAGCCGGGGTGGGGCCCAGTGGGAACTGGGACACAGGTTCTTCCTGGGTACACCCCAACTTCTGTGCTCCTTTCTGAAGCCTCTTCTGTGCCTCCCTTGTCCCCCGCTTTCATTATCTCCCCTGGTGAGGGTGGGACATTGATGGGCTCAGTAGCTGAGCAGTCTTTCTTCCAAATCTATTGTTCATGACTCGGAAACCAGCATTGTGGCTCCTTTTGTTCCGCTGTGTCCTGAGTCAGTGACTAGACAGGGAGTGTCACCGGATGAAAGGAAGTATGTGTGTGTGTGTGTGTGTGTGTGTGTGTGTGTGTATTTGACCTGTGACCCTCTTCCAGATGCCTCTGAAGAGAAACAGTGGAATGGCGCTGATGCTTGCTCCTGGGCCTTGCTTGGCTGCACTGGAGAGAGACTGGGGGGGATAGAGAGGCCAGAATGGGGAGAGGAACTGAGAAGCTGGGCCGGGGGCAGTGCGCCGAGTACAGGCAAGCAAACTGAGCCAGAGAGAGCGGAATGAGTTTAGTCCCAAGTGCCCATGGGCTCTGCTCGAGAAGGAGGGGTGGATGCAGGAGATAGCTGGGGCTGGCGGAGGGGAACTCTGAGTTTGGCAGTTGGGAGGCCGGTGGATGGGCCTGTCTTGCTGCTGCTTCTTTGTGAATGGCAGTGAGGCAGCAGGATTTTCTTTCCTTCTTTGCCAAGATCTGAACAGCGTGAAGCTCTAGGATTGCCCTGGACCTACGGCTGCTCCCAGCCCCAAGTCAGGGCATCTCGCATTGCACCACCCGAGCCAGCCCGGTAGCCCTGGCTTTTATGTGGCTACCTTCTCTGGGACCACCTTTCCAAGGGTGTCGAACCTGGAGATCCACAATGATCCAGAAAGGCCAAAAGGGCTGGGTGGGTGGACGTGTCACTGTCAAAATGGAACTTTTTAATTTCTCCCTTTAAAATGTCAATTCCACTAGGGCTGGAGCTTGTCTTCCTCACTGCTCTGTCCCATGTGCATTGTGGGTACACAGTAAGTACCTTGCTTGGGTCAAGATCTGAGGGGATTCCCTAGGGTGGGAGCAGACTAGTGCCTGCTTGAGGCTCCATAAGCAGAAGGCTGACACTCTCACGGAGGACAGAGGGAGACAGATTTTGACCCTATGTCACAAAGGACCTTGAAAACCCAGAGCTGCTATGAGCTTGCTATCGCCTGAGCTGACCACAAGGAAGCTAGAGTTAGACGGGGCGGGAAGGAGACGTGCTTCAGGGCAGACCCGAAGGGCCCCTGTGGGTCTTTCCAGCCACTGCATCTGGGACTGGGCTCCCCAGCCATAGGTTCCCGCAAGATGTCAGCTCTTGAGTCAGACAGAACTGGGATTAAATCCTGGCTCCTCTATTGAGCTGTGTGACCTTGGGCAGGTTACCCAGTGTCTCTGAACCTATTACTAAATTTGTAATATAGCCATCCTAGTGGCGGAGAAGGCAATTACAACCCACTCCAGTACTCTTGCCTGTAAAATCCCATGGATAGAGGAGCCTGGTAGGCTGCAGTCCATGGGGTCGCGATTTCACTTTTCACTTTCATGCATTGGAGAAGGAAATGGCAACCCACTGCAGTGTTCTTGCCTGGAGAATCGCAGGGACGGGGGAGCCTGGTTGGCTGCCGTCTATGGGGTCGCACAGAGTCGGACACTGAAGCGACTTAGCACCAGTAGCAGCAGTCATACAACTTTTGCCTCAAAGGCTGGCTGTAAGCACTAGATTCAAAGCTTCAGCAGTAAAGCATTTAGCTCAACAACTGGCTTACAGCCAGAGCTCAGCAAACATTAGCTATTGTTACTGTGCTGGAGAAGGGAGGGGCAGTGGCTGAGGGGGGAGCTGGTGCTCACAGCCCAGTAAACTAGATCACACGAGGAGCAAATGAATGGGTGGGTGTCCAGAAAGGGACACAACAGTGCCCTCGTTAAATACTCGAGTGCACTCTTCTGGTTGAGCAGAATTTTTAAAAATGTGTTATGATGCATGTATGTATAGCTGTGCTGGGTCTTTGTTGCTGTTGGCAGGCTTTCTCTAGTTGCGGTGATCACAGGCTACTCTTCGTTGCGCTGCGCAGGCTTCTCACTGTGGTAGCTTCTCTTGTTGCGGAGCACGGGCTCTAGGTGCGTAGGCTTCAGCAGTTGCAGCTTAAGGGCTTGGTAGTTACGGCTCCCAGGCTCTAGAGCAGAGGCTCAGTAGCTGTAGTGCAAGGGCTTAGTTGCCCACGGAACGTGGGATCTTCCTGGACCAGGGGTTGAACCCGTGTCCGCTTCGGGCAAATTCCCATCCCCTAAACCACCAGGGAAGTCCGAGTTTGATAGAATTTTGATCCATGCTCTTCCAAGTCATCACTGGCAGGACAGTATCCAGATATAGGGAAGGTGCCATTTTTAGGAGATTTGTAGAAACAGATGTGCTTCCCAGTGGGTAAAGAATCCGCCTGCCAGTGCAGGAGATGCAAGAGACGTGGGTTCCATCCCTGGGTCAGGAAGAGTCTCTGGAGGAGGATACGGCAACCCACGCCAGTATTCTTTGTCTGGGAAATTCCATGGACAGAGGAGCCTGGAGGGCTATAGTCCATGGGGCTGCATCGAGACAGATACTAAATCCATAACTGGTGCAGAGATTTCTCATACATGTCAGAGAACCGACAGATAGCTTAGTTCTAAGTCCTTTAGCTAAGCAGGGAGGTCTGAGGATTAGTTTTACTCTTACTCTTCTCTGTTAGAACAATCAGCTCCAACAAAAGAACTATTTAGATTGTTTTATAGCCAATTTTACATTGTTTTTATCTCTGTGTTAATACAAAGTGCATCATTTGTAGAAACAGAAATTTTATCAACAATGACAATAAAGTTGTAATTCTTAAATATTCAGCAAATATAATTAACATTAAGCCAACATTTTAAAATTCTCAGACCCCTAACTCAACACTGTAGAGCAATTATACTCCAATTAAAAATTTTTTTCAGAAGAAGTTTAAAACACTGATTTTGAGACTCCCATTTGGAACTAAGCCCACAAGAGAGGCTGAATTAGTCCTAAGATGAACTCAGTACTCCTACAGCTCCCACTTCCGCAGGAACTAACAGCAGAAGCAGAAGCAAATCCTTGTACCTTAGCCTGCATATACCTAGAGCTCTCTCTTGCTCTGGGCCCCGCCAAACCTGGCAGCCTTCCAGCCACTCGGTGAATGGAACCGAGGAGAATTCCTGAGTGTAGCATGCGCTCAGGTCTAAATCCCAACGATAGCTACCAGGTGCGGCGTGGTAGGAGGTACAGGGTATAACTGTGGTCCATGGTGTGACTATACCACAGTCTCTTTATCTATTCACTTGTTGATAAATATTTAGGTAGTTTACAGCTTTTCATACTAGAAAAAAAGCTATAAACATCCTTGCACTTTGGGGGAATGTATTTTAAAATTTTTATTTTGGGAAAGCACATAGGAGAGACAGAGCCAGTCAGGGGCAAACTCAGACTCAACTTTATAGACGCCAGTTTCCCAAAGTGGTTGCACCATTTTCCCTTCCTACCAGCAAGAGTTCCAGTTGCTCCACATGAGCTCATTTGATATTTTAGCTTGTTTTGATTTTAGTACATGTGAAGTGGTACCTTATTATAGTTTTAATTTATGCATCTTTGATGACTTTTCTTTTTTTAGCTTTGTTGGATTTTAGCTCCCCTACCAGGAATGGATCCTGGGTCCTTGGCAGCGAAAGCACAGAGTCCTAACCTGGGCTGCCAGGAAATTCTCTTTGATGACTATGGCAAACATCTTTTTATGTGTTTATTGATTATCTATTTGTGCATCTTTAACATTTTTTATTTTATATTGGAGTATAGTTGATCAATAATGTGTTGGTTTCAGGTGTAGAGCAAAGTGACTCCCTTATACATATACATGTATCTATTCTTTTTCAAATTCTTTTCCCATTTAGATTATTATGAAGTATTGAGCAGGGTTCCCTGTGCTGTACAGTTTAAGTACTTGTTGGTTATATCTATTTTAAATACAGCAGTGTGTGCATGTCGATCCCAAACTCCCAATCTATCCTGCGTACATCTCTTTTTTGTGTGAAGTTTCTTTTCAAATCTTTTGCTCGTTTTTTTATCAGTTCAGTTGCTCAGTTCAGTTCAGTTCCGATCAGTCACTCAGTCGTTTCCAACTCTTTGCGACCCCATGAATCGCAGCACGCCAGGCCTCCCTGTCCATNGCAGTTACATTGCTGTTAATCGTTTCTGGACAGAGGGCAGAATTCCTCACCGCTTGCTCCCTCTCCAGCTTTGCAAGCTGATTCTTTTGTTTTGAAATTGTCTGTGTGTCTCCTCTCTCCAGTGGATAGGAGGAGCTCCCCGTGAGCTCTATGGCAAAGGTGTGGGTCCCTAATCACCTCTGAACCCCCAACCCCTGTGGCTGGAGTGTCACATCTCTTGTAGTCAGAATGAAAGCCATTGAACCAACGGTCTCCCCTGAAGCTTATGTACTGGGTGACAGAGGCAGACCGTAAATAAATGTACAAATAACTGAACAAGATACTGTTAGAAAGTCATCATTTCAGTGATGAAAGTGAAGCAGTAATAAGTTGGAAGAATAGCTTGAGGTGGCGGGGGGTGAGGGAGCTGGTCCCATTTCTTTGGGCTGGGAGGTCAAAGAGGCTTCTCGAAAGTAAGACCTAAATGTGAGAAAGTAGAGAATCACGGAAGGAACATGCCCAGCAGAATGAACAGGTGCAAAAGGCTTGGAAATACGAACGAGTGTCATGTCTTTGGTACAAGAAAGCCCTGGGGCAGAGGGTAGGGAGCTGCCAGGGACCGTGGCTGGGGCCAGGCGGCAGGGCACAGGGCCTTGTCAGCCAAAGTAAGGAGTGGCTTTCAGCGTGGCACAGTTGGGTGGGGTGGCATTCAAGGGGGTTAAGAATGGAATGATCACCTGGTGAGTGGGTGGGGGATAAGGGGTGGAATGGGTAAGGCAGGAGGGCCCAGGCTCTGCTGGAGACAGTGGAGCTTATGCCTGGGGGGGCCTCAGCTTTCAGAACCTGGGGATCCAGTGTGTAAAGAAGCGGGACCTGGAGCAGGCCATCAGCCAGCGCATCCAGACCAACAACAACCCCTTCCAAGGTGAGGACGGCGATGGTGGAGGCCTGGGCCTGCCTGGAGCACCTCCAGCTGCTGTACCCTTGAGGCCACCTTCCCCTCACTTGTTCCTCACTGGCCAAGATGCGGTGCCCATTCAGTACATACACCCATTCAGTACATTTTACCACTGGAGAAACAGACCGAGAGTGGGGACGTAGGGGACAGGACATCCAGGGTCACAGGTGGAGTCAGTGATGGGTCTAGAACCTTCCCACCGCACTCCTCTAGGACTCCTGCTATTTCACACACCTTCCAACAGCCCTCCCAGCCCAGAGGTACCGGCACACCCTGCTCCGCCCAGCTCCATCCCCGGCCCCGGCCCCAGCCCCATCCCCGGCCCAGGCTCTCCTGACCATCGGTTTTTCTGACAGTTCCCATAGAAGAGCAGCGCGGGGACTACGACCTGAATGCCGTCCGGCTCTGCTTCCAGGTGACAGTGCGGGACCCGGGAGGCAGGCCCCTCCGCCTGGCGCCTGTCCTCTCTCATCCCATCTTTGACAACCGTGAGTGGTCAGGGAGCCACAGGAAGGGGAGAGGGGTGGGCCTGTGAGGAGGAAAAGAGAGGTGGGGAGGGGTGACCTGCAAGAGTCACTCTGACTTCGTCCAGTCACCCAGTGTCTCAGCCATCCCCTCTGCTCAGCACTGTGCTGACCAAAATGACGAGGCAGAGGAGACGCAGAGCTGCCCTTGAGTTGCAGCGTCCAGGCTGGCAGGGAGTCAGATGGGAGACAGGCATTTCCAGCGCATGACGAGAGGGTGCTGTGTCCAGAACTGTACTGATGACTCCAGGAAATGAATTTCCAGGAACGAGATAACGTTAGAAACTAAGAATTCAATGAGGAAAGCTCACAGGAAGTTTACAGATGGATTGGGCTGACATTGGTCAACTACAGTTTTAAAGTAGCCAGTAGGATACGTGAAAATAAGGCTTTGGAGCCGCAAGGCCGGAAAACCAGGATGAACCAGTGTGTGGGGGGGTGGGGGGCTCAGGAGGGAAGGATTCATTGTCAAGGTGTGTATGAATGGGTCTTGAATACTGCCTGGGTCAGGCAGAGAAATAGCAGTTGTGATCGCTTTGGTTCTCATAGGACTGTATGCTTCATGATGGCAGAGATGTTTACCTTTTGTGTGTGGTTATGTTCTTCAGGCCTAGAGCAGACCTGGGCATGGAGTAGGTGCCGGTAGATAAAGAGTTGCTGAATTGGTTGGTGTGAGGAGCCAGTGGGAATGGTTGAACCTTGGCTGCAGAGGTGTAGTCAGCAAACTCTGGACAACCTTGACCCTGAGCTGGGCAGGAGCCTTCTTTTCCTGCAGGTCAGCCCGGGAGACTGCCAGTGGTTCAGGGCTTCCTTCCTTATTCCCACACCTTCAGGCGCCCCCAACACCGCCGAGCTCAAGATCTGCCGGGTAAATCGGAACTCTGGGAGCTGCCTTGGCGGGGACGAGATCTTCCTGCTGTGTGACAAGGTGCAGAAAGGTACACAGCCGGAAGGAGGGTTGGACCCAGGAGCAGGAGGCGAGGGGCAAGGCTGAGCAGACACACTAAGTGTTAGGGAGCTGGTTTAAGCACTGTCTCCACTCCTTGGGGACAGCAGGGCCATGCATCTCTAGAAACAAGTGTTAGCAGTTGCAGGGGGTGGCGGGCTGGGGTAGCTGAGCACCCACGCAGCCACCCTGTCCCCTGCAGAGGACATCGAGGTGTATTTCACGGGACCGGGCTGGGAGGCCCGGGGCTCTTTCTCACAAGCTGACGTGCACCGGCAAGTGGCCATCGTGTTCCGGACGCCGCCCTACGCGGACCCCGGCCTGCAGGCCCCCGTGCGCGTCTCCATGCAGCTGCGGCGGCCTTCCGACCGGGAGCTCAGCGAGCCCATGGAGTTCCAGTACTTGCCAGACACAGGTACCAGCTGGGCAGGGCAGCAGCGGGGCTGTGGGCTCCAGCCAGTGGGAGTGAGGCCGGGCTGGATGCCACAGCTGTAGGTGAAGCTCAGGAGCTGGGGCTGGGCAGAGATTTCCATAGTAACCAGATTCTTCTTCTCACCTCATTTAATAGTGTTGCCCAAGACTTACTGAGCTCTTGTGACATGTGTGGCCCTATTCTAAGCAGATCAGTGAATTACCTGATTTTATTCTCTCATGAATCTTTTGAGGTGGGAGTTAGCATCTAACTTGCCTGAGCTCACATAGCTAGTGAGTTATAAACCCAGACCTCATTTGAACCCAGGCTGTCTGGCTCCAGGGATGTGTTGCCGCAGTGTATCTGTACTTATCACCACCACACAGCCATGCTGTGGTCAGGGCTTTCGGGCATCTGCTCAAATAGGAACAGCCAAAGTGATCCTTTATCTGAAGCCTGTCATCCAGCCTAAAAGTGTGTCCTGCCCTGGGACCTGTCTAACAGTCTGGAAAACAAGGCCCGAAACGGTCATCAGTTCATCCCACCAGATGAGGACTGAGTGTCCACTTGGCACCAGGCTCTGTGCCAGGTATTCCTCAATCCAAAGATGGATAAGACACGCTCCCTGCCCTTTGGGAGATCGGTCACGTGAGGAAGACGCACATGCAGAAGAGAGCCTGTGGCACAGAATGACGCGTGAAACAGCGAGGCGCGTGCAGAACGCTGTGGGAGCTGGAACCGGCTGCCTGGAGGAGGCAGCATTTAAGTTGGAGAAAGACCCAGAAGCGCATTCTCTAGGCGGGTGGAGCGGAAGGGCAGGGAACGGGCACAGCATGTTTGGGGACAGCTTTGTGGCAGGAGTTCACGTCGTTGGGCAGTGAGCAGGCTCTGGCAGAAGGGCCTTGAAGGCTGGACTCATGTTCATCTGGGGTCACATCCTAAGGCCTCGGGAGCCACCAAAGGTTTCTGAACAGAGAAGTGACGTGAGCAAGTCCAGAAGCAGCGTGCAGAGCATCTGAAAGGGGGGGCATGAGGAGGGGAGGTTTTGGAAGATGTTCCGGTCGTTCCGGGAGAGAAGGTGCTGTGTGAACGTCACAGACGGAACGCATGAGACCGTCTCACCCGCCAGCCTCCTCCGAGACTCTGAGCCCACGGGCCCTTTGTGTCCTCCGGGGACCTGTGCTCTGGCTGTTGCCTCTGCTCGGAACGCCTGGCCCCTAGATCTTCACATGGTGGGCTCACCAGTGCTCTGGACCCCTCGACCTTACCTCTGGTGCTGTTCCATCACCCTGGCCTCCCCCTCAGCTCCCACCACGTGTGCCGGTGCCCCTCTGCCACATGGATGTCACAGCTTTGGGGAACAGGAACCTTGTCTGCTTACTCAGGGCCATACCTCCAGCGGCTCGAATGGAGCCTGGCATGCAAATACTTGGTGAATGTGTGTCTAGAGGGTGAATGGTGGGGAGTGAGAGAGAAGCTGCTGCTGAGGATGTGTCCAAGGTTTGGGAACAGGGCAAAAGAGGTAGGGCTGGAACACCGAAGGGGAGGGAACTAGGATCAGGTGTTTGAGGTGAGACGGTGAGGTTGGCTTTGGGCTCTTGACATCGAGTGCTTTGGGCTTATCCAAGTGCTGCAGTAGTTACAGAGTTCAGAAAGCTCCAGACTAAACTCAAACTATCAGAGAGAAGATTAAGTGTCTGTTGACGTCTTAAGCCAGCCTGTTATGCCCAGTCTGCCCCAGAGAGCAGAGTGCACAGCACCAGGCCTGGTCAGGGCTGGACGGGAGCAGGGACGTCAGTGGTGCAGGTGAAAGAAGCCTGAGGTAGGACCCTGCGACGGCTCCTGGCTCCTGACTTGGGTCACCCGTGTGGCCTTTGGAGGGCAGGTTCAGCTAACGAAGTCTTCTTTAAAAAGTCATGGCATTCTTACAATTGTGGAGTGTCACAGAGTTGTGCAGCTGTTCTCATTGGCTGAGGTTTAGAGAAAGGTTCTTAGAAAGAAGTTTGTCTTCTCGCCTACCTCCTGAGGGTCCATTGGGAACTTTGGGGGTCCACTGGTATAAGCAGGACCCACTTCCCTCTGTTACTTTCCCAGATGATCGTCACCGGATTGAGGAGAAGCGCAAAAGGACATACGAGACCTTCAAGAGCATCATGAAAAAGAGCCCTTTCAATGGTAAGAGGGGTCGGCAGGAGAATCAGAGAGCAGTGGGCAGGGAGGGGACCCTGGACACCAAGAACTGACCCAGCCTTCACCCCACAGGACCCACCGACCCCAGGCCTCCGACCCGGCGCATCGCTGTGCCTAATCGCGGCTCAGCCTCCATCCCCAAGCCAGGTGAGGATTTCCTTAAGGTCGTCATACTGGAACTGTAGGCTCAAATCTGTTCGACCCATGGTTTTGACACCTTTTGAAGAGAGTCAAGCAGTCTCACCAGCAGGTGTCTGAAACCTGCTCGCTGTTGGGCTCCTGTTTCTCAGGGCCTGAGCCTTAGTGGCCTAAAGAGCCAGCTGGGAAGTGGTGAAGATGCCGATTCCCAGGCCCCTTACAGACCTGGGGAATCAGGCTTGGGAGGTGTGTCCCAGGAACCAGCACCCTCCTGGGGATGAGAACTCCTGTGGTGTCGGTTAAACCCACATTGGCTGCCTTGAGATGCAGAAGTTCCAAAAAACGCAGTCTCTACTCAGTTCTCCATTGAAGTGGGGCAACCAAACAGTTACCTCTGGAGTAGCAACACAGTAACCTGTAATGTATGTGCTGCTGTGTCTCAGAGGAGGAGGAAGAGGCACTGCTCCCTGCTGGCTGCTCAGGCACAAGGTTGTGCCTGCTCTGAAAGCATCCTTTCCTCTAAAGGCTGTAAGAGCCTTGTGGGCCGGGGTAGACAGGCAGGGCTCCTAGGAGGGGAGCCTGGAACTGGGCCCTACAGGGGAGGCCAGATTGGGTAAGAGGAGGGAGTAGGGTGCCGGCGGTGACGCCACAGGGAAGGGCTGAGCCTTAGCACTTGAGGCAGCGGCTGGGGCGCAGAGGCTGGGGGGCGCCTCCGAGGCTTTCTCTGACCTCTCTGTCTATCTTCTCCAGCTCCCCAGGCCTATTCCTTTACGCCATCTCTCAGCACCATCAACTTTGAGGAGTTTTCCCCCATGGTCTTTCCTTCTGGGCAGATCCCAAGCCAGACCTCGGGCTTGGCACCAGCCCCTACCCCGATCCTGACCCAGACCCCAGTCCTGGCCCCGGCCCCGGCCCCAGCCCCAGGCCCAGGCATGGCATCAACCCTGGCCCAGGCCCTAGCCCCAGGCCTGGCTCAGGCTGTGACCCCGCCTGCCCCCAAGACCAACCAGACTGGGGAAGGGACACTGACAGAGGCCCTGCTGCAGCTGCAGTTTGATACCGATGAAGACCTGGGGGCTCTGCTTGGCAACAACACTGATCCTGCTGTGTTCACAGACCTGGCATCTGTCGACAACTCTGAGTTTCAGCAGTTGCTGAACCAGGGTGTACCCATGGGCCCCCACACAGCTGAGCCCATGCTGATGGAGTACCCTGAGGCTATAACTCGCCTGGTGACAGGGTCCCAGAGGCCCCCTGACCCAGCTCCCACTCCCCTGGGGCCCCCTGGGCTCACCAATGGCCTCCTCTCAGGGGATGAAGACTTCTCCTCCATCGCGGACGTGGACTTCTCAGCCCTTCTGAGTCAGATCAGCTCCTAAAGGGGTGACCCCCGCCCTGCCCAGAGCAGTGGGTTAGCAAGGGATTGAAGCCCTCCCAAAGCACGCACTTACGGATTCTGGGAGGGTGCACTCCAGTTGCCCCCAGCTTCTTTGGGTGATGTCTTCCTGGGGAGGGGGGGTGCATTTTATTGTTTTATTGGCAGTATCGCTCTCTCTTTTTGGAGGTGCTTAAGCAGAAGCATTAACTTCTCTGGAAAGGGGAGAGCTGGGAAGACTCAGACTCTTCCATCCCTTATCCTGATGTTCGGCTCCAGGCTCTACAGAAGATTCTGGGGTCTTCCAGCCCCACCCTCCAGCTTCTAGTACTCTCTTAGAGAGATGGGCAGGCTGGAGCTATGGCCTTGGAGGCCACAAAGCCTTATTACAAGTGTCTTCCTCAAATTGTAGATCCATTTATACCTTGAGGCAAAATAACGCCCCTGTTACATGCCCCTTTCTGGTGCGGCATTCTTTGTGCCTAACTACAGCCTTTGACGGCCTGGCCTTCCCCACCCGTGAAGGTCTCTGCCAGCTCTTCCTTTGCTGGGCTGTGGTTGAAGGGGACTGGTTGGGCAGTAGGCCTTCTCCAGGATCCAGGGAGGTTCTCTCTGAGACTGCTCTGTTCCTCCTCTTCTCAAGTGCCTTAATGGTAGGACGAGCTGTTCAGAGTCGGGGAGAGCAGGCTGGCTGCTCTCCAGTCAAGAGGCTCAGTTTTTACTGAAGAATCAAAGCATTTATAGACTATTGCTTTTTCTACTCTGAACTAATAAATTTGTTGCCATGCTGGCTAGAGATTTGTCTTCTTTGAGCACACTCTTTGCTGGTCATTTCAGGCTGGATGTTGGTGATACAGAGTTGGAGGCACACATTTGCTGGAGGAATACATTGCCACTGGGGAGCTTGCAGTCCACGGACATCCGTGGACACTCCTAGCTACCAGCCAGTGAATGAAAGCAGGCGGCTATGGGGGGCGAGGGGAAGTCGGAGCCTAGCCAGAGCCCGGTTGGACCGAGGAGTTGTGGGGATGGAGCATTTTCAGGAAGGGCTTCACAAAGGCCACGCTAGCTTCAGGTCTATACATCAGCAGAGGGGCTAGCCAGCATTTA
This sequence comes from Neotragus moschatus, assembly GCA_006410615.1. NCBI lineage: Eukaryota > Metazoa > Chordata > Mammalia > Artiodactyla > Bovidae > Neotragus > Neotragus moschatus. Next base: position 15,818 of record SJYA01003168.1, on the reverse strand, counting down.
TAGGTAAGCGGGGTAAGAGATGATGGAAAGATTCGATGGGCCAGTCTGTAAAAGATGAGGAGGCTCGGCTAAGAGGCTTGGATTTCTTTTCTTTTCTTTTTTTTTTTTTTTTTTTTTTAGGCTTGGATTTCATCTCTTAAGTGGTTGGGGAGGGAGGTGTCTCATCAGTTGGGGAAAGGGAGGTGCCAGGTGAAGGTCTGTCCTCTCATACCCTGCCCTGGGAGGACCAAGGAAATCTTAAATCCGAAGCCACCTCCTCTCCACCACTGCGGACGGCCCAGGGGTCCTAAACAAAAACCAAAGCACGGCCCAAGAGCTAGAGCTGGACATACTTCCGTTTTGTCCCGACGCACGCGCAGTAAAGCAGTCAGCCACCGGCCCTAGATAGCCAGGGCCTGCCTTCCCGAGTGCGCAAGCGCACAGATAGCTTTCTACAACTGGACTGCCAGGTAGTGCGGTTCAGGTAAAGCCCATCCTGAGACCGATGGCGTCGCAGGGTTGCGGGAGGGTGAAGGCAGGAGCACTCAGGTATCAGTGAGACGTTGCTGCAAATCTAGCGAGTCCCCTGGGAACACAGGAGGCCCAGGGTGCAGGTTCCGACGGCGTCTATGAGAAAAGATGCCAGCTGGCGGCGGAATGTTGGGGAACCGGAAAGCATCTAGCGACTCGTGCTGCGCTGCGGCGTTTCTTTCGGGGGGCGGGGTCTGAAGCAGATGGGCCACCCTGGGGCCTGGCCAAGTGCTACTTACGCCCGAGGGGCGGGACCCCGGCGGGAGTGCGTGCGGAGGTGAGGTTTGCAGCTGCTGCGGTGCGGGCAGGGCCAGGCCGAGCGCCGGGAAGGACCTGGCGGGGTGGGAAGACTCCTCACCGGAAGAAACTGATGGCCGAAACTGCCTGCAGTGTCGCCAACCTGAGGCCCGGAGGGAATTAGTGCGTTCGTGTCCTCCACCTCAGGCTGTGCCTCGCTTTTCTCGGCTTCCCCAGTGTCCTGAAGTGACCTCCTGCTCTCCCCCGAAAGCCCTCTCCTGGCCCTTCCCACACTCCCTGAGTGACCTCATCATGACCATGGCTCGCCAGTCCCAATCTTTGTCTCCAGCTCAGACTTATCTCTCCTGTGCGCCCGTCCTCTTGACATCTCACCCTGACATCCCTCAGGTCTTTTCAAAATCTCGGTGTTCCAAGGGACCCTAGCCATCCCCGGCCTGCCCCTTCCCCTCAATCATGGCCTTACCAGCCTCCAGGGCTCCAGTCAGAAACCTGGCCACCACCGTGGATTCTGCACCTTCTCCCCTAGCAACTCGAATTCACTTCCTCACTTGGTCCTGGCAGATGTGCCCCGTTATCCCCACCCCCTCGGCCATCCCTTAGTTTAAGCGACCACCTTGCCCACTGGGGCTGCAACTACAGCCGCCTCCCTGACCATACCTTCCCTGTAGGGCTCTGACACCCAAATCTCATCACCCTCCCTTTGAACATCTACCCACCACATCACCAGACCCCAGTTTTCTGCAGACTCACAGCCAGAGAGTAACCAGAGCCTTCCACCCTGCCTGTGAGGGCTCCTCACTACAGCCCACCAGGTGAGACCTGGGACCCAGTGCTGGGAA
>SJYA01003168.1:0-10995 GCA_006410615.1 Neotragus moschatus | reverse complement strand
AATCTTTGTCTCCAGCTCAGACTTATCTCTCCTGTGCGCCCGTCCTCTTGACATCTCACCCTGACATCCCTCAGGTCTTTTCAAAATCTCGGTGTTCCAAGGGACCCTAGCCATCCCCGGCCTGCCCCTTCCCCTCAATCATGGCCTTACCAGCCTCCAGGGCTCCAGTCAGAAACCTGGCCACCACCGTGGATTCTGCACCTTCTCCCCTAGCAACTCGAATTCACTTCCTCACTTGGTCCTGGCAGATGTGCCCCGTTATCCCCACCCCCTCGGCCATCCCTTAGTTTAAGCGACCACCTTGCCCACTGGGGCTGCAACTACAGCCGCCTCCCTGACCATACCTTCCCTGTAGGGCTCTGACACCCAAATCTCATCACCCTCCCTTTGAACATCTACCCACCACATCACCAGACCCCAGTTTTCTGCAGACTCACAGCCAGAGAGTAACCAGAGCCTTCCACCCTGCCTGTGAGGGCTCCTCACTACAGCCCACCAGGTGAGACCTGGGACCCAGTGCTGGGAACCCCAGTGCTTCCATTCACAGCCTTTTCTGATTCAGCTCCAGCCTCCTTGACCCTGCTGCTGCTGCTGCTAAGTTGCTTCAGTCATGTCTGACTCTGTGTGACCCCATAGACAGCGCTCCACCAGGCTCCCCCGTCCCTGGGATTCTCCAGGCAAGAACACTGGAGTGGATTGCCATGTCCTTCTCCAATGCGTGAAAGTGAAGTCACTCAGTCATGTCCAACTCTTAGCGATCCCATGGACTGCAGCCTACCAGGCTCCTCCGTCCAAGGGATTTTCCAGGCAAGAGTACTGGAGTGGGGTGCCATTGTCCCTGCAAAAGCCAATTCCAGTCCAGTAGGCCCCCAACTAACTGGTCCTACCCAGGATACCCCTGACTTCTCTATCTCGTGAACAGGTCAGTGAACCTCTGCAACTCACATTACCTCCTCCTGATCTCCTGACCCGGTTTCTCAGAGCCTGGTTCATCCTGCCAAAGCCTAAGTTGGTGGCCTGGGTCTCAGCAGGGCTGGACAAGGCAGGTGATGCTGGCCAAGTCAGTGCCCTGTCTGGGCCTCAGTTCCCGAAAACAAAGAGTTTAGACATAATCCAAGTTTGGACCTGCTGATGCCACTCATGGGAAAGAGCCCAGCCTGGTGAGGAACAAGGGGTCAGAGGCTGGTGAGGAAGAAAGTGAGTTGGAGACATGGAAGCATCTCCCAGGCAGGTAAGGCAGAGAAGCTCCTACCTCTGGAACTGGGCCCTGCAAGATCTGGCCAGGTGACTGAGGAGTGCCAGGCTTGGGGGCTCAGTGTCTGCAGAGAAGAGAGGACTTCCTGTACTGGGGTCAGGGCCTTTAAAGGGGGGCATGGCCAGTGCCTTCCCTCCCCTGCCCAGCAGGTCCACTCTCTGCCTCTGATCTCAGCCCCTCGGGTTTGGTTCCAGGGCAAGGGCCTGGCTCCTACAGTTAAGCAAAATCGGTACAGAGTGTGGTGACTTGCTTCCTAACAGACCAAATAAATGTTTGTGCAACAGAAGACAAGGAATGGCCTAGCCTCAGAGAACCCCCCAGTTTGTGGCAGCCCAAATCTGAACCAAGGTACCCAGGGCTTCCCTAACCAGTTCGGGGAGCTTGGCCGGAGCCTATGGGAGCAAAATCCTTTCCCCCATACGTCGTGAACACCTGTGTAGACACAAAGAGCAGTGGCTTCTTTATTCCCTGAAGTGCCCTTTTCTCCACAGAATATTTACAAACAGGTGGGGTGAGGGCAACTGTGCCACCATTTGGGCTGGGGAGTGGGACAGCGCCGCGCGCCTCGTGCAGGGAGAGTTCCTGAGGAGGGCCCAGTTTGGGCGGCCCAGGGGCCCTGAGCAGCCGGGCAGTTCCAGCAAATGGGCAGCCAGGCTGAGGCCTGCCTGACAGCTCAGGCCAGGTCAGTGGCCGGGGAGCCCAGCTGCTTGGAGGCCAAGAGCAGGCGGGTGGCCGCGCTCTCCGACTCGGCCTGTAGCCGCCGGTTGTTGTGCCGCAGGTTCCGCACCTCCTCCTCCAGGGCTGCCCTGTCTGCCTTCTCCTGAGGGGGTGGGGGTGAGGGGAGACAGGAGTCAGGGTGGCTGGGCCCCCAGCCCCACTCCCAGAGCAGCCTTGTGCGTCCCCGCGACCCATGGCCCCCGTGTCACCTTCTGCAGGTCATCCTGCAGCTTCCTGAGCATGGACTCCAGGTGAGAGACCTTCTCGGACAGGCTCCGGGGTTCTGGCCTGGGAACATGGAAGTCAGGACTCAGGGAGACCGGGGCTGGGGGCAGCACCACGGGCTGGTACCCAGACCCACCCGTGTGAGAGGGGCCCAACCCCCGTCTTCTGACTCAGGTGTACAGAGCTTCCCTCTAATGCGTGGGCACGAACACTGGGCGTAGGGTGAGGGGTAGGTTGGTGGGAGGCTTACTCAGCATCAGACTTTGGAGTTCCCTTGGTGTCTCCGCTCTCGGGGATGGGCTGTCCTGTGGGGACAGAGGGACCATCCAGGCACATAAAGCAAGAGAGCCCCACTCTGGCTCCTGCGCCCCTGATGCCCACCCCCTACCCCTGGAGCACCCTGGTGGCCTCACCCTCCCGGGAGAGCGACTCCAGGATGGTGTTGCAAGTGGAGGCAATCTCCGAGATGGACTGCCACTCGTCTTCCAGGGTCTCGCTGCCCGCCTCAGACATGACTGTGGGCAGCAGGGGTGGGCTCAGCCAGGGAAGCGGAGGCCAGGCCCCCTCCCACTCTGCTCCTAGACTCCCACACCCACCCTTGCTCCAGACTCACTTTTGCTGATAGAGTTCCTCAGAGACAAGGTTCGTGGCAAAAAAGAGGCCCTCAGCTCTGGGGCCGGTTCGTCCTTGTCCTCAAAGCCACCGGGGCTGCCTGGCCCATCCTTGGGGGCGGAAGTGGGTATATATGGGGGATACCCACCATGACCACTGTGCCCACCCCTGCTCCAGAGCCTTGCTTCTGCTCACCTGAGTGGGGGGTGTCTCCCTACCCACACTGGGTGCTGCCGGCTTGGCCGTGGTGGCGAGGAGGAGGTCCGGGGTGGCGTTGGGCAGGACTGGGGCCTCATCGGACAGGGAGCTGCGAGGGCAGGGACGGCTCAGCACTGGGAGCTGTGCCCGCCTTGGCCCGTTTGCAGAGGCCTCCTGGGCTGCAGGAGAGGGGAGGCCGAGGGGGTACCTGCAGGGTGACGGTGGGTTCTGGCTGTGCAGGAACTCGGTCCTCTCCTCCGCCAGGTCCCCAGGCCCTGGAGGACCACCGCTGTCATTCAGGCAGACTTGCAGCAGCTGCTTCGTGTCAGGCAGTAGGGCCTCAGCAGGAGCCTCATCCTGCACTGGCTCCATAGCCCCCCGCCGGCTAGGCTCCTGCAGAGACAGCGTATACAGCTCCGAGAAGCTCCTGCGGGGGAAGAGGGAGTCAGGCGGGCTGTCCAGCACCACCAGCCCCACTCCCAGCTGTGCTGGAGGCTTGCTTCTAGGAGGAGAGCACGCCCAGCTGCCTAACAACAGTGAAAGAAGTCTGCCTGGCTGCTGGCCATTGTTCCCGCGGGCAGGTGTGTGCGTGTGCGCTCACACTTCAGTCATGTCTGCCTCTTTGCGACCCCATGGGCTGTAGCCCACCAGGCTCCTCTGTCCATGGGGCCTCAGTTCAAATCACAGGGCTGCCCACGTGTATCCTGAGCAAATCACTCTGTATGTCAACTTCTCCAACCGCAAAATGGAGACGATACTACTGATCTCCCGGCTTGCTGTGAGGGTTTAAATAACGTGGGAAAACCACTCAGTGTAGAGATCCAGAAAGTACTGCCTGGGCACAAATCCAGCCTCTTGGCTTTTTTTTTCTGTTTTAGCAGATGTGCCTGTTTCTGGAGTACTCAACACTAAGGATAGGTTTTTACGATCTTAAATGGTTGGGAAAAAAAAAAAAACACACAAAAAAGAATGTATCAATGGCATGTGAAAGTCATATAAAATTCAAACATCAGAGTCCACACTCATCATTTACGTGACATCTGTGGATGCCTTTGAGCACCTGTGAGCGAGTTGAGCCCCTGCAGCAGGAACCAGATAGCCCGGAAAACCTGATATATTTTCCATCTCTCTCTTTACAGAAGCCAGCATGTCCCTGGTTTAAAGTAGCAGGTAGTCAATAGTGTATGTGAGGGTGTCTGTGAGAAAGCTAGGGGGGGCTGCACTTCCATCTTTCCCCGCAGTGAAGACAGTGCTTAATTGGCTTCCTTCTACCCATAAGGAACCTGCTGTTCAGAGAGATTAAATAAGGGACATGGGGTTCTCTAAGGGAAAAGCCTCCACGCAAGGTTCCTGTCGCCAGTGGGACACCGTAAGCGTAAGCGCCGCGGTGGCCAAGCTGCCCGGTCCTCCCACCGCCCTGCGTCCCGGCGCCCTGACCTGCGGGGCCGGCCGCTGTCGTCGGGGGGCAGGACGGTGACGCAGACTTTGGGCGCCGTGCGCAGCAGCTGGGCAGCGGCCTCGGGGCCGAGGCTGGGCAGCGTCTGGCCGCACACGCGCAGCAGGCGCGCCCCAGGCCGCAGCCCGGTCGTCTCCGCGAACGTGAAGCGCTCCACGTGCGTGATGAAGCCGGCGGCGTCCACCTCGAAGCCCAGGCGGCCTTGGCCGTCGCGGGGCAGCGCCAGCTCGCGGGTCTCGCAGCCGCGGCTCACCAGCTGGGTGGGGCGGGGTAAGGCGGGGCGTGAGCGGCGCTGCCGGAGGACGCGCGGCCTCAGCGCCAGCCCCAGGACGTCCCAGGTCACACAGGCCCTTTCCCAACCCCCGCCCCGGGGAGGGCATTAGTAACCACCCCGTGGAAGAGGGCCTGAGGACCCCAGTTCCAGTTCTGCCAGGCTCCCAGACTGGGTGTGCCCCCGCCACTCCGACTCTCCCTTTCGCAGGAGAGGCGGCGGAAACAAGGGGTCCCAAAGCAGGCTCCTCCCTGCCGCGCCCCGAAGTTAATCCCGCGCCTCACCTGCAGGCGCCCCACGACCTCGCCAACGGCTTGGCCAGGGGGCCCGTCGAACCGCAGCGTGATCGCCTCCCCGCGGCCGTAGTACAGGTCGAGCCGCTGCTCAGAGAAGGTCCAGGCCAGCACGTCGCGACAGGCGCAGTTGAAGACTACCCGGCCGTCGCGCGGCGCCACCAGCACCAGCGCCTCTGCCGAGATGCCCAGCAGGCAGGGCACCTCGGCGCCGTCGGGGCAGCCTGCCTCGGCTCCGGCCGCGCCCCGCGCCCCGGGCGCCGCGCGCACGCCCCACACCAGCGCGCCTGCCGCCTGCAGCTCAGCGCCTGGACCCCGGGGGGCTGCCCGCCGTCTCCCGCCCAGGGAAGGCAGGCCAAAGCGCGACGCAGAGTCCAGCGACGTGGTGGTCACCTCGTTGGTGGCCAGGTCCTGCAGATACTGCTGGCGTGTGCGCGTGGCCATGGAGTGGAACTGGCGTGCATGGCCCGCTGCCTGCTCACCATTGAGCGCTTTGGCCAGTAGGAGGGCCCGGAAGTCGCTGTTGGCCGCGAAGGGACCTCCACCAGGCGGCAGAGCTGGCCCGAAGGCTGGCGTGTCCTGGGTGCGGCTTACGGCCACCCTACGGGGAGGGAAGCCGTAGTCAGGGGCAAAGGGAAGGTCCAAGAAGAGGCACCCTTGGCAGAACTGGAACCCTGGGGCACCCACCTGTAGGAGGTGTGCGGAGTGCAGGGCGCCTCCGCCCGCACCACTAGGAATATGTGCTGGAAGTGGGAGCGGATGGTGGTGGGGCAGAAGGGCTTGCTGCCTGGTTCCTGGAATACGATGGTCACAATGTCGTTGCCGATGTGGCGCTTCCGCAGGAGCTGGGGGTTAGGAGGAGAGGCATGTGAGCAGGGCTTCCCATGTCCCTGCTCATTCAAGCCAGCCGGTGCCTGGGCACCCATGGCCCCCACCCACCCCCCACTGCAGGCCTGGGGTGTCTGTCTTTGGGGGGTCACACTAGCTGGGAGGGAGAAGCTGGGGGTCAGCAGATCTCAGGCCAAGGTCCCGCCCACACAGCACCCCTCCCTGGTTCCCTAGAGCCCCGGTCACACCTGCTGCTGGTTATTGGGGGTGTACGGCAGCATCGTGGATACGTGGAACATGATCTCATGGTCCTGGTACGTGGTGTAGAGGGAGTGTGTGCCTGTGGAATCCGCTGTGGCCGGGGAGTTGGGGACACCGCGGGAAAGCAAGGGGAATCTGGGTGGCTTGGACCTGCCATCCCTGCGCACAGGCTGGAGCCTCTGTCCTCCCCAGCCAGCAGGTGGACAACTCCTTCCCACCACCAGCCAAGGTCCAGGCCACCAGCTCCAAGAGCCTCAGCCTTGTCTGCTCCCCTTTCCCCTCCCCCCCTCCCTCCCACCACAGGATCCAGCCTGGGGGTGGGATGCTGAGACAGAATGGAGACAGAAATGAGAAACGATCTGCTAAGAGAGGTGGGGGCGGATGTCCCAGGAGAGGACAGATGTTGGCCTAGGCACCAGCGTGTGCGAAGCAGCTGAGAGAGGAGGGCAGGCAGGAGGTCACCTCCCAGGAACCCTGGGACCTTTCCAACACAGCAGGCTGGGGCTGGGTTGGGGCTGTGTTTGGTGGGAGGAGGTGGTGCCCACAAACCCCCATGGCCCCGCTCCAGCAGGAGGGCACCAGGGCTTTGGGGGACAGTCCCAGCCCCTCCTCCCAGCCTTCATAACCCCCAATGCATGTCCTCAGCCTACCGGGAGAACTCTCCACCCCCGGCCCCAGCCCTAGGACAAGATGGCACAGAAAAGTGAGCCGGCAGCTAGTTCTTGCCAAGGCAGTCTGCCCTTCAGCATGGGTCTCTGCCCACCCCACCCCACCCTGACCCCCTGGGCCTCACTTTTGGTGTCCAGTTGGGCCCGGTAGCTCTCAAAGCCTTTGAGCCGCACCACGTCGCCCAGCAGGGTGAGGAACTGCATGAAGGCGGGTCCTGCTTCCTGGTTGTTGTACATCTCCTCCTCTGAGCCCTGGCCTGCCCGGCAGTACAGGATGCCCACCTTACGCTGGAAGCTCAGCTGCAGGGGGAGGGCACAGGCAGCAGGCTCAGGCCTCCATCTCCCAGCAACACCCTGGGGGCCTTGGGGCACGGACAGGACACTGACCTAGGGGTGGGACTGCCTCTGCTCTCTCTAAGCCACGACCCTATCAAGTGGGTTTGGTCTCTCCTGCTCCAGGCGCTCAGGAGGGCAGAGGAGGGCAAGGCAGGAAGGAACCAGGTGGTGGCTGGTTCTCATGGGACCACAGAGGACGTGGTTCACGGAAAGGACCCTGCACAGAGGATGCTCGATGCCAATCAGCATCCACACAGTTGTCTTCCTTAGCCCAAGGCCAGCCTGTCTTCCCCTCTCTGGAGTCCCAGGCACCTCGACCGTAGCCTCTGGAGCCCCCGCACCACCTCTCACCCTCCGCTCCCAGCTCCTCCGGCTCCTTTGCATCTGGGCTTAACGGTGCACAGCTCAGGGCACCCTGCCACCATGCCAACGAGCCCGAGGCCCTTCAGCTCCCGCCTCCCTTTTTCACAGTAAGCCTATCTACACCCACAGTCCCCACACTTCCACCCCAACTTTTAAACCCTGAACCCCTAACAACCAGAGGCATGGCCTCACCCTGGCATACTCTCACCCTAGTTGGCACTTGGGACAACAGAAACTTCACTTGGCCTGTGACCCCAGGGACCGCCTCCTTGGTGTCCAGGCCTCTTCTCCACTCCTGGTTTTTGCCCTCGGTGGCCAAAGCAGCCGTCTCCACGGACGACGCTCCCATCTCGGCCTCCAGCGCAGCCCCTTTCCCAGCTGCAGCTGCGCGGATGTCCTTCTAGCACCTGGCACTTCACCTCCTCCCTGTGACTCTTCCCTCCCGTCCAGCCTCCAGGGTCCCTGGCTCCACAAAAATACCTCTGTCAGGGGCCAAGAAGGAGGGGAATCTCACAATACCCCCACCAGCTACTCTGTCCCTGGACTACCGCCTCTTCACCTCTGCCATCATCACCACCAGGCCTGGCTTGGACAACTATAGCAGCCTTCAGCCTGGTTTCCAGTCTGGCCCCCACACTGCAGCCAGAGGGCTGCTTGACCTCTCAGATCTTCCATGGCTCCACAGCGCCCTCAGGACCAAAGGCCAGCCTTTGCCACCCTGTCCCCCATAGCCCCACTGCAGCCACGCTGAACTGCCCACAGGGCCCTGATGCAGCAGTCTTAGTCTCCAAGCTTCACCCAGGTTGTTCTTTCTGCCTAGAACATGCCTGCCCTTCCTGGTTTGAGCTCTTGCATTTCCTCCATGATGCTAATATCCTCCTGGCCAAGGCAGGCAATCAGCCCTACCCTCATGTCCACAGAGCCCTCAGCATCCCCCTTTCACTACTACCCTGCTCATCGTTATCCATGATTCTCTGTGGGTCTCTCCCCGACCTGGCTGTGAGCTACTCGAGGACAGCACCTGGTCTAGACAAGTCTCCAGCATCCGGTCTGGAGCCTGGTACCAAGGGATGAGGAAATGTTTGTTGAGTGACTTGTCACACTGAATGACCAAAGAGGAAAGTCAGGGCCAGTGAGTAGTAACTTTCAGCACAGGGTAGGGAAGGAATTCCAGCTGGCTTGAGTGGGCCCAGAGTGGAAGAAGCAACCGCCCCAAACTAGCAGGAGGCCCAGCAGGGCCTTGCAGGGCAAACTGACAAAGAATGAGAGGGACTTGCGAGAAGAGGGAGTGGCGATCAGACAGTGCTCCTCAGCTGACAGGCACATGGGAATCATCTCGGGATCTCTTCACGTGCAGGGCCTGAGTCAGTAGGTCTGGGTTAGGACCCAGAATCTGCCTTTCTAACAAGCCCCCAGGTGATGTGGATGTTGCTGGTCTTTAGAGGCAAGGTTCCACATCACCTCTCATGCTCTCCTTTTGAAAAGCTAGTTCTTCTGGGGTCCCCGTCCAGCTCAAGATCAGAATCAAGGCTGGGTGGCTGGGAGCTGGGCAGACTTGATTCACACTAGGTTGAGCTCTAGGACGAGGGTGCGCCCTGCCCACTCACCACTTGCTCATCCAGCGTGAGGTCAAGGCTGGGTGGCTGGGAGCTGGGCAGACTGGGTTCAGACCAGGTCTAGCTCTAGGACAGGGGTGCCCTGCCCACTCACCACTTGCTCGTCCAGTGTGAGCAGCGTGCGAGGCACCTTGGGTGAAGCTGAGCCCAGGCGCAGGCAGGTGGGGCTCAGCCGCGGGGCCACATGTTCTAGAAGCTTCCTCGGGGACAGGCCTCTGGGGGGCCCTGGCGGCAGTGCGTCCTCTGAGATGGTGCCTCGGAGGGTCCGGAGCTAAGTACAGGATGCAGGGCCGCTCAGGATACGTGCAGGCGGCTCCGGAGGCAGTCCATGGCCTGGCTCCCATGCCCCTGGCCCACCTGCGTGGTCCGCACGATGATTCGGTAGCTGTGCAGAGTGCCCCCTCCGCTGCTGTCCTTCTCCTCCCGCCGCAGGCTCACTGCCACCGGGCCCAGCGCCTCATCCAGGCCAAAGAAGTTCTGGTGTTCTGCCGGGAGCAGGAGGCAGATGACCAGCCTCGCCCCTCAGCAGTTCCACCCTTGCTCAACCACACCCATCACCAAGTCCCCCTCCCAGGTCCCATCACACTAGCTCAGATCATCCCCTCCTCAGCCCTGCCCATATTTTACCAAGCCAAATCCTGACTCCTGTCCGCACCTATTATACACTTGGGCCCTAAGCCTCGCCCCAGACCCAGGGGGCTATGCCTCCCTGCTCCAAAGCCTAGATCCTGCATGGCCTTGCCCAGTATGCCTATATTCTTTCCCAGAATATCCGGGGCTCTCCCGTGTGAACACTGTTGATGACAAGGTGCCCAGATGCAGGGGTTCAGATTTCAGCTCCCAGCAATGGCCCTAGGAAATCTCTCCCCAGCCCAGAGGAGTACGACGAACCCAACGGAAGCAGAGGAACATGTCTGGGTGTGAGGGGAGGCCTGGCTCGGCTGCAGGGAGGTAATTACAGCTGGGCAGCCTTGACCCAGAGACAGAGCCTGATGTTTACATAGCCAGGGACTCGACAGAGAGGACCGTGCGCTGCAGGTGACCCTCACCTTTGCCGTAGAAGTACTTGCGGTAGTAGCCGGCGCCCAGGTCTGCGTGCTCCAGGCTGTAGGCAGAGGTTCGGTTCTGCGGCTCCTCCAGGACAGACACGGCCGCATTGGGCAGTGATGGGGGCACAGGTGGAGACACCGGTCCCCCCAGGCCCAGCTCGCCTTCGCCCCCAAGCTCGCTCACAAAGCCAGGCGCCTCGAGCAGCAGATCCGAGCTAGCAGTCTGGTCCTGAGCCGTGGCCGGGGTCCCAGAGCTGACCTCCGCCTGCGCCCCCGGTCCCCGGGGCCTCGGAGACCAGTCAAAGAGCAGGCTCTGCACGTCATAGTGGGCGAAGAAGCGCGGCTCAGGCACCAGAGGGAACTCAGGCTCCGGCTCCTCTGCTGGCAGCCCCAGCAGTGCCAGTGGGTCAGAGAAGAACCGGGCTGGGGGCACAGCAGGGCGGCTGGCCTCTTCGTGGCTGTGGGCGCGGGCACGAGGGCTGGCCGGCGTCGGAGGCCAAGCCTCGCCTGCATCGCTGCCGCTGCGCACGAGCGGGCCCCGGGTCGGCCTGGGCTCGAAGGTGTGCGGTGTCAGCGGGGGCCGGGCCGGCTGGCGCAGCTTGCGGGCGAAGAGGTCATCGGTGGGCGCAGGGGCCAGGCCCCGCCGAGGGCTCCCCACGCCACCGCCGGCCCACATGGGTGCACCTCGGACCTGGGGACCTGGCTCTCCGGGTGCCGGGCTGCATTGGCGGGCGCGGGTGGTTGGTGCCCAGCCGGCAGGCCGGTTCCTGCCCTGAGGGAGGAGTGGGCTGCTGAGAGGGGCCTGGGGAGAAAACAGGAACCCAGCCCCCAGCCTGGTCCTCCCCAC